>QNUK01000421.1:530000-599688 GCA_013621035.1 Clarias magur
CTCTCTCTCTCTCTCTCTGTCTCTCTCTCTCTCTGTCTCTCTCTCTCTCTAACTCTTTCCCTCTCTCTCTCTCGATTTTACTGGCGTTTTAACCTAAAACTTCTTCAAGATCAACATTTCTGTTTTAAATTTTTAATCTTTTGGGAAGAATGGAGAAGAAGAAAAGGGGGCTTCGCATCCTTAGGCACATGGTGGGAGGTGGGGAAAGCACAAATTAAAACTTTTTGCCAGCAATATACAGCACACACAAACGCAATAAAAAAAGGTGCAGTTGAAGAATTAGAAAGGGAGATACGAGCCCTAGAGAATGCAGTACTGGAGAAAAATGAAAAGGAAAAAAGGAACTCCTTAGAAACAAAAAAGAAGACACTAAGCTCTTATCTACACGAGCAGGCCAAAGGAGCCCTTATAAAATCACAGATCTCCAATATCAAAGACATTGATGCCCCAACCACCTACTTTTTTAACCTGGAACGGAAAACCCGACGACAAAACCAAATGCTGGACTTAGAACGTCCTGATGGAAGCACAACTACATCTCGTGAAGAAATGAGAGCCATCGCAGTGGACTATTACAAGAACCTATACAACGAGGAGCCTACTGATCCAAAACACAGAGAGGAAATAACAAAGGAACTACCAAAGCTAACAGAGGGGCAAAAGGAGGCCTTAGACACAGACATTGAACTTCAGGAACTAACTACTGCAGTACAGCAGCTATCCACCGGACGAGCACCGGGCATTGATGGAATCCCAGCCGAATTTTATAAACAGTTTTGGGAAACGTTGGGAGCAGATTTGCACGAGGTTTTTAACTGGTCTATAAACAATGGAAGACTACCTACAAGCTGCACACGGGCGGTTTTATCTTTGCTCCCAAAAAAGGGGGACTTGGGCGTTTTAAAGAACTGGAGACCTGTTGCTCTTTTATGTACAGACTATAAAATATTATCGAAGGTTTTATCAAACAGACTAAAAGAATACATAAGCGAAATAATACACACAAGTCAAACTTATTGCATACCTGGACGCACAATAATGGACAATATTTTTACTGTACGTGATATAGACTTGTGTAAAATGAATTCTTATGACCTTGGGTTTTTATCTATAGACCAAGAAAAAGCCTTTGATAGAGTGGACCACACCTATCTTTTTAATACATTAAATGCTTTTGGGATGGGAACAAAGTTTATAGCATGGATCAAACTTTTATACACAGATGCTTGTGTCATGCTTAAAGTTGGAGGAGGACTTAGTTGTCCCTTTAAAATACAACGAGGGATCAGACAAGGGTGCCCACTGTCAGGGCAACTATACAGCCTGGCGATTGAACCATTTTTATATCAGCTAAGGAGAAACATGAGTGGGTTATCAGAGTGTGGCATTCCAAACAAAGTAGTGGCATCAGCTTACGCAGATGATATACTGGTTTTTATCACTAAACAGGAGGACATTTATGCCCTCTCCAGTAGTCTAAGAATGTACCAGGCTGCATCCTCTGCACGTGTTAACTGGGGCAAATGTGAAAGCTATATTGCAGGTCAGTGGGAAGGAAAGCAAGTTCCCAAACTTCCAGAAAAAATGCAATGGGGAAGAACAGGTATTAAATACCTGGGAGTCTACCTAGGGGACGAGGAATACTTGCAGAAAAACTGGCAGGGCTTGGTGGAGAAGGTAAGTGCAAAGTTGTCAAAATGGACCTGGGTCCTGCCCCAACTGTCCTACAGGGGGAGAGTACTGGTCGCCAACAATTTGGTTGCCTCGATGCTGTGGCATAAGTTCACAGCCCTGGAACCACCAGAAACAACAGTCAGAGAGATTCAGAGAAGGATAGTGGACTTCTTCTGGAATGGGCAGCACTGGACACGGGCACCAGTTCTCTACCTGCCGATACAGGAGGGAGGCCAGGGCCTGATCGACCTACCAAGCCGAATAAAAACCTTCCGTCTTCAGACCGCACAAAGGCTGCTTTACGAAAATGAGGCAACATGGACTCACATAGCATGTCTTCTACTTCACAAAATCAAAGATTTAAAATACGACAGACATTTATTCATAATGGACTTAAATAAAATCAATACATCAAAAACAACAAAGTTTTACCAGACAGTTTTAAAGGTGTGGTCTTCACTTCTGAGAAGCAGCAGAACGGGAGAACAACCATGCCTCGGCGTAAACCAAGAGCCCCTGTTCAGTAACCCACTGATACCAGCAAAAATCCTGACATCAAGGAACCTACAACAGCGTCTTCAAAAAGCTGGAATTACAAAGCTTGGGGACTTGAGGACTGGTAAAGCATGGAAAACTCCAACCACACTTAGGGAGGAGACAAAAATCCAGTCTCATCGACTGCTGCAGGGAATATCTCTCTGTCTCTGTGCTGGATGTGAGGAGAGCGCGAGGCTGTTTGGCATCTTGCCAAGTTTTTCTGTTTTCTCCCCACTTTATTTATTTATTTATTTATTGGTTAATGTTAGTAGTTTAAAATGAGTAACGTTGCAGGTTTATAGTGAGAGAGAGAGTGGGCGGGGCACCGTGGCCTCTGAGGCGGGTGTGGAGACTCTGTCCCTCCGGCATGGTGTTAGAGGTGTACAGCTGGACAAGGTGCTGTTGGCCATGGGGGAGCAGGTCGGGTGTGTGAACATCCACTCTGCCTCCCGGATGAATAAAGCTCTGCTCTGAACACACCGACAAGAGTGGACCTAATGTGAGAGGATCAGCGGTTCACGTCGCCCCTCTGTCTGGCCCACGACACGCGTGTTGATATCCAACGGTTCCCCCCGTTTATCAAGGACGAGGCGGTCATGAGGGAGCTCGCCCGCTTCGGGAAATTCGTCAGCCCAATGAGAGCCGTCCTGCTCGGGTGTAAGAACTCCAACATGAGACACGTTCTGTCCATACAGCGGCAGATTCCAATGGTTTTAAACAGCAGAGAAGCAGCGGCGCGAGGACAGTCAGCCTGAGAACACTGAGGAGGCGGAGCTCGCCACGGGCCTCATCAGCACACAGAACAGTGACACACCCGAGTCACCCATCACCAAGATCAGCACAGATCACACCGCACCGCACCGACACCAACATCAGTGTAAACAACACCAGTGAAACATGTAGACATCGAGGGGCAAGTCAACGTCTTTATACAACCGACCAAAACTGAGAAAAGACTAACGCAAGCAAAACAAACTTAACTGTCACTCAAAAGGAAGAAAAAATAAAAACTAAACCAAACCGTAAACCAAAGGACGGCAGATGAGTGGAGAACAAACTAAAAGTGATAAAAGAGATGAGACGGGGGGGGGGGGGGGGGGGGGGAGTGGGAGTTTAGCACTATTCGGACAGGACGAGTTTCACTGGGGGACGTTTGAGTTTGAATTTTTTTCAGTCTGTCATTTCATGTATGGATTCGGACGGGACTAACATCTCCGTGTTTATTACGGCGGTGGGCGTGTCTGTGTTTTACATGTGGGCGTTGCGCAAGACCACGTGTTGAGGATGAGGATTTCTACTGGAGCGTAGAAGCAGAAACTCGAATACCGGCGCGCTAGAGATGTACGGTTGTTCACGCTGACCAAAACACACAAGAAAACGCGTTTCAGAAAAAAATCTTTCGACAAACACAGACATCCGCGTTCGGACGGGATTAGGTTTCTCAGAGAACCGCCGAGTTTACTGAAACACAGAAGGTCATTTGCTCTGGAATTTTCACAGAGGTCGTGTGAGAAAAAGACAGACATGGCAGATTCGGACGCGATTAAAATCACAAAGTACCTCTGTGGAACAGAAACGTCTCTAACGTCCCCCAGTAAAACTGGTCCCGTCCCAATAGTGCTTTAGTTTTATTTAAAAAATGTAAATAGTAACAAACACAAAAAAAATCTGAAAATATGTAAATATGTAATAATTCCCTAATAAAGTTTGTTCAAATCTCAAATCTCCCTCTCTCTCTCCCTCTCTCTCTCTCCCTCTCTCACACTCACTCCCTCTCTCTCTCTCTCCCTCTCTCTCTCTCACTCCCTCTCTCATTCTCTCACACACACTCTCTCTCCCTCTCTCGCACTCACTCCCTCAATCTCTCTCTCTCTCCCTCTCTCTCTCACTCTCTATCTCACTCTCTCTCTCACACACTCTCCTGCTCTCACTCCCTCTCTCTCACTCCCTCTCCCTCTCCATCTCTCACTCTCCATCTCTCACTCTCTCTCTCCCTATCTCAATCTCTCTCTCCCTCTCTCTCACTCTCCATCTCTCACTCTCTCTCTCCCTATCTCAATCTCTCTCTCCCTCTCTCTCACTCTCCATCTCTCACTCTCTCTCTCCTAATGCACAATGATTTTTCCGAGGCAGGTAAAAGCTTGCTGCCCGTCAAGCGAGTCTATTTCGAGGCGTTTATGTTTCCCTGAGAGCAGAAACCCACACCTGTGCTGCTAAACATAGAACACACAAAGAGAAATGTGTGTGTGTGTGTGTGTGTGTGTGTGCAAGAGAGAGAGAGAGTGCACAGATATTGTTACGTTAAGAAGCCTAATGAAGCCACTTTATTAAAGATATGTGTGTATTACATCCTTATTGTGGTGTGTGTGTGCGTGTGTGCGTGTGTGCGTGTGTGTGTGTGTGTGTGTGCGTCTGTGCGTTTGTGTGTCCATTAGCTCTATTTGTCCGCGCCTGTTTGAACAGCGATAAAGAAACAAAAGCGGAATGCGAGATTGCGAATCGCGGCACAAACCGCAGACGGTAATGACGTGGCGTTCGGATCAGATGTCACAGCAGATGGAATCTGTGTGTGGAGTAAAGCTCGGCGGAGGATTTAACACACACACACACACACACACACACACACACACACCTCGGGGCCTCAGACCTGACTACACACTGTGCATGTGGGCGGGGTTTATGATCTCTGATCTCAGTGTTACACATTTTCAGGCGTATTAATAGACGTTCGCGTGTCGGTGTGTTTAACGTCGATTACACCTTTTAAATTTATCTTAGAGTTTGTGGTCTTTCACATAAACATGAACAGGGGTTTGTTTATTTACTTTTTTCCTTCTTATAGTTCTTGATGGAAAGAAACTTGACTTTCCATTTGACGTGACTTTTTCTTTTATAATCCTGAGTGAAGCTGGGACGGTGTGAAACCCGACTCTGAACACGAGGAACTTTCCCTGAATGAAACCTCGCGCCGCGCTTTCACCACCGAAAACTCATCAGTTTTTTCTCTGCATTGATTTTCTCTCTTTGTCGGTTTAGTTTATCCTCAGTTTAGGGAAACACTCGAGGTGTGGAGGACGGAGGTGTGGAGGTGTGCGCGCTGAGGTCCACATCGGCCTGGTGATGATCATAAGGAGAGCGAATCTCAGCGTCTTAAGGGTGTGTTCAAACAAAACACATGGAAAAACACCAGGCCTGCTCACACACACAGTATGGTTCAAATGTCACAATGCTACACACACACACACACACACATTGTGTTTTTTCTTTTACAGATTTACAGCTCATTGTTCTTGTCTCTCATGCTGTCACTCAGTCAGTGCCAATAACTCAGAACTAAGATCACGCGACGCCTTTCCTCGAGGCGCGCGCTAATGCTGCAGCAGCACGCGCTCATTCACCCGCTTCCGCGAGCGGCGTCAGCGCCGGGCTCGAGTTCAGCTGCGTCGCTCGTTTAAAGACGAGCTTCTCCTGCTCGGATGACAAAAAAAGGGTCACAGCGCGCAGGACAGAGAAAAGAAAACGCAGCGAAGATCACAGCTGAGTTCCAGCCGAGATAGAAAGTAACATCATCAGAATACACACGACTGAAACAGAGCAGAGCTGAGACACCAGGGAACGATATACAGATTATACCAGAAAGAAATAAAAATCAATAAATAGATAAACAAACCGATGATTATACATAATCAAACAAACATCAAACAAATAAAATAAAATAAAATACCTGGATGTTGATGCCTTATCTATTTGGAATTTATTTATTTGAGATTTATTATTCACTCACTCATCATCTAAACCGCTTCATCCTGTACACAGGGTCACGGGGGCGGAGCCTAACCCAGGAGCGCTAGAGCAGGAGGTGGGGTACACGTTGGACAGGGTGCCAATCCATCACACACACACACACACACACACACACACACACACACACACACACACACACACACACACACACAGCTAGCCTGACCTACATGTCTTTGGACTGTGGGAGGAAACCGGAGAACCCAGAGGAAACCCACCAAGCACATGCGAACTCCACACACAGAGCCGCCTGTTATTTATTCATTTATTTAAATGAATTACATGTAAAATTATTAATGTATATTAAAATGTATGTATTTATATATTATAAATGATTAATAAATGAATTAATAAACTGAAACTAATATAATAATACAAACAATACAATATTACTTTTGTTTTACCTCAGACTGCTTTTTTTCTTTTTCGGTCATTTATTTAAAATGATTTTTTTTTTTTTTGCGCCTGTTTTCACTTTATACATGAACAGACCAAATGTACCAAGTTAAGTAAGTGTAACTTTTTTTTTTTTTTTTTTTTACAATTAAATAATGCCATATTATTAACTGATTAATTAAAAGATGGAGAAGGTGCTTTACACTACTAAACTGAAGACTAAAAGACTTTGTGATGCTTAATGACGTTTAAAATTAAATAAAGTCTTTAACGCTCAGAGCGATTCGTTGTGCAAACATGACGAGAGTCGCGAGACGGCACAACAAAAATGTTAAATATCGTTTCTGAGTTACATCTGGACGATGTTGCACTTACATTTTTGTTTTATTATAATTTCATCTAAACTGGTTTACAGACGAGGGCGAGTCCCATCTAATCTAACCAGTTTGCAGCACCTGACAGCCAAGAGGGAGAATAGTGAAAATGCCACAGATACACACACACACACACACACACAATCAAACCTTTTTAGATGAAGCTTTGTGGGCGTGGCTAAATGCAATAGCGTGAATGTGCTTGGATGTTTATAGCATGAGCAAGTACAAAGGAGAAAATGAGTCACTTCTGGAAATGAGCTGAGAATGGTTTGAGTTTGTTTTGACCTAAACGCATCAACGCGAAATAAGAGGCATAAAAACACTTACGAACTGTAAAGTTACGGAATAAATGCATTTAAAATCACTTTTAAAATGAAAACCTCTGCCTGCAAGACGTGCGTGAGCCGAGGCATTTGCATGAACCCGGAAGAGGAACGTATGCAAATGTCTGTAATGCAAAGTGTGTAGAAATCACATGAGGGCCACTTTTCACCCCGCGACTCTACGAGATAAAACAAAAAAAATAAAAAATAAAGTGTTCAGAGCCACCGTGCGCCTCAAACCTCGGGTTTCTAACGCGGACATTATGAGGAGCCCAAGGTCACATGACTAGACACGCCTTTCAGACCTTTCATTTAAAAAAAGAAAAGAAAAAAGAAAACTTTTATTCCACACCATTTGTTCTGGAGGATCTTCCATGTTATATGGTTTTAAAATATATACTGTGGATACAAATATTTCCAATCATAATTTAAAACATATTATTAAAATGATTACACGTCTACTATGATCATTTAAGGTCGAAACATTTTTTAAGACAAATAAATATTTAAGGACAAACAGGTTTTAAATTCACACATATGACAGAAAAGAAATCATGATACATTTATAGAATTAATCTGACGATAATTTCTTGTCATTCTTCTCAATAAAGTCAGGCTGAGATACTCAACTTAATCATGAATCAAAACAAACTATTTCAAATTCTGGACGTTTGAATCCGATCCGGCCCGAGCGAGGCTTTACGTCACGAACAGCTGGTGCAGTCAAATGAGTCCGGGTTTACTCTGGACGTGTCCGAGGTGCGGAGAAAAAAAATTGCTTTTCTTACTTGCAAATTGCGAATGGAAAAAAAAAAAAAAAAAAAAAGGAAATATTGTGGGTGAATGAAGTCAACCGTTTCGAAATCGTTCTGCTTTAATGAAATCACGTCTGCTGTATTCGGCACCAGGTTTCTTTTTAACTCCTCAGTTTATCTTTTATAAATATTACTCTGTCGACTGAGACACTTCTCAGCCTTCACCATTCGGAGACGTTCTGGGACATGGAGAAAGTATCGTGACGTGACATGACGTGACTTGATGTTTCGGGATCAAGTGTTGAATTAAACATTAAGGCTGCTCGGAGAAGCCGATCTCACCGAGTTGCATTAATAATAAATGGTAAAGCAGTGTTTACAGGGTGTAATAAGCATGCACTGCTTTAACCCTACACCTTCTCCTCACAGTCTTCACACTGACAGAGCCACCGAAGTTGTGCGGCTCAGCGTACTCACCGTGTGTGTAGATGTTCCCCAGCTCATTGTGCAGGTAGAACAGGCTCCTGATGCAGTCCTGCACGGACGAGATGGGTCTGTAGCCGGTCAGGACGTATCTGTTGAACTGGAGGTGAGGAGGAGAGCTCGCCCAGTCCAGTAATCTGGGTCCATTTAGATAGGCCATTGCAAAAAGAAACGAAAACAAAAACACGCACACATACGCACACACACACACAGCATACAACATGCAACATGCAACACGACACACTACGCTGCGGAATCTCCTGGTCTGGGTTACACGCGCGGCTGAGCGGTGCGCGTGCATCGGGATGTGCAGCGCGTTCCTGCTGCCATGGTGAGCGGAGGAGACGGAAAAGCCGGCTGAGAGGGAAAAAAAAGAAAAAATACTAAAATAAAACAAAATAAAGTAAAGTAAAGCCGAGCGCTTTTCCTGAATGATTCCAAATTTGCTTTTAAACAAAAAATGTCACCTGGACAAAGAAATCTGACATCCGACCTGACAGACAAATCGATCGTGAAACATCTCCACACAAGCGCAGAGCTAACTCTGCTAACTGGCTAGCGGGCTAACTAACCCCGGACACGGCCTGTCTTTTGCATAAACGCTAATGAGCGACATTAGCATGTTGGAACAAGAAGGCGGGGTTTTTTTTTAATTTTATTATTATTGTTTATTTATTTATTATTATTATCTTAATTTGGCGAGTGTGTAATTTTTTCAATTAACGTTTAATGTATTTTATTTTAAAGCTTTTATTTTAAAGTGTGTTAAAAACAAAAAACTCTTTAAAACTTAATCAAATCTTTGAATCATTCCACCTGCCATGCCAACAATAATAATAATAATAATAATAATAATAATATTATAAGCTTCAAGTTGAATAAGTTCACCGCGACCTCAGATTCACTCGAAAGCTTCCAAGAATTCGGCGTCTCTTTGATAAGTTTTTAATGGTTGAACTCAAATTAGTTTAAATTTTTTATTAATTGTTTTTTTTTAAAGAACTGAGTGAATGCAAATTAAACGTCGATGTAATAACACGGTAATTGACCAGCAATTATACTTAATTTCAGCAGTTTTTATCAATCGATCCTGGGTGTCTAAATTTGATTATTTATTAATACAATGTAACTGATGAATTATAAGTTATGATTCATGGCGTATTTTAATCGTTCCTTTGACTATTGTATTCTTAGCATGAGATCATCTACACTAACGCTCTCTCGTAGGTGTTTTTTTTCTAGAAAGTTTTTATTTTTTAATATTCAGAAAAAAGAAAAATAGCATAAAAAATAACGACCATTGATCTCAGTTCAGTCACATCAGCAGGCTGGAGCCACGCTCACAAGCACGCACGCACGCACGCGCACACACGCGCGCGCACGGACGGACGGACGCACGAGCGCGGAAGCGCGCGCACAGACACACAGAAACACATAGCTAGCTAACATGTAGCCGCTCTTGCTAATCCAAAGGCAAGTAGAATGAACGTTCAGTCAAATCATAATTAATATTCCTGGAAAAAATTGTTAAAAAAAAAAAAAAAAAAGAAATCCGAGAATGTCAGAGCCGAAAGGCAGCGGTCATGGCCGGAGCGGAGCGCCGCTGTGGGCCGCCAGGCAGAGCGACTGGAGCCGGGCACAAATCATAACACACCCGCTGGCTCGGCTCGCCTTATTCCCGGGACAAAAAGAAAAAAATAATAATAAACAACAACAAAAAAATCAGAATCCGACTTTTGCGCGATTATCCTCAAGACCAGTTCTGACATCCAATGCGCTTAAAATCCTCGGAACACCCCTCTCCTGCCATCCTCCACACCGGTGTCCATAATCAGGCGGTTTTCACTCGGCGCAGCGATGAACGAATCAATAACGAGTCGGTTCCTTGTTTGATGAAGTGAATCGACTCTCAAACACAAAAGCCCTGAAGTATTTAAATAAAAATACAAAATATTTCCTGTATTATCACGTGTCTTGAAGTTAAATAAATATTCGTGAATTCCTGATCAAACCGGTGAATCGAAGGAATCGGAGCCAGATCTGCTCATTTAAACGAGTGTGTTCAAAGGATTCGACTCACTCGATCGATTCACACCTGCCGGCCTAGTGCAGCGCTGGTGATTCGGATCAGTTCCTCCGCTACGTAAGGACCACAATGATGAAACACAGCACACACACTCCTCCTTCACCTCTGTGGAGCCTGCACACTGTGCCAGAGCAAGATACTGTATACACAAGTCAAGCACTTTAGCACACTCAGGACATATAACATGACATTCACTATCTTTATTTGATCTGTCTATTTTTGCTACCTGTCTATCAATCTAACTATAATATACTATAATATGTCTATAAAACTTTAATAGAATCATTTTATGATCTACTCTTTAAAGGGTATCGAGTCTTTGTATTTAAACAAAAGTACAACATTGCCTGTTATATTGTCTCGTGTTACCTTTAGTACTTACAATGTGAATATGAATAAAAGTCTTGAAGTCGAATAGATTGCAAATGGATAAACCTGAATGCTGGTAGTAACACAGTCACTGCACAGTCACCAGGACCTGGGTTTGACTCCTGCCTCGGGTCTGTGCGCATGGAGTTTGCATGTTCTCCCCGTGCTTTGTGGGTTTCCTCCTGGTAATCTGGTTTTCTTCCACAATATAAAGACGTGCATATTAGGCTAAATGATGTTCCCAAATTGGTCGTAGTGTGGAATGAGTAAGTGAATGCTGACCAGAGGTCCTACCACGGGTGTAAAAAATAAAATAAATAAATGAATACAGTGGTCACCACTGGCCTCCAAAGCCACATGAAGACTCTCTGTTGATTTGCTTAAATAAAAATACACCATCTTTGTACATTTCAGCCTTTGTTTGTTACATTTACATTACTGCACAGTGAAATTCTTTATTCTTCACATATCTGAGCTTTTTTTGTTATTTTGTTAGTAGGCTGGGGTCAGATCGCAGGGTCAGTCATTACATGGTGTGAAGCTTTGCATCGATCCGTTTTGCTCAAAACAAACTCAAACCAGTCTCACCACATCTCCAAAAGTGACTCATTTTCTCCTTTGTACTTGCTCATGCCGTAAACGACCAAGCACATTCACGCTATTGCATTTAGCACACAAAGCTTCATCAACACTCACAGTGAGCTGAAAACATCACAATAACGATTAAACAGTGGAATACGCAAAACATTTTTTTTTATTTTCATGCAACTTTCCCCCCATATTAAAGCATCTAAAAAGATTTTTATTGTGTGTTTGTGTGCGTGTGTGTTTATCTGTGGCTTTATCAGTATTTCCCCTCTAAGCCACAATCTGATGGATACTTGTTAGATTAGATCGGATTCGCCCTCATCTGTAGACGAGCTTAGATGAAAATATAGTAAAACAAAAATGTAAATGCAACATCATGCAGAGCAACAATATATATTTACTCACAATAAGGGGACATTGATGGCCACCATATGAGGCACTCCAACTTCCTGAAGTCGAGCTGTGACAATTCTGCCATGAGGTGGTGGAGCATCATCATCCATGAACAGAAAGTTGGGGGTGTGCTGGCGGAATTGGGGGGGTGATGATGGGTTCTATGACGTCCCTGAGGTAAGAACGTGCAGTGACTGAGACATCTACAATAACCAAATCTGTTTCGCGCCGACTGGTGATGTGGGTTTTGACGCAAGTCTGTTGATGACACAACAAGTTCACGAGCAACATCTGACTGCCTGCCACCGACCCGAAGGCGCGCCATGGCCAGGTGGCGCTGCTCGTCCGTTAAGTGACGTCTGTTTGAGTGATGAACTTGGAATGACTTACTGACCATACCAGGTTTTTATACCCACAGAATGTTGAAATTGATGCCACATTGAAAAGGGTTGTCTTTTGGTATTGGCCCCAATATAAGGCACACCTGTACACCATGAGATCATTACGTGGAAAACACAAAATGAGGCGTCTATCACCCCAATACAATCGCCTCCATATCCCAAAAATGTCTGAAGTATATATATATATATATATATAGGTCCATGATAACGCTGGAGGAGCTGCAGAGATCCACAGCTCTAACAATTAGTCGTGACCTCCACACATCTGGCCTTTATGGAAGAGTGGCAGGAAGAAAGCCATGAGAAGTCCAGTTTGCAGTTCTACATCGCTTGTCACAAACTGAAAACGGGACCTCTGCATGCCACACTTTTCAGATTTTGATTTGTAAAAAATAATTTTCCTTCCACCTCACAATGATGTGCCACTTTGTGTTGGTCTCACACATAAAATCCAGATCAAATACATCCACGTTTATGGTTTTGACGTGCCACAATGTGGAAAACTTCAAGGGGTGTGAATACTTTTGCACAACACTGTATACTCTGAAAGTTGGAGTTATGGAGTTAAAAAAAAAAAAAACTGATCAGAGAGCATGATATCATCCAGTAAAAGCTGTGAATGATGCCAGCAGATACTCTCTGACTCATGGACATCGAGGCTGCACTGCATGTCACTTTTACTTATTAGTATTATTCATGCTATTTTTTATTTTTTTTCAAATATAAACAGTATATTTACAGACTCTTTTTATACGTGTTGTTGCATTTTGTTCTCAGCATTGCACTAGTAACTTCTGGTCAGTTCTCACATTACATCTCTGCATACTGACTGTATGTAAGAGATCCAGTGTGTGTCACGGTCTCGGCTGCTGCTGGACCACGGTAGGGCCTCCGGTCAACATTCACACGCTCATTCACACACTACAAGCAATTTGGGAACTCCAGTTAGACTAATCTGCATGCTATTGGACTGTGCAAGGAAACTGGAGTAAATGATCTATCTATATATCTTATATACATGAAATATAAATGAGCTATAAGGTTATAAAAATAATAATTCATGATTAAAAATTTAATCTTATTGTATACTGTTAAGGGGACAGATTGTTCACAGTCATCTATCAATAACGAACGAGGAAGGAGGAAAGGCGTGGTACATGTTTAGTCTTATCGGCGTGGCTAATCATGGGTTCCGGAGTTATTGGTACACCAGAGATCAGAGATCAAAGCGATAAGGGTTGAGTCAGGGTTGAATCTTTGAAAGTTTTTTTTAAGATAATGCACTTGTTAAGAAAACAAATACAAGCACGGGTACACTCTGGATGAGGTGCCAACACACACACACACACACACACACACACACACACACACACACACCCAGGCACGGGCACACACTAGGGATGATCTGGAAAAACCAGCCAGCCTACATTACATGTTTTTGGACTATGGGAGAGAACCAGAGAGAGAAACCCAGCATGGACAGAACATGCAAACTCTACACACGCACACACACACACACACAGCACACACACGCCACAAACACGCACACACGCACACACCGCACACACACACGCACACACACACGCACACACACGCACAACACAACAACACACACACACACACACACACGCACACACGCACACACACCGCACGCACGCACACACTCCACACGCACACACACGCACACACACACCACACACACATACACACACACACACGACACACACACACACACGCGCACACACACCGCACACGCACGCACAGCACACCACACATGCACGCACACACACGCACACACACGCACACACACAACACACCACCACACACACGCACACACACGCGCACACACGCACACACACACAGCACACACGCACACACGCACACACGCACACACACACACACACGCACACACACACGCACACACACACAGCACACACACACACGCACACCACGCAACACACACACGCACGCCACACACACACGCACACACACCACACACACACACACACGCACACACACGGCACACACACACACACACGCCGCACGCACACACACATGCCACGACACGCACACACACACACACACGCACACCAACCACACACGAACGGACACACACACACACAACGCACACACACACGCACGCACACACACACGCACACCACCACGCACGCACACACACACGACCACACACGCACACGCACACACACACCGCACACACGCACAGACGCACGCACAGCACACACACGCCCACGCACACGCACACATACACGCACCACCCACGCACACACACGAATGCACACGCACGGCACACGACATACACGCACACACACACGCACACGCACACACACGCACGCACACACTCGCACGCACGCACACGCACACACACGCACGCACACGCACACATACACGCACACACACACGCACACACACGCATACACACACACACACTAACCACTAAGCCACCGTACCACCTACCAACTACGTCTGATAAATTTGTGACAAGTTGCCATTCTGTTTGTTTATAACTGTATATGTTGTATATAATGTGTGATGCTAAAACTGTAAACTGTAAAATCCTCATCAATCAATATATTTTAGCTGTAGAGCACGTTTAACAGTGTTAGGGTTAATAATGTTTTATTACAAATTCATCCCTAATGAGAACGCCAGAGGCAACAGTGGCCGAAAGGAAGCAGGTTCACCAGGCGAACCGTCCGCACCTGTGTGGCACCAGATACACTCATGCGCTCATGAATCATTCCCTTTCTTACCCGTGTGCTACGTCGTGCATAATTGCACCTGCTTTTAGTATATTCTGATGAAGTTATAAATTTATAACTGTAGGTCATAAATATTCATTTTAAACTCCATTCTATAGGCTTTAAGCTGTGGACTATACTGTATGAACCAAGTCCTCAGAGTTTTACTGCTTAGTCACATCCTGTCACTGCTATAAACATAAAGCATCAGTTTAATGAGGTCATGGCAAACCACTGGGTTTCAAAAACACCCTGTTCATTTACACCTTAATACTTCTCACACTCACATATGTACCATCATTTCACACCATCCAATCCATAAGCCGCAAATGTCAAATTATAAGATTTATAACTCCTGCCCCATACGCCCCACTTCCCACGCCCCCCCCCCCCCCACCGCCCCATTTATATAAATACTCCACTGCGAATTGAAGAAGAGCACGAAGAAGGTCTGAGAGGTTTCATGTAGCGTGCACAGGTTTTATCTGCTCTCTCTCTCACACACACACACAAACACACACATCAAGGTAAGTGCATCAACACTTAAGCTTGAATTTTTGGGAAAAAATGTACCATATACAGATTACTTTATTGTAGAGCCTCGACTGAGTAGTTCAGATATTTGGAAAAAAAAAAAAAGATTGCTACAAAATTCCTTCCAGTAAATATGACCATGTTATGAATATGAATTATAAGCTGATATAATTTAATAATCTAGACACAGCGTATGATGTGACACACCCGTGCTCTCTGCTTTTACTGCTGCTGTATTACACACTCAGTTTAATTCCGGGCTGATTATTAATGATGTTTTGTGCGTTTGTCTTGGATTTACAATGCAAGAAGCAGCGGCCAAATCACTGAGAAAACAGGTGCGGAATTGTGGAGCAGAGAACAAAATGTCAGTCTGAGTTTCAGTAAGATGAAACACATCTGGACTGAGTAGGACACACCAACTCTTTATTTTTTACTATTTTCTAATACAGGAGGCATCGAAAAAAATAACACAAAAAGAAATGTAAACAAAGCAAAATGGTTTACTATTTAGAGCCTTTGAAGTAGCCAGCGTTTGCACTTAAGGGCGTTCCTGAATATCTCAAGCAGTCGTTACCTGCCCGCAGTGTGCAAAGCGTCATGGAGCTAAATGCTTAGTACTTTTGAAGAATCTAAAATATAAAACTCTTTTCTTTTTTTAAAAAAAATTTTTTAGCTCTTATTATTTTCCCCCATAATTACATTTGTGTTTTCAGTATTGTTTAAGGATGTTGAAAAAGTTCATATAAAGAAAAACACCACCAACAGTTACAGGTTTAGCTAACGGTGCAATGTCCTGTATTTTTTTCATGGAGTGACATTCCACACTCATACAGTAGGTGGCGCCATAGTCTGCATACCAGTGGTTAGAAATGGAGACGAAGTAGTTAGTGAATGGTTCAGGTCGAGCCACTGAGAGTTTTTTAGCCCACTCTGGTTCTGCTGGCTGATGCACAGGTGACAGAAAGTCCGTATTTATCTTATTTCACTTTTTTACTGTACTGTTTGATGTTAGTGATTTCTAATACTGAAATCTGTGACTGATCATTCGAAATGATTAATAGACACAACAACAGAGAACAATGCTTTGTATAAGATCACTGACACAGACATGAGGCAAGGTCTCGGTGGAAAGGAGTAGTTTTATTAAGAATAATAGGAAAAGGAAGGTGAAGAAGGTGTGCATGTGCTGGTTCAGGCAGTACCGAGCTGGCACAGGGACACTCAGCTGGCAAGTGTTGGCAGTGACAGAGTGGCAGAGTGCGTCCATGTGGGCAGCTGCTCCTGCCGGCCCTCCAGTGCTTCCGCCATTAAAGTTCCCGGGGTTTTGTGCTGATAACAGCATGACTGGGATGTGGTCACAGCCACGAGGCCGCAGCCTGGCTACTGGAGGTCACCATTTGTTTCTTTATTTAACTTCACATTATTGCTAACACATATCCATATACGGAGGTGGTGGACAGTCCTGAGAAACTTACCAGATTTACTGCATAGTTCCACTTATTCCACTTTAAGCATATCATCTCCGTTAACGTCCAGGTTCCGGGGTCAAATCTCAAACAGCATTAAACGGAAAGCTAGTGCACTACGTATGGTGTACAATCCCTTGTTCCTCCAAGTAGTGCCCTTGATCGGCGTTTAGAGAGGCACCATACAGACCTACTTTCACCAAAGAATTTGTTTAATTAGCGATTGTAGAACAACCGGGATGCCGAGCAATACATCTAGTTAAACATCCCAGTGCTGCCATTGTCTATTATTAGTACTCGTGGAAAGTCTCTCGTCTAACCAGATTACTCGCTCAGAATTAACTGTCGTATAATGACAATAGATGGTATTATTATTATTATTATTATTATTATTATTATTATTATTATTATTATTACATAACACGTCAACAATGCCAAAGAAACTTAGATGGCATTCTGTATTATGCTTGGGCGTAGATTTCTTCTATACTTTCTCTTAATATCATAATGAGTTTTCACTTTGCATAGCTGAAAAGAAATCGCAGGAATTAATGTACCATAGAAATAAATATGTGTTAAGTTTTGCAGGTGTTTTGGCATATACAAAAAGTATTTTTCATTAAGTTTTGTAAGTATTCATTATAAGTAAGAAGTGAAGTTACTTTGAACTATTCTTTGCTTACAGGAACTGGACATAAAACATATCTGGCCATGTTGCAAGGACTTCTGTTGTGGGCAGTTTTTGCCACAACTCTCCCTCCTCTGACCAGCCAGAGTTGCTTCAAGGCCAATGAGTCTCAGTGTGCCAGTGTGGACTTCGCTCCAGGATCTGACCTGGCAGGAGAGGGCTTTGACATCACCACCATGCAACGGAAAGGGGCTTATGCCCTTGACATGAGCGTCTGGCTCCAGAAGGACAAGACCTGCACTCTGTGTAAAAACCCCTACATGGGAGGTCAACAGCAGAAGCTCCCGGTTTCTGTGGTGGACTGGAGACCAAATCAGAAGTGCAACATGAAGTTGTCCAGCTCTGTTTACCAGTCCAGCGAGGCCCTGGTCAGCGCCAGCACCTCCTCTATCGAGAACAACTGGAAGGTAGGCTTGGACATATGGACACCACAGGTCCAGGGATCAGTGATGCTGGCAGGCAGTAACTCCAAGCTGGCTGAATATTCAATGCGGAAAACCAAAAAAGACAAGTTCAGCTTCACCAGGCATGCTGTCTCCTGTGGATACTACAGGTAGTGTGTTTGAGTTTCCTTCCTGACTATGATGTCTCATACCTTTTGTGTAAGTATTTAAAGACAACATTCTTCATCAATACTTTGAGTCCTACTTTATGATCTGTCTCCTAGATACCAGGTTTCGAGCAGTCCACTCCTGCACCCAGAGCTAATCAAAGAATTTGGAAACCTTCCTGACATATTCGATAAGAAGACACAACATATTTATTACAAACTAATTGACAAGTTTGGTACTCATTATTTCTCAAAGGTGAACATGACTAGAGATTATTATGAATGCTGAAGCAGCCTTATTCGCCAAGTGTGCTTTTGTTCACTGGACCTGTTGTGGCTGTGTGCAGGTGAATCTGGGTGGAGAGATTGACTCTGTGACCAGCATCAAGGAGTGCCAGGCGTCCCTTGAGGGTCTGACCGTGGACGAGGTGAAGATGTGTCTCGACGTGGAAGCTTCTGCCGGTAAGGGACCTGCTTCACTGAAAACAGAGGCACATCACTGCAAGCAGACCAAGGACAAGAAGCTGAACCAAAAGAGCTTTGCTAGCACCTTCAGTGACAGGTTTGTGTAGCTCCTCTCCCTCTCTGTGTATATATTAAAATTACTCCAAAAACGTATGTTTTTATCATCCTTAAAAGGGAAACCAATGTGATTGGTGGCCACAACCAGAATGTCGACCTGCTCTTCTCATCGAATACTGACCCAAATGCCTACAAAGAGTGGATCTCATCTCTGCCTGCTAACCCTGATGTGATCTCCTACTCGCTTGAGCCCCTTGATGAGTTGTTGCCAAAGAACAAGCCAATCCAAGTGAACTTGCACAAGGCCATCAAGGACTACATCCTACAGAGGGCTCTGCTGAAAAACTGCACAAGCCCATGTAAGACCGGTGTGAAGACCAACTCTAAGGAACCGTGCAGCTGCAGCTGCCACAACAACCCGGGTGTGTCCCTCAACTGCTGCCCCACTCAGAGAGGATACGCTCAGATCACCGTAACTGTGATCAAAGCCACGGGTTTATATGGAGATTACTGGACTGAGACCGATGCATTTGTGAAGATCCTTCTTAATGGACACGTTAATAAAGGCGAGACATCTGTGATCACAGATAACAACTCACCTCATTGGAACTGGGACTTCCATCTCGGAACTGTGGACATTACTCACTTCAGCAGTGTGACACTGGAGGTGTGGGATGAAGACAGTGATTCAGATAATGACCTTCTTGGGACGTGCAAAGTCCAACTGAAATCTGGAAAAAAGGAGGTTAATAAGGATGTCTGCTCACTCAATCATGGAGTCCTGTACTATAAAGTGCAGGTGGAGTGTGTCCACGGTTTGGCTGGTCCATCGTGTACAGAGTACAGGCCCTCTCCTATGGACGCACAGCTCGAGAAATTGTACGTGTCCCGGAACGCTCGCCTGATTCCCACAAACATGTTGCTGGAGATGGGAGTGCTCCTCGATGAGCGCATCCCCCGCTTCAACCACAGCAACATCCGTAAAGATGCAGGTTTTCAACCGTAGACTGATTATGTAGCTTGTGACCCTGTTGCATGTTCCACTTAAGTATCATGATGTTTAAAATAGAGGAATAAAATATATGTTTCAGCGTTATTACTAAACAATTCCTTCTTGTTTTTTTCTGAATTTACCCTTTTCAGCCTGAATAAAATTTAATTGAATAACCTTTTTTTCTTTTTTTTTTTCTTTAAAAAAAAAATGTGGTCATAGATTTTGCTGTGACAGTATGACATCAGTAATGAAACCAAAAGAGAGTATCACAATCGATACTAGAGATGAATGTCTAGTGATTAACCCTATTGCAGGCATTTTAGAGTCCACAATATACTGTAAGGTCAAACAGCATAGACCCTTTATTTCTGTAGTTTAGTAGAAATACTCGTTCAATTGTACTTGAAGCAATTTGACTAATTTTGATACTATATATGGTTTACTAACATAATATTCTTGCAATAAACATGACATTAGAAATAGGAGATTAACCCAAATACTGAAGAAACAGTTGTTTAAAGATTCAGCGGTACGGACATCTGGAGGAAGTTCATTCCAGCACTTAGGTGAGTCTAGATGCACGTCTTCCTCAATACCTGAGAGACGGTGGGACCAGCTGAGCAGTGCTGGACGATCAGAGGGAACGTGGT
The DNA here is from genome assembly GCA_013621035.1 of Clarias magur. NCBI lineage: Eukaryota > Metazoa > Chordata > Actinopteri > Siluriformes > Clariidae > Clarias > Clarias magur. Next base: position 550,350 of record QNUK01000421.1, read on the forward strand.
GCTGTGTGAGATGTGATTGGAGCTGAGAGTTAATGGGTGCTGGGCCACTTTTAGCTTTGTTGGGAAGCATCAGTGTTTTGAGATTGGCTACAGGAAGCCAGTGCAGGGAGCAGAGAAGTGGGGTGTTGGTTGGAGGCACCCCTTGGTGCGGATGAAAACGGGACATGCAGCTCTATTCAGGATCAGCTGCAGAGGACGAATGGTGGACAGAGAAGAACAAACAATAGGTCAATTCTTCTGATGTTGTAAAGAAGAAATCGTCGGGAGCGTGTAAGGTTAGCAATGTCTGGAGAAAATAACAGTTGATTGTCCAGAGTTACCCCAAGATTGTGGGTAGTGGCTGAAGGAGTGATCTGATTTTTGTTCTTGGAGGTCACAAGGTCTTGACTGGGGGATAAAATCACCAGAGGCGAACAGCAGTCTGGTTTTAATGAGATTGAGCTTTAACTGATGAGCTGTCATCCAGGATGAGATGTCTGCCAGACATGCTGAGATCCGGGTGGAAACCTGAGTGTCTGAGGGGGGAAGAAGACAATACAGTCTTATACAGTACAAAAGTTTAGGCACCCCTTGCTAAATGACAGATTTCTGTGATTTTGTTAATTGTAAAGATGTGAACACAGTCTCTCTTGGAAATGCACAATATTTTTTAGCAAACATTGGTGCATGTTTACTTTTAATGTCATAAATTGAACAAAGATAAAAAATATATATATATTGTGGCACTGTGCAAAAGTTTGTGCAAATGTTCAATGATGTTTAAATCAGGGGACTGTGATGGCCGTTCCAGAACCTTCAGCTTCGTTTCTTGAGGTTTTCCGTAGTGGATTTGGAGGTATGTTTAGGATCATTGTCCTGTTGTAGAAGCTCCTCTTTTGTGTGATGTTTGCTTCCAGAATTTGCTGGTATTTAGTGGAATCCATTCTTCCCTCCAGCCGTGCAATGTCTCCTGTGCCACTGGCTGCAACACAACCCCGAAGCATGATAGATCCGCCCCCATGCTTAATAGTTAACAAGGTGTTCTTTTCATCAAATGCTGCTCCTTTTTTTCTCCAAACATGCCTTTGCTGATTGTGGCCAAAGAGTTCTGTTTTAACTTCATCAGTCCACAGCACTTGTTTCCAAACGCATCAGGCTTCTGTAGATGTTCTGTTACAGACTTCTGACGTTGGATTTCATGATGGGGACGCAGGTAAGGTTTTCTTCTGCTGACTCTTCCATGGAGGTCTTGTGGAACGCTGCACCACCACTCCTGAGTCTGCTGAATCTTCCTGCAGGTGTTTTACAGTAAAATGGAGGTTTTGATTTGTCTTTCTGACCAGCATACGAGCAGTTCTCTCCCAGAGTTTTCTTGGTCTTCCAGATCTCATCTTGACCTCCTCAGTTCCCCTGAACTGCCGTCTCTTAATGACGTTTCTCACTGTGGAAACTGCAAGCTGACGACGCTTTGCTATCTTCTTGTAGCTTCTCCTGCATTGTGGGCATCAATAGTGTCAATAGTTTCATTTTCAGAGTCTCACACAGCTGCTTAGAGGAACCCAGGGTTGTTGAGTGTCCGCAAGTGTGTGCGCAAGGTTTGAAGAGTGAAAGTATTTGTAAAACTTTGAAATTGGCATTGGACAGTTGTTGCCATGCATCAGATCTAACGAGCTGATTAAGGTCTAAAACCTTAAGGTAAAAAAGAATCTGAGACTCTGGACCTTTTGCATAAGACTGTAAGTTGCTTGTCATCTGGATAACAAATGGTATGAACAGCCATTTGATGATATGATCTTACCAAGAGGGTATAGAAGGAGACCAGAAGACTCAGTACTGAGCCCTGTTGGACACCTTCAGAGAGTCTGCGTGGGGCAGATGTGGATCCCCTCCATTGCCATGCTGTTCCAAAGATTTCAAGGCTTGTAAGAATAGATATTAAATATTATCAAGCTGTGATTTCTTTTATCTTCTCCCTGCAATTCTTAATCTCTTCTGTTAAACTCAGATAGCCAAGGGACAGGACACGAAATCTTCCTTTAACAGAGAGCAATAAGGAGGTCAATAGATGAGGAGAGATTGCTAGAAAGGAAATAGAGTCTGGTTGTGTGAGGGATGTTAGGGAATTCACAACAGAGCTACACTACTGTAGGTTGGTGCTTTTTGCAGCTGACGTTTCTTTTGACCATTAGATACATTTTGTTAGGAAGAGCAAAAGTCACAAAGCTACAGGTTTTTAGTTTTGGACCAGTTGTTTTCTTCTTGGCACTCACACATACTCACCCCAGCTTTTATAATGATTAAGGGAAAAAAAATCCAGCCACATTCTATCCAAAAGGCACGGGTTTTATGTATTATGCCGGGTTTCCTTCCTGCCCCAACCAATCCATTCCTCCGGGCTTAGGACTGGCACTAAGGATGCCCTGTTTCTCAGTGCTAAGGTATTGTACATGGACATAGGGTCAAGGGCCTTGTCCTAGGGCTCAACCATGGCTTCACACCCACACATCTCCAAAAATGCTGTAATGTGTATGATGATGAAGATGATGAAGATGATGATGATAAAGAGCAGCCAAGCTACAATGACCAAGCTGATGGTGAAAGTACCGAGGTGAATGATGAAGATGCACAGCCACCGGATATAAAAGACAGTCTGAGGCAATAGGTACTTTTTTGAGCATTTATTTTCATCCACCTTGCTGAGAGAAAAAGTGATTGTACTAGATGTTTGTTTTGTAGTTTATCATCATAATGGTTACATACATGTATACATGTGTTACATATTTTCTTAGTTTGTAATTGTTTTATCACATTTGCAAATACATTTCTGGAGATGTGTTTCTTATTATTGGCAATGATGAAGATAGTTTAATTTAATTTCCAATTTACAAACCTTGTGATTATGCACTGATTATCAACTTATCGTTGATATGTACAAAATAACAAAACCCAAAACAAAATAACAAATTCAAAAACAAAATAACAAAACCCAAAACAAAATAACAAATTCAAAAACAAAATAACAAATTCAAAAACAAAATAACAAAACCCAAAACAAAAATAACAAAAAGCAAATCAAAATAACAAATTCAAAAACAAAATAACAAAACCCAAAACAAAATAACAAAACCCAAAACAAAATAACAAATTCAAAAACAAAATAACAAAACCCAAAACAAAAATAACAAAAAGCAAATCAAAATAACAAATTCAAAAACAAAATAACAAAACCCAAAACAAAATAACAAATTCAAAAACAAAATAAGAAAACCCAAAACAAAATAACAAAACTTAAAATCAAAATAACAAATTCAAAAAAAAAAATAACAAAACCAAAATCAAAATAACAAATTCAAAAACAAAATAACAAAACCCAAAACAAAATAACAAAACCCAAAACAAAATAACAAATTCAAAAACAAAATAACAAATTCAAAAACAAAATAACAAAACCCAAAACAAAAATAACAAAAAGCAAATCAAAATAACAAATTTCAAAAACAAAATAACAAAACCCAAAACAAAATAACAAATCAAAACAAAAACAAAATAACAAAACCCAAAACAAAATAACAAAACCCAAAACAAAATAACAAATTCAAAAACAAAATAACAAAACAAACAAATTCAAAAACAAAATAAAAAAACCCAAAACAAAATAAAAACCCAAAACAAAATAACAAATTCAAAAACAAATTCAAAAACAAAATAACAAAAAAACAAAATAACAAAACCCAAAACAAAATAACAAATTCAAAAACAAAATAACAAACCAAAACAAAATAACAAATTCAAAAACAAAATAACAAAACCCAAAACAAAATAACAAATTCAAAAAAAACAAAATAACAAAAAAATCAAAATCAAAAACAAAATAACAAAACCCAAAACAAAATAACAAAAAAAACAAAATAACAAACAAAATAACAAATTCAAAAACAAAATAACAAATTCAAAAACAAAATAACAAAACCCAAAACAAAAATAACAAAAAGCAAATCAAAATAACAAATTCAATAACAAAATAACAAAACCCAAAACAAAATAACAAATTCAAAAACAAAATAACAAAACCCAAAACAAAATAACAAATTCAAAAACAAAATAACAAAACCCAAAACAAAATAACAAAAAGCAAATCAAAATAACAAATTCAAAAACAAAATAACAAAACCCAAAACAAAATAACAAATTCAAAAACAAAATAACAAAACCAAAAACAAAATAACAAATTCAAAAACAAAATAACAAAACCCAAAACAAAATAACAAAACTTACAATCAAAATAACAAATTCAAAAACAAAATAACAAAACCAAAATCAAAATAACAAATTCAAAAACAAAATAACAAAAAGCAAATCAAAATAACAAATTCAAAGACAAAATAACAAAACCCAAAACAAAATAACAAAAAGCAAATCAAAATAACAAATTCAAAAACAAAATAACAAAACCCAAAACAAAATAACAAATTCAAAAACAAATTAACAAAACCCAAAACAAAATAACAAAACCCAAATCAAAATAACAAATTCAAAAACAAAATAACAAAACCCAAAACAAAATAACAAATTCAAAAACAAAATAACAAAACCCAAATCAAAATAACAAAACCCAAATCAAAATAACAAATTCAAAAACAAAATAACAAATTCAAAAACAAAATAAAACCCAAATCAAAATAACAAATTCAAAAACAAAATAACAAAACCCAAAACTAATTGGTTATTTTGTTTTGCGTTTTGTTAATTTGTTTTCGGTGATTTATCAAAGTCAAGACCTTGTGATCTCCCTGAACAACAATCGAATCACTTCTGCAGCCACTGCCTGCAATCTTGGGGTGACTCTGGAGAATCATCTCTCATTTCTCCACACATTGCTAATCTCACTCGCTCCTGTCAAGTTCTCCTTTACAACATCAGAAGGATTCCCCTACTTCATTCTTTACAGACTACTCAGATGCTTGTTCAGCTTGACCCTTGTTATTTCAAGACTGGACTACTGCCACTGTCAGGGATGGGGCTGAACAGGAGTGAACCCAACTGCAGACAGACAGCCTTTCTGAAGGCTTCATTTGAAAGGCACAATGAAGTCTCAGTAGAGTAGATAACATGCGTGTGTGAATGAACAGGATGAATGGGGAAATAGCCTGTGACGAGAGAGGAGGTGAGGCGATGACGTTGAGGAAAATCTGCGACCCTGGAAGTGAGCGGGGTTTTCCAGAAGAGCACGAGCATTTTGATAAGGCAGGTTGCGTGTGATCACGGAGCCTGATGTTTGAAGCACGGATGCGGCAGAGAATAAATTGCTAGTGACTGCAGAACACTTTTGTCCGATATCTGCGTATACAGAAGTGTTCACAAGCCTGCACACACACACACACACACACACACACACACACACACACACACACACACACACACACACACACACAGAGAGATTGCGGAGGATAGCGCTAATCGAGGTCGGAGGGGCAGACAGGGTCGGTAACATTTGTCCAGTGGCAAGAAAAAACAAATCCGAAAGCACGAACAAAAAATCAAAGCCCATAATGCAGACGAGGCCATACACAGAAGCAAATCCAAGCATCGATAATAATCCAGAGGGCAAAGCTCGAGACAAAATCCAAGAAGACAGGCAGGATCATAGGTCACAGAGGCAGAAATAACTGGAGAAAAGTCATGAGTGATCAGGAGGCACGCAAGCTGGATACTTTTTTTTTGAAAGGTGTGGTGGATTGTTAATAGGTTGCAGGTGCATGGGGTTAATTAGCTGAAATCATGACCTGGATGCGCTTGGCTGTTTGGGATTTCTCGTGACAGCAACTCACTCCTGGCAGCTCTGCCTCTGTCTACCATTCATGCTCTGCAGCTGATCCCGAATGCAGCTACATGTCTCGTTTTCGACCTTCCCAAGTTCATACTACCCCACTTCTCTGGTCCCATCACTGGCTCCTCATACCTGACCCCATCAAATTTCACATTTCAAACACTGATACTTGCCTACAAAGCTAAAAAGGTCCCAGCACGAACTTCAGCTCTAATCGCACCCACACTGCACCGACATGTTCCCTCTGACCCTCTGGCACTGCTCGGCTTGTCCCACCATCTCTCAAGGATCAAGGAAGTCATACACCTACACTGTTCTCTATTCTGGCAACTCGTTGGTGGAATGACCTCCAGATGTCCATATACAGTAGTTGAGTCATTGGCTTTATCTTTAACCAATGATAAATATCCATCTGTTTCTTTGTAATCCCCCCCACGGGACTTAGTTGACTGGTACCCAGTGTAAAAATCAATTCACTTCCCTTGCTGTCTAAAAAACGGGTTATGTTTTTATTGTGCATATTATTCGGTCTCATAGTGGTGTATTGCTTATGGTCATGCTTAAAATTTTTTGAATTTGTGATTTATTTATTGATTTTCACATCACATCGGCACTCTCAACTTCACCAACCAACAGCGGACAAATAGCTACCTAACGTCCTTCATGCTGTAATCCCACGAGCAGCAAAGGGTACTGTAGATCGTTATGCTTTTCTTTAATGTTTTAGTCTTATTGTGATTTTTTAACGTCAAACTTCCAGTCAATCTGTAATTACTTCTCATGTGGCTCATGACAGAAATGAGAACTGTGAGTTGTGGTGTTGATGCTGACACATTGTCGAAAGGTGTGTCCACTTTAAAAAAAAAAAAAGTTGATTTTGGAGACCCACATAGCATGCACAGATGATATTTATAGATAGAAACATAAAGGTAAGTGTTTGAATTATGTCAACTTTTAATGGATTGTTTTGCAATTTTATGTGAAATGTGAATGTGTATAAATCAGCATGATACGAACGTCCCTGATGAGCAAGCCGAGGACAATGGCGACAGTGGCGAGGAAAACAGCTTGCCATGGCAGTAGGAAGAAACCTTGAGAACCAGAGTGAAAAGGGAACCACATGGAGCATCCATGCGACGAGATCTCCAGCCAGAAGCTTTGTAAGAAGAAGCTCCGCCCCCTGCTGTAGTTTTAATAATACGACAAGCAGCCTGCATCCTTTGATCGGAGTAGACGTGCCAGATCGGAAGACACGAGCAGGTCACTCGGATACTGCGGCGCGAATTTGATACTGATTATCAAATAAGACAAAATGATAACATTGGGGCAAAACTGTGAAAACTGATGTCACGATTATATATACAGGACACTACACGTCCAGCCATGCTGCAGCTTTGGGCCACGTTTGCCCCAGTTCTCCCTCATCTGACCAGACAGAATAGCTTCAAGGCCAATGAGTCTCATGTTGCAATGTGGACTTCACTTCGGCCTTCACTGACCCTACTGTCAATGAAAAAGTGCAGTCTGAGGTCATGCAGTCCCTCTATCAGCCGAGTGAGTCCCTGATCAGTGCTAGCACCAGGTAGGATATGAAATGCGTTTTGGCAAAGCAATTAATTCATTGATTTTTGGTTTATTTATATGAAATTGGACAACAACTGAATTATTTTTGTTTGTTTTTGAGTTCTGTGTTATCGTCTTTCTCCTAGACACACCAATTCAAGCCATCCAGCGTTTGCACCAAGAATTAATCAACGCATTTGGAGTTGTCCTTGATACTGTATATACGATGAGAGTACTACGCACCTCTATCACAAACTCATTTGATACTAACAGATAAGAGATTTCAATCATAATAAAGTATATATATGCACATATGCAGTATATACATACATGGCATATATAAATGAAAGGTTAGAGTTTACCTTTTCAATGATATCTTTACATTTAATATGTAACAGAGAACCTGAAACCATGCGGGTCAGACAGAATCACACAAATCTGGCTTGACAGAATTGAATGAAACGTTTCCGTATTTGTCTCCATTGAGGAGAAAGAACGTTATAAGCAGTTTAGTGCCACTGGAGGGCATCCAATGCTTTTTTGGATGAATGTAGCTCTTTTTCCCCTCGAGGTGGGCGTGGCTATATGTGTCACTCGACAGAGCCAATCAACACAATAATGAGCTATATAATAGTTATATAATAGTTATATAATAGTTATATAATAGTTATATAATAGTTATAAACAATAACTGTGAGATAAAACATGTGTCTTTAGAGCAAACGTATCTATCTGAGGAGATGCGATCTGAGAGCAGAACAGTTACGTGTGGGATTTAATCATCTACTGTAAAATAAGCTACTAATGCGCTACTGTCTCGATGTAAACAAACACCTGCACCAATAGATATTAATGAGAAAAGATAAAGTGAATGTTTTGACTGGGATTAGTTCATGTTTTCACTTTGGCTGAAATAACAGCGCTGAAGTGGTAGAAGTGGATTTTAACACGCCGGAGTCGTTTTAAGACGAAACTTCATCTTTATCCCATCGACTTTTTCCATTTCTCATCTGTGATTCTCTCTCCGATTACCGAACAGCGAGTGTGTTTGTCTGACAATGAAAAACCCGGTCACTTGGCATGAACAAGCCATGCAAAACGTGATTTCTTTGTATGAATAAATTAGACAGAGTTCTGCTGTACAGAAAGACAGACAGACACGAGGGCTTCAAAACGTTCATCAGATGATTTTTAGCTTAACCTTTCAAGTTTTAACTTTATATATATTTAGAATGTGAAATGTGTAATTTTTTAAAAAGTTGTTTTGATGCTTTTTAACGTTTAAAAACCATTAAAACAACTTCCCCAAGAACCCACAAAAAAGGAGAACTGCTACCTGCGGTTTAGATTTTGAAAGCTTGAGGGAAGGTGTGTTCACCACGTTTCTGGCTACTGCCTTCTCTCTTTGGTACTAAAGAATTCTTAGAGAACCATAAATGGACACACACACACACACACACACACACACACAGACACACACACACACACACACACACACACACACACACACACACATGATTTCAGCTCATTCAACTTCCAGGAAATAATCTGTATGTACTGATGAATCATTAGACACTACTATAATAAATACACTACTAAGAAAAAATAAAGAGAACACTTAAACAACAATGTCACTCCAAGTCAATCACGATTCTGTGAAATCAAACTGCCCACTTACTGTAGGAAGCAACCCTGAGTGACGATCAATTTCACATGCTGTTGTGCAAATGGAAAGACATCAGGTGGAGATTATAGGCAATTAGCAGGACAACCCCAATAAAGGAGTGGTTCTGCAGGTGGTGACCACAGACCACTTCTCAGTTCCTATGCTTTCTGCCTGAGGTATTGGTGACTTTTGAATGCTGGCGGTGCTTTCGCTCTAGCGGTAGCATGAGACGGAGTCTACAACCCACACAAGTGGCTCAGGTAGTGCAGCTCATGCAGGATGGCACATCAATGCGAGCTGTGGCAAGAAGGTTTGCTGTGTCTGTCAGCGTAGTGTCCAGAGCATGGAGGCGCTACCTGGAGACGGGCCAGTACATCAGGAGACGTGGAGGAGGCCGTAGGAGGGCAACAACAAAGGAGGAAGAGAAGGAGCACTGCTAGAGTCCTGCAAAATGACTTCCATCAGGCCACAAATGTGCATGTGTCCGCTCAAATGGTTAGAAACCGACTCCATCAGGGTGGTATGCAGGCCCGATGTCCACAGGCGGGGGTTGTGCTTACAGCCCTTACGTGCAGGACGTTTGGCATTTGCCAGAGGACACCGAGATTGGCAAATTCACCACTGGCGCCCTGTGCTCTTCACAGATGAAAGCAGGTTCACACTGAGCACATGTGACAGACATGACAAAGTTTGGAGTCTCCCTGGTGACCGTTCTGCTGCCTGCAACATCCTCCAGCATGACCGGTTTGGCAGTGGGTCAGTAACGGTGTGGGGTGGCATTTCTTTTTCTCTCCATGTGCTCACCAGAGGTAGCCTGACTGCCATTAGGTGCTGAGATGAGCTCCTCAGACCCCTTTTGAGACCATATGCCACCTCATCAGGATCATGCCCAGGCATTGTAGAGAGGTCATACAGGCACGTGGAGGCCACACACACACACACACACACACACACACACACACACACACACACACACACACACACACACACACACTACTAACCCTCATTTTGACCCTCATTTAATAGTTTTAAGGACATTACATCAAAGTTGGATCAGCCTATAGCCACTTCACCAAATCCAGACCTGCATGGGTTAATAAATTTCATTTCCATTGATTCTTTTTTTGTGTGATTTAGTTTTCAGCACATTCGACTATGACAACTATGATAAGTATTTAATAAGAATATTTCATTTATTCAGAGCTAGGATGTGTTATTTTAGTTATTTTTTGGGAAGTGCATAAATGTATGTACATATGAATGTGAGTAACATCCCATTCTTAATCCATAGGATTTAATAAGATGCCAGCCCTTTGCAGCTATAACAGCTTCAACGTTTTTGGGAAGGCTTTACACAAGGTTTAGGAGTGTGTTGATGGGATCTTCCAGCAGCGCATTTGTGAGATTAGACACTGATGTTGGACGAGAAGGCGTGGCTCACAGTCTCCACTCTAATATGGTGTTCTGAGGTCAGGACCCTGTGCAGGCTAGTCACGTTCTTCATGTCTTTATGGACCTTGCATTGTGCAGTGGTGCGCAGTCATGTTGGAACAGGAATGGGCCATCCCCAAACTGTTCCCACAAATTTGGAAGCACAAAGTTGTACAAAATGTCTCGCATGAGTCAGCATTAAGAGTTCCTTTCAAGAAGTTCCTTTCAAGAGTTCCGTGGAACTAAGAGGTCCAGCCTAATTCCTGAAAAGCAACCACATACCATTTACAGCATGACTGTGCACCAGTGCACAAAGGGAAAAGGAAAAGCCTTCCCAAAAACGTTTAAACTGTTATAGTTGCACATGGAAATTTGTCCATAAAGATTGAACTTGGAGCAATAGAAAAAAATTCCTCTGATCTGCTGAGACCTGAATGACTTCAGTTTACATGTCAGTATAACTTGCCTGTATTAACTGCAACTGAATTAACTGTTCATGACGTCGCTTTTCTTCAACATTTACATTTCACTTACATGCTCAACTATGTGCTCTCAGTTCGCCTCACCGCAGACACTCCAATGCTCCCAGAGTAAACCAAGACTTGCTCGTTTTTCAAGTCAAAATTGATTTAAAATCTTTGCTCGTCCTGCGGAACACTCGTAACCGGCGTTACTTGCAATCTGAGGTTCCACTGTACTTTCTTTTTTTTTTTGAGTAATCCATGCTGTCTCATGCATTTGTTTGCATTTTGTGGGGATTCGGGTGCTTTGTAGGTACATTACAGTCATTTCTGTACCTTCACATACTCCTTGTATACACAATAAACTATTATTGGCTGATTGACTCTATAAAGTGGCTCTATGGAGTGACATGTTCTGCCATGCCCACCTCAAGTGCAAAAAGCTCAATATTCATCCCAAAAAGCATTGAATACTCATCATTTAGATTTCATATACAGAACACTAAAAATGTCTCTCGGCAGTGGCTACATAAAGTATTAGGCGCTGTTTGGCAGGACAAATCTGTAGTACGCATCCAAGGAGTAAGAGTTCATGACTCTTGTGTGAATGATGATGTTGAATGAAAATGTTAAATGTGAAAATTCATTTCAGGTAACGTGCATGTTAATCCTGGTCCCGAGCCAACCTTAAATTACCTCTCCTTTAATGACTTTTGTGCCAGGAAGAGCCTGGGATTCTTCATATAAACTCAAGAAGCCTCTTACCAAAGATGGCAAATTAAAAATGTTGCGTTGACTGGTAATTACTGAAACCTGGTTTAAAATGTCTATCTCCTATCCTGATTTAAATTTACCTGGCTACAATTTGTTTAGACAGGACAGGTCTTCCAACGGTGGTGGCGTGGCAATTTATACTAAAGAACATCTCAATTACTCTCTTGCCTTATCTAGGACAGTTCCCCTACTTTATTATCCAGGATAACAGCAATTCTTAAAGTCTTAAATTATATCCATTCTGCTCTGAACTTTAACTTGTATTGCGCTGCTATTTATATTGACTTGGCTAAGGCCTTTGACTCTGTCAATCAGAAACGTCTTACTGATTACTGGCTTCATGATATTGGCACCTCTGACAAATCCTTGTCTTGGTTTTCTAATTAGCTTAGCGATAGAGTGCAGTTTGTGAAATTTGAACATTAGCGACCCTTGATGAGACACCATTGGATCGGATTACTGAATATAAATATCTGGGAATTTGGCTAGATAACACTCTGTCTTTCTCAAAAAACACTGATCATTTGAAGTCTAAGATCAAAAAACAGAACTTGGGTTCCTTTATGGAATGCGTTCTGCATTTACATCATCTGCCAGGAAAACTCTGGTGCAAATGACCGTTGGATTTTGGCGACATTGTTTACGGATGCGCATTCCAAAGGGCTGCTACAAAAGCTCAACGCTCTCTACCATTCCGCCATCCAGTTCATAACAAATGCTCCTCTCAAAACTCATCACTGTACCCTGTATTCTTCTTCTCTCATGGTCAGCTAACTTATGGTCAGTTACAAAACTCTTCTCGGTTTGTCCCCTGCTTACTTACAAGAACTGTTACACACTTCTTCTTCTGGGTACAACACTCGCTCTGCTAATCTGATCCCGCGGACAGTTCCCAAGGCTACTTCTGCATTCGGCCTGTCGTCTTTTCAGAACGCTGCTGCTAGAGACTGAAATGACCAGCAGAACATGTTAAAACTGGAATATCTCATTCCCAAGTCTGCTTTTTAATCGCGGATCTCAGCTTACTATAAAGACGTGTGTTGCTGTTATTCAGATTAGCTGCTATAACTTATTGCTGCTCTGTTGTTTACATCGTCTATATAACATTGTATCGTAATTTTGTGTATACTGGATATATGTATCTTTCTTAAAATGTTTTATTCTTATTAGTCCCCCATTTCCCCCGAAGGCTTTGCCTTTGCCAGGCCACAGTTGTAAATAAGAAACCTGTTCTTACTCTGTTCTTCTCTGCCTGGTTAAATAATGGTAAATAAATTAAAAAATTGAAATCTGGTGGAGTTCACCAGAGCTTCACAGGTTGTCACTGGAATCCTCTGAAGTCAGTCAACCCACTGTCAACAACTGCAAGTCCTGTGGGGTGAGACCATTTAGTGCTTTATAGGTCATTAATGGAGTTTTAAAATCAGTGCAAAATTTCATTGGGGGCCAATGCAGGGTGGAGATAATGAGGACTGAGGCATTCTGGACTAACTGGAGCTTGTTTATTCCTAATTGAACATAGACAGTTAGGCATTACAACAATCCAACCTAGAGGTGACAAGAGCATGAACTATTTTTTCCGCATCATGTAGCCACATTATATTTCTTATCTTAACGATATTTCTGAGATGAAAGAATGCTATCCAAGTAATATCATCTACACGAGCTTCAAATGAAAGACTGGAACCTATGATCACCCCGAGGTCTTTTACTGCTGCAGATGACGAAAGGCCATCCAAAGTTACCGTGCGATCAAAAAGCTTACAGTACTTCTAGCTGCACGTGGCTCTAGTACAAATACTTCTGTCCTGTCAGAATTAAGCAGAATCTAATGTCCTTCACACATTCACACACAACTTGATGTTTCTCACCTGGCTTTGTCCAAAATGTCTCAGAATGCTGAAGCATTAACGTTTCCTAGCGCTGGAACTAAGTGGCTGAGCCCAACTACTCAAAACGACTGTAACTAGCTAATTAAAAAGCCTAATTATCTGGCTAGCTGGGCCAAGACAGATTGACATTTAGGGTAACTTGGGATCTGCCAGCACTCATTTAAGCATTCGACCTGGGCATTTACTGTCCCAGCACTCAATCAACCTTTCGATTCAGCGTTCCATTAAGCAATCATCTGTGCAATTTACCCATAATCCATTAAGCAATCATCGGTGCAATTTACCCATAATCCATTAAGCAATCATCTGTGCAATTTACCCATAATCCATTAAGCAATCATCTGTGTAATTTACCAGCATTTAGCTAAGTAAGACTTCTTTGCTGTTTTTAGGATTAAACTTTCTTCCCCATTTCTCTTTAATCTTCTGTGAGTCAACAAATGTGTCTGCTTACAGTAAGCAACGATATAACTTATTCATCCTAAAGCATGATTATAATGTTGTAACTTGATACTATTCATCAAGCAAATGCATATCTAATGCTGTGAATGATGAAAGGATATTAGGCCTGAAACAAAAACCTGTTAAATAACCTGTTGATCTGAAATAATCTTGCCACAGATGGAACTACATAATATTAATTCTGAATCAAATAAGAATGAAAGTAATTATGAGACAAGCACATCATAATCAAATAGTTTTTATAGATGAGCATAGATTGTCTACATTGATCTTAATAATAATAATAATAATAAAATAATAATAATAATATAAATAATAATAATAATAATAATAATAAGAGTAATATTAAATGTTAATTATTACATATTAGGTACCAGTCCAATGACTCCCTAAGAACCTTTTCCATTGAAAACAACTGGAAAGCAGCCTTGCAAATAATAACCCCAAATTTCCAGATGTCTGTACACACAGACAGAATTTGAAATCTGGCTGAATCTTCAATGCAGAAAAAAAAAAAAAAAAATTCTGCTTCACCAGCTATACAATTTCCTGTGGAAATTACAGGTAGTATTAAATTAAATGAAATCAAATGTTATTTATACAGTGCTTTTAATAATTGAATTTCCCTGATAATTAGAAGTTCCCTGATGAGCAAGCTGAGGGCGACAGTGGCAAACAAAAACTCCCTGAGAAGGCAATAGGAAGAAACCTTGAGAGGAACCAGACTCAACATGAGGAGCATCAAGCGGCTCTCGCAGGCTCCTCGACGACACTCAACAGCCACCATCAGCTATTCCTCCTCCGGTATCCGCAGAGGTGATCCTGACTTGGGAAAGTGACCTTAATATCGACTCGGCTGCCTTTTCCCTTTTGGTGGCTGGGTCACTAAGGCTGGCTCTTGTTGGAGTAGCTTAAGCAGTCCATCAGCAGCTGCCTCTAGCAGTCTCTGTGGCACATGGCATCGTCCGCTCACCTGCCACGCTTGCAGTTCATGTCCGCATGCTTTTCCCAGACTTCTGAACTTCCCGAGATGAAGTGTAGAGCAAGCTCAAGGTCCTTAGATGATAATCTGCCGTCAGCCATGCCAGGTTAAGATGAGCCGCCCTTCACACACCTGCTGGGGCCAAGGCGGCCAATGGCAACCACTGTATTTATTCCCATTTCAATACACATGCATTCAAAGAAAACCCAAAGAAAACCCACAAGCACAGGGAGAAGATGCCAATTCCATGGGGAATTAAACCCGGTACCATGCTGACATTCTATATTTGCAATGCTCCAGTAAAGAATCTGAATAAGCTGATGAGTAAATAGGCAAATCATACCGATCAACCTGATGACTGATCTAATGAGTATAAAGTTCTACAAAGGTGAACACAATTAACAATGATGAGCCAAGTATCAAATTCAAAAGTCTCATTAATGGATCAGTTGACTGGGGTGTGTACTCATTATATCATGAATGTGAGAGAAGAGCTTTTTCACATGTTACACTGTGAAGTAACTGTGATTGGTGGCCACACTGAGAATTTTAACCTGCTTATTAAATACTGACCCAAAAGCCAACACACTGGGTCTCATGTATGCCTGCTCACCCTGAAGTGATCTCCAACTTGATTGAGTCCCTTTACAAGTTGCAGCCAAAAACACCAGAGAGAAACTGCGTGATGCCATTACGGACTTCATCCTTCAGAGGGCGCTGCTAAAAGACTCTGCTAAACATATTGTACCACACTTCTTTCACACCCCTTCCATTTTATAGACCTATTTATAGACTGATAAATGGTCCTGCCCATTGTCAGGCATGTGTACAAATACATGATGCAGAACTAACTGGGGACGTTTTACAGGTTGTAAAAGGTTCAGCAAGAAGGCCTCTGTAAAGTGCAGGTTATATCTGCTATCACACACATCACGGTAAGTGAAATGACTTTTACATCTGAATTACCGCCACTTCGAATGGTATTTTTACAATTTATTTTTAAAATTACATATACTGATTTCAGGAAATAAGTGCTGAATATATATTGCGAAAAACACAGTTTAGAAACTATGTTTTATAGAATATATTTTTGTAATTATGATATTAACTAGGTGAAAAAAAAGAGCAATATGAATTCCCTATTAAAATTAAAGTAAGAAAAGGTGACATCATTTTTTTAGCATATACACTCACCTAACGGATGATTAGGAACACCAGACTAATACAGTGTTTGACCCCCTTTCGCCTTCAGAACTGCCTTAATTCTACGTGGCGTTGATTCAACAAGGTGCTGAAAGCTTTCTTTAGAAACGTTGGCCCATATTGATAGGAGAGCATCGTGCAGTTGATGGAGATTTGTGGGATGCACATCCAGGGCACGAAGCTCCCGTTCCACCACATCCCAAAGATGCTCTATTGGGTTGAGATCTGGTGACTGTGGGGGCCATTTTAGTACAGTGAACTCATTGTCATGTTCAAGAAACCAGTTTGAAATGATTGGAGCTTTGTGACATGGTGCATTATCCTGCTGGAGGTAGCCATCAGAGGATGTGTACATGGTGGTGATAAAGGGATGGACATGGTCAGGAACAATGCTCAGGTAGGCCGTGGCATTTAAATGATGCCCGATTGGCACTAAGGGGCCTAAAGTGTGCCAAGACAAGATCCCCCACACCATTACACCACCACCAGCAGCAGCCTGCACAGTGGTAACAAGGCATGATGGATCCATGTTCTCATTCTGTTTACGCCAAATTCTGACTCCACCATTTGAATGTCTCAACAGAAATCCCGACTCATCAGACCAGGCAACATTTTTCCAGTCTTCAACTGTCCAATGTTGGTGAGCTCGTGCAAATTGTCGCCTCTTTTTCCTATCTGTAGTGGAGATGTGTGGTACCCGGTGGGGTCTTCTGCTGTTGTAGCCCATCAGCCTCAAGGTTGTGCGTGTTGTGGCTTCACAAATGCTTTGCTGCAGACCTCGGTTGGAACAAGTGGTTATTTCAGTCAAAGTTGCTCTTCTATCAGCTTGAATCAGTCGCCCATTCTCCTCTGACCTCCAGCATCAACAAGGCATTTTCGCCCACCGGACTGCCGCGTACTGGATGTTTTTCCCTTTTCACACCGTTCATTTCACCCTAGAAATGGTTGTGCGTGAAAATCCCAGTAACTGAGCAGACTGTGAAATACTCAGACCGGCCCGTCTGGCACCAACAACCATGCCGCGCTCAAAATTGTTTAAATCACCTTTCTTTCTTTCCCATTCTGACATTCAGTTTGGAGTTCAGGAGATTGTCTTGACCAGGACCACGCCCCTAAATGCACTGAAGCAACTGCCATGTGATCGGTTGATTAGATAATTGCATTAATGAGAAACTGAACAGGTGTTCCTAATAATCCTTTAGGTGAGTGTATATGCTTACAGGTGCATAAAAATGTTTGACAAAAGAACAGGAAAGAACAGGTCGCTCAGTGAATTCCAGTGTGGTACTGTGACAGGATGCCACCTGTGCAATAAGTGCAGTTGTGAAATTTCTTTGCCACGAAATGTTCCAAGCTCAAGAAAGGTGTACAGAGATCATCACGGAACGTGTTTCCATGGCCGAGCAGCTACGTTCAAGCCTTACATCATCAAGTGTAATGCAAAGCATCAGATGCAGTGGTGTAAAGCACGTCATCACTGGGTTCTAGAGCAGTGGAGACATGTTCTCTGGTGTGACAAATCACGCTTCTCTGTCAGGCAATCCGATGGACAAGTCTGTGTTTGGCAGTTCCCAGGAGAATGGTACTTTTCTGACCGCACTGGTTCTTCTGGTCAAACAATTCCCATTAAAAACACTCGTAAACCTTGTGTAAAGCCTTCCCAGAAGAGTTGAAGCTGTTATGTGTGTCTGTGTGTGTGTGTATAGTATACCATATATAAAACTGCGAGCCGTAAAAACAAAAAAGATGAATGTGACATTTCACTTTCTAAAATAAGTTATAAAATTCCACAATCTTCAATTAAATTGTGAAAGAAAACTTTTTACGATATGATTTTTTGGAGAACCATCCATTTTATTATAGATGCAAAATCCAATAAAAGCTGGTGTAAGTCCACTATATCTATGCTGTGATGTGATTATAAATCTGAATAATTTTTTCCCCACAAACAGGACTTACCCCAAGTCCAGCCATGCGACAGACACTTCTGATTGGGGTCGTCTTTGCCACGTTGCTCCATCCAACCAGGCAGCAATGCAACACGGCCCGCGAGTCTGAGTGTGAAAATGCAGAGTTCATTCCAGGATCTGACCTGGCAGGAGAAGGCTTTGACATCACCACCATGACACGGAAAGGAGCCTTCGTCATCGACATGAGCATCTGGCTCCGAAAGGACAAGACCTGCACTCTGTGTAAAAACACCAACATGGGGGGTAAAGAGCAGAAGCTCCCTGTTTCTGTCTTGGACTGGAGACCACAGACGTGCAACATGAAGTTGTCCAGCTCCGTCTACCCCTCAAGTGAGGACCTGATCAACTCCAGCATCTCCTCTATTGAAAACAGCTGGAAGTCAGATTTGCCATTTGAGGTCCAGGGATCAGTGATGCTGGCAGGCAGTCACTCCAAGCTGGCTGAATATTCAATGAAGAAAACCAAAAAAGACAAGTTCAGCTTTGCCACCCATTCTGTCTCCTGTGGATACTACAGGTAGGTCATGATGTTTCATGTTGACTTCAATTTAATTTTACAACATAATTCAAAATTGGTCCGAGTTCTTCTTTCTCGTCTGTGTCCTAGATATAGGGTTCGAAGCAGTCCAGTCCTGCACCCAGAGCTACTTAAGGAACTCAAAAGTCTACCTAAATGCTATGCTAAACCTACAAAGCAGAAATATTTTGACCTGATTGACAAGTTTGGAACTCATTATTTCAGACAGGTGAATATTATAGAAGGTCTCAATGGAATCCAATTGGATTTCGACTCATGAACAATTAATAAAGCTTCATAACTCCAGGGTGAACATGAGTGTGCTTTTGTTTTACTTGACACATAGCGATTGTATGCAGGTGACTCTGGGTGGAGAGGTTCGATCTGTCACCAGCATCAAGGAGTGCCGAGCGTCCCTTCAGGGTCTGAGTGTGGATGAGGTGAAGATGTGTCTGGACATAGAAGCTACTCCCAGAAAAGGACCTCGTGTAGATCAAAAGAATGAGGCTAATCACTGCAATCATTTGAAGAAGAACGTTCTGAACAAAAAGAGCTTTGCTTACAGCTTCAATGACAGGTTTGTAGAGCTCATCTCTCTCTCTCTCTGTCTTATGCTATATAAATCCTGGATTATTACAAAACATTTTTTATCACCTCCAAAAGGGAGACCAATGTGATTGGTGGCCAGAATGAGAACATCGACCTGCTCTTCTCATCCAATACTGATCCAAATGCCTACAAGGAGTGGGTCTCATCTGTGCCTGCTCACCCTGATGTGATCTCCTACTCACTTGAGCCTCTTCACAAGTTAGAGAATAAAGAAGATATCAGAGAGAATCTGCGCAAAGCCATCAAGGACTACATCGTACAGAGGGCTCTGGTGAAAGACTGCTCAAGCCCATGTAAGACCGGTGTGAAGACCAACCCTAAGGAACCGTGCAGCTGCACCTGTCACCACAACCCGGGTGTGGCCCTCAACTGCTGCCCCACTAAGAGAGGATATGCTAAGGTTACTGTAACTGCGATGAAAGCCACAGGTTTATATGGGGATTTGTTTGGTAATGCAGCAGATGCATATGTTAAGCTTTTTCGCAATGGAAACATCTTTGTTGGAAAGACTCCTGTGATCTTCAACAAAGGCTCACCAACATGGAACTATACTTTCAGTTTTGACAATGATGACCTTAATCAGTTCAAAAGTGTGACGCTGCAGGTGTGGGATGAAGACAACGGCTGGAATGATGATCTTCTTGGCGAATGCAAGATTCAACTGAAGTCTGGACTGACGCAAGATACCTGCTCCCTCAATCATGGAACACTGTACTATAAAGTGAAAGTGAAGTGCATCCCTGCTTTGACTGGTCCGCTGTGTATGGAGTACAAGCCCACTCCCATGGACACACAGTTGGAGAAAGTCTACGTCTCCAGAAATGCTCGCCCGGTTCCCATAAGCATGCTGCTGGAGATGGGAGTGCTCCTCGATGGCCGCATTCTCCGCTTCAACCAGACCAACATTCCCAAAGCAACTGGCTTTGAGTTGTAGACCAACCTGTGTAGCTTACGACGCTATTGCATATTTCTGCCAGCTATCATGATCATGATATGTTATCCCGCTTTCCTGCTTAATAAAAGTCGCATGAAGCAAAATACCACTGACTGAAGCATCCTTGATATACTGTAAGCTAGATGTTATGGAGAGAGTCCCATAAAATAATGGTTTACATTCATAAATCACTTTCACACCCACAAAGCCCACACCACGTGCACACATTTACTGTAGTTGTTTGTAGTATTCATTTTCACAGCTGGAGTGAGGACCTGCCCAACAGATCAAAACATCACACTGACTATTGAGAAAACTGTTGCAGTGATATAAATCATACTTTTTTTTTTTTTTCTAGACATACAGAACAGACTGTCAGGTCTAAACTAATCTAACTAATCTAATCTCATAGCACTAAATCAGCACTAATCAGACGCAAAACATACAGTAGCACAATGTAAGCCTACATTTATAGAGTAAAACAGCACTGCTGTGTAATAATTCATCATTAGTATCGTTATCTCTAGTTTAATCTCCACTAATAATGGGAGAGTTCGTCTGCTGAGTAAAGTCTCCTCCAACACCTTCTAAAGATTCTCAGTGGGCTTAAGGTCTGGACTGGGTTGTTGTGGCCAATCAATGTATGAAAAGGATGTCTCATGCTCCCTGAACCACAGCTCCACAGTTTGAACTCTAATTAATACATTTTGGCATTGTCATCCTGTATTCAGGTGCACAGCATCAGGGATGAAAATGCCTGGCCGTTCAGTACATTCAGGTCATCAGCTGACTTTATTTTTGTGCACATTACATTGCTGAACGTAGACCTGAGCAAGAGAAGCGACGCCAGATCATCCACAGTCTTGTGCAGTGGCCACTATGCATGACAGATGCATCACATCATTCGCCTCTAGTTTGCCTCTAGCAGAATGCTCAGGAAAACTCAACAGCTGTTTTACTTATAGTACTGTGCACAAATCATGAGACTAAAAAAATGTCATGGGCAAAGATGCTTTTCGAAACATCTCTGTCAACAACTGTCAATATAAAAATAAACATTTGGTTACAAATAAACAGTAGTGGTACTGTAAATACAGATGCATGCAGTTTTATAAGTAAAACAGCTGGTAGAATTATGTGGCAGAATTTGCCAAACCATTTCATCTAACGTCAGTGTCTGACCTCACAAATGTGCTTTTGGAAGAATGGTCAAAAATCCCTGTAAACACACTCCTAAACCCTGTGGAAAGGCTTCACGGAAGAGTGGAAACTGTTATAGCTGCAAAGGGGGCGGGGCCAACATCATATTAAACCCTGTGGATTAAGAACTGGATGTTACTCAAGTTCATATGAATGTAAAGTCTGGCGATGTGGTACATTTTAGTTAAGAAATCTGAATTCTGTTGACGTCCCTGCAAGATCTGACAGTGTAGAAGTAGGCTTTGTGATGACTACCATGCAAAAGAAATGAGCCGTTTTCATGAGAGGCCAAGTGAAGTAATGGAAGGTTAAGTGAATAAGCTTACAACTTTTGTGGTGAACTGCAGACCAAGTCAAATATGCAAAACATTTACAGAGAATTTATTTATATGATTACAGTTTGGCGGCGCGGTGGTGTAGCGGTCAGCACTGTCGCCTTGCACCGCCAGGGTTCGATTCCCGTCTCCGTGTGCATGGAGTTTGCATGTTCTCCCCGTGCTTGGTGGGTTTCCTCCGGGTACTCCGGTTTCCTCCCACAGTCCAAAGACATGTAGGTTAGGATAACAAGTGTTCCCAAATTGCCCGTAGTGTGTGAATGAGCGAGTGTGTGTGTCTGTGCCCTGCGATGGATTGGCACCCTGTCCATGTTGTACCCTGCCATCTGCCCTAAGTCACCTGGGATAGGCTCCGCCCCCCGTGACCCTGAAGCTATAAGCTATTAAGCGCTATAGATGATGAGTGAGTGAGTGAGTGTCACGAACTAACCGGAGATGAATCAGAAGACTAGCAGTTAGCCCTGTAGCGTGGATGGTAAACGGAAACGCGGAAGTAGCGCGAGCAGGCAGGATAACCACGCTAGTTATTCTTAGAACTCTCCCAAAGCGAGAGCAAGAGTTTACACAAATAAACCCGCGTTCTAAATACACACACCCAATCAGAAGCGATAACCCAAGAAAGTGAGTACTCACGTTTAGACGAGCGAGGCGTCGGCGATAGCATGGGCAGAACTTAATGACTGAGCAATGTGAGGCGCCATCTTGTCTCCTTTTATGCTTCCTGAAACCCGACCGTATTACTTCCGGGTCCTAGTGCCGGTCGTGTTACGAGTGTGCATGACAGTACCCCCCCGTCCAGGACCGACTCTCGACGGTCCTGGGTGGAGGATACCCGACGACGGTAGTCCCGGATGAGTTCGGGGTCTAGGACGAACCGAGCCGGAATCCAAGATCGCTCCTCGGGACCGTAATCTTCCCAATCCACCAGGTACTGGAGCCCTCTGCCCCGAGGACGTGAGTCAAGGATCCGGCGAACGGTGTAGGCGGGACCACCCTCAATCATACGGGGAGGAGGAGCAGGGGTGGTGGGTGGAACCATTGGTGAAGTGATGAAGGGTTTGAGCTGGGAGGTGTGGAATACCGGATGGATCCGGAGCGCCGCAGGCGGCTGGAGCCGGTAGGTGACAGGGTTAATCCGGAGGTTGATGCGGTATGGTCCGATGAATCTTGGTGACAGCTTTCTTGATTCAGTCTGCAGGTGTAGGTTTTTTGTTGATAGCCATACCTTATCACCTACTTGGTACATTCGTCCCGGTGGGTGTCGACGGCGATGTTGCAGAGTGTAACGGCGGTTGGCCTGTTGAATGGCGTCGTTTGCTTGTCTCCATAGCCGTCGACACCGGCGAACCAACTGTTGGGCCGACGGTACCTCCACCTCCGGTTCTTGATGGTCGAACATTGGAGGTTGGAAGCCGTAGCATACCTCAAATGGGCTTAGGTTGGTGGCAGAAGACATGTGGAGGTTGTGAGACAGCTCAGCCCAAATGAGGTAGCGGGCCCAGGAGCACTGGCGATCAGCAATGAAGCATCTCAGGTAGCGCTCCAGTTGTTGGTTGGTTCGCTCCGTCTGACCGTTAGTCTGTGGATGGTAACCGGAGGACAGACTGCACGTGGAATTGATCAGACGACAGAAGGCCTTCCAGAACCGGGACGTGAACTGGGGCCCCCTGTCCGAGACGATGTCCTTTGGGAACCCATGCAGGCGGACTACGTGCTCTAATATCAGCTCGGCTGCCCTTTTAGCTGACGGGAGACCGGAGAGGGCCACCAGGTGAACAGCTTTGGAGAACCGGTCGACGATGGTGAGGATGGTGTCTCTTCCTTCGGAAACCGGCAGGCCCGTGATGAAGTCAACGGCAATGTGTGTCCAGGGTCGGCGGGGAACCGGGAGTGGTTGAAGTTCCCCTGGCGATGGTCGGTTGCTGTCCTTGGACCTGGCACACACTGGGCACGCCTGGACGAACTCGTCTACGTCCTTCTTCATACTGGGCCACCAGAAAGCACGTTGAACGAAAAGTAGGGTACGCCGCTTTCCGGGGTGTCCAGAAAGTGGGGAGGAGTGTCCCCACTGGAGTACTTCGGCCCTGATGGCATTGGGTACATAGAGTCGGCCAGGCGGCACACCTGCTGGTTCGGTCTCCGTAGCTTGTGCCTGGCGGACCCTCGTTTCCAGGTTCCAACTGAGCGGTGCGAGGATCTTGGTGGGTGGCAGGACAGGCGCAGGGTCCGCCCGGGGGACGTCTTCCTCGTGCTGTCGGGAGAGGGCGTCGGCTTTGGTGTTCTTGGACCCCGGGCGGTATGACAGGTGGAAATTATAATTCTCGAAAAACAGTGCCCACCGCGCCTGTCTGGGGTTCAGTTGTTTTAAGGTGCGGATAGTGATGAGGTTTTGGTGGTCGGTCCAGACGATGAACGGCTCTCTGGCGCCCTGGAGCCAGTGTCGCCATTCCTCCAAGGCCCACTTTATGGCCAGCAGCTCGCGGTCCCCTACTCCGTATCGCTGCTGAGTGGCGTCAAATTTCTTGGAGAAAAAACTGCAGGGGTGCAGTTTTTGGTCTGGACCTCGCTGGGAGAGAACAGCCCCGGCGCCCACATCCGAAGCGTCCACCTCCACAACGAATGGTTTGTCAGCATCCGGGTGAAGGAGGATGGGAGCAGTGGTGAAGCGGCGACAGAGCTCATGGAAGGCAGAGACGGCAGTTGAGGTGAGGTTGAAGGAGTGAGATGATGGGCGGGTCAGAGCGGTTAGTGGAGCTGCAACGGTACTGTAGTCCCGGATAAAGCGGCGATAGAAATTGGCAAACCCGAGAAAGTCTTGGGTAGGGGCTAATGACTCACAACTTCCAGTTTCTGCGGTTCCAAGGCCACACCCTGGGGCGAGATGACAAAACCCAGGAACGTGGTGGAGCGCTCGTGAAAAGCGCACTTCTCCAACTTACAGTACAGCTGGTGGGCGAGCAATCTCTTTAGAACCGCTCTGACGTGCTGGATATGTTCGTTGACGGTTCGGGAGTAGATGAGGATGTCGTCAAGGTAGACGAACACCCAACGGCCTAACATGTCTCTGAGGACGTCATTGATGAATTGTTGAAAAGCGGCAGGTGCGTTGCAGAGACCAAACGGGATGACCAGACTCTCGTAGTGCCCTGTAGGGGTGATGAAGGCCGTCTTCCACTCATCGCCCTCTCTGATGCGCACCAAGTTGTAGGCGCTCCGGAGGTCCAACTTAGTGAAGATGGTGGCACCAGAGAGGGCGTCCAGGGCAGAGTTGGTAAGAGGCAGTGGGTGTCGGTTTTTTATGGTGATATTATTGAGCCCCCGGTAATCGACACAGGGACGTAGACTACCATCGCGTTTTTTCACGAAGAAGAACCCCGCAGCGGCAGGTGAGGAGGAGGGCCGGATGGTACCATGGCGAAGTCCGCTGGAAACACTCCTCCATCGCCTGCATCTCGGTGTTAGATAGTGAATAGAGGTGGCCGCGGGGTGGTGTCGCACCTGGCTGAAGATCGATTGCCAGGTCGTATGAGCGATGAGGTCTGTGGAGTATCTGGTGGAATTAAACTCAAACACAAGATCCAATGCAGTTAGAAAAACACTGCACTTCCCATCCGTGCCATTCCATTTGTCCGGTAAAGCTAGAAAAACATCAGAAGGTGGGGAGAGGGTTGGCGGCGCAGCAGCCGCTGCGATGGGCGTGGCAACAGCCGGCTGAGCGGCCGCCCCGCGGAGGATCGCATTCTCCTGTCGCAGCTCCGTCACCTCGCGGCGCAAGACCGCGACGCCCTGGAGCTCCGTGCGGAGAGATGCGACTTCACCACGGAGCTGATCGATCAGCTTAGCATGCCGGTCAACCACATCGCAGAGGTGAGCAAACTCCGCTGGGTTTTACTGCTGCTGTCTCAGTCATTCTGTCACGAACTAACCGGAGATGAATCAGAAGACTAGCAGTTAGCCCTGTAGCGTGGATGGTAAACCCAAACGCGGAAGTAGCGCGAGCAGGCAGGATAACCACGCTAGTTATTCTTAGAACTCTCCCGAAGCGAGAGCAAGAGTTTACACAAATAAACCCGCGTTCTAAATACACACACCCAATCAGAAGCGATAACCCAAGAAAGTGAGTACTCACGTTTAGACGAGCGAGGCGTCGGCGATAGCATGGGCAGAACTCAATGACTGAGCAATGTGAGGCACCATCTTGTCTCCTTTTATGCTTCCTGAAACCCGACCGTATTACTTCCGGGTCCTAGTGCCGGTCGTGTTACGAGTGTGCATGACAGTGAGAGATTAAACACATTCATTAAAAAACCGCACCAGACATTTTGCAAAGACGCGCCGTTATTTTACATATTTCTTTCAAAATGTTCCAAATTATTGTTTATTTTGAAAGACAAATTAACCTAAAGAACTGAGAAAGTGTTGTACAAGTATGACACAAAATAAAAATTATATATATATATATATATATTTATAGTATTACAGTACAATTCTACAATGGAAAAGAAAAAGTAATATGTTAATTATTGTGCTGTAACAGTGGAAGAGTCTCTCTTGTTCATTATACATCCATTTGCAGTTGCTGGTTTTAGTGTATCAAATAAAAATGTAAATAAAAATACAGTTCCCTTTTAAATCACCATGAAATGATCCAAAGTAGTCTTATATTGCATTCAGTTCTTACTAGTGATGCACTTGTCTCTCTACTAGATGCCTTTTCTCCCACGGTTCAGTGTTTGATCTAAGTTTCTTCTTATTAGCAATAATGACAGTGATTTTGTAAATATCACACAGAAGCCGAGCGATACACATACATATGTTTTGACCAAAGGCCTGGCCAATAAATGCCTGAAGAAAAAAAAACTCAATACATTTTAATATAATCGAAAAGTTGATTCATTGCAGTAATTCAATTCAAAAAGTCAGACTGATATATTTTAAGTGTTTGTTTTAATTTGAATGATTGTAGCTTACAGTAAATGCAAAATTCAGTATCTCAGAAAATTTTAATGTCACTGAAGACCAACGGGAAAAAAAAAGATTTTAAACAGAAATGTTGGACTACTGAGAAGTATGAACCTGTATGCAACTCACTACTTGGGCGTGGCTCCCTTTGCATGAATTAGTGCAGCAATGCGGCGTGGCATGGAGGCGATCAGCAGCCCTTCGCTCTTCTGCTTTGTTGGGTTTGGTGTCTCGCATCTTTGAAACTCTCTTACCAACCAAATAGATTCAAGAGTGTCTTAAGCCAAGGAATGTGACATTTGTAGCCCATGTCCTGGATATATCTGTGTGTGGTGGCTCTTGAATTACCGACTCCAGCTTTTTTATTTCTATTCAACTTTCCATTCATTTGCTGTTTATCAATGGCCTTTTGTGTCTTACACTCCAGACCATTTAAAGCTTTAGGACACCTTTGAGTCTCCAATATTGAACTTTTTCACAATATTCTAATTTTCTGAGATAGACAAGGGAGGAAGCACAGAAAGAATCGGAAAACTCAGTTTTACCATCTACCATTTATGTTCATATTTCAATTCTTTTAATCCAGAAATAGGACACAATTCTGTTCAGACGTCTGTTGTGTCACCTTCACCACATTTCTCCTTCCTCCAACCAGCCAGAAATGAGGTTAAAGGTTAATGAATCTCAGTAGTCTTGAACTATAAATAGGTATTATGTGCCATGTCTAATACATTCATTGGCTCCATTTTACACTTTAAAATGGATCAAGATAAGTTCCTGAAGAAAACCCACAAGAATTTTGGGTCCGCTACATGCAGAAGGGTGCGTGGCCCAAGACAGAACATCTCACAGCCTACTGCTTTCTCTCTTTGGTTCTAAGGAAAACCAAATGAATCCTAGATTTGTATTTAATACTCTAGCATTATTAACCAGGAATAAGAACACTACAGAAATCTCTCATTTCTGTTGAAGCTAATTAAGGTTATCTTAATAAAGTTGAGCAATATGTGAAGGACATAAGAGACTGAATGTTAATTTACTTTCTTCTGAGGTTCTGGTACTAGGACCACTTGCAGCTAGAAGCAAGCTTTTTGATCGCACTGTAACTCCTGATGGTCTTTCTGTTTAATCAAATTCCGTCTGTTTCATCAAGTGCAAAAGTAAAAGACCTTTGTGTGATTATAGATTACAACCTGTCGTTTGAAGCTCATGTAAGTCAAGTCATGTACAGGATGACTTGTATGTACTGTAGATAATGTTACCAGGATAGCACTTTTCCATCTCAGAAATATCTATAACAACCCAGAGCTTTTTCTTCAAAAGCCCCAAGATTATGGAACAGTCTACTAAATAATGTTCGGGACTCAAATAGTGTTTAAGTCTCGGCTAAAAACCTATTTATTTAGCGCAGCATGTGTGTAAATAGATGAGCCTTAGGTAAAGGAGCAGATCTGGGGGACTCATGGACGTAGAGTATTCTGGTGAACTGCTATGTTTAGATGCTGTCCTCCCCACTCTCATTGTTCACTCAGGTTTGTGATTGGTCGCTTTACATCTCAGTTCCCCCTCATGTCTGTGTTTCCTTCTGGCTCCTCCCTTTTAGTGATGATGTCATAGTTAGTCCTGCCGGAGTCCCTGCTCGCACTCTGCACTAAATATACACTCACCTTATACATTGTGTGACTCTGACCATACTGTGCATACAGAAAATATTCAGACCCCCTTAAATTTTTCACTGTTATATTGCAGCCATTTACTAAAATCATTATCATAACCCCAAGTTCATTTTTTTCCTCATGAATGTACACACAGCACCCCATACTGACAGATAAACACAGAATTGTTGACATTTTTGCAGATTTATTGAAAAAGAAAAACTGAAATATCACATGGTCCCCAGTATTCAGACCCTTTTAGTATTTAGTAAAAGCACCCTTTTGATCGAATGCAGCCACGAGTCTTTTTTGGGAAAGATGCAACCAGTTTTTCACACCTGGATTTTGGGATCCTTTGCCATTCCTCCTTGCAGATCCTCTCCAGTTCTGTCAGGTTGGATGGTAAACGTTGGTGAACATTTCAGCCATTTTCAGGTCTCTCCAGAGATGCTCAATTGAGCTCTGGCTGGGCCATTCAAGAACAGTCACAGAGTTGTTGTGAGGCCACTGCTTTGTTATTTTAGCTGTGTGCTTAGGGTCATTGTCTTGTAGGAAGGTGAACCTTTGGTCCTGAGCACTCTGGAGAAGGCTTTCGTCCAGGGTATCCCTGTACTTGGCTGCATTCATCTTTCCCTTGATTGCAACCAGTCGTCCTGTCCCTGCTGCTGAAAAACACCCCCACAGCATGATGCTGTCTCCACCATGCTTCACTGTTGGGACTGTATTGGACAGGTGATGGGTAGTGCCTGGTTTTCTCCACACATATCGCTTTTAATTAAGGCCAAGAAGTTCTCTCATCAGACCAGAGAATCTTATTTCTCACCATCTTGGAGTTTTCCATGCGGGCTTTCATGTGTCTTGCACTGAGGAGAGGCTTCCGTCGGGCCACTCTGCCATAAAGCCCAGATGGGGGAGGGGGGTCCGGTGATGGTTGACTTTAGCACTATTCGGACGGAACTAATTTTACTGGGGTACGTTTGAGTTAGAATTTTTTTCAGCCGACGTCTGTCATTTCATGTATGGATTCGGACGGGACTAACATCTCCGTGTTTATTACGGCGGTGGGCGTGTCTGTGTTTTACATGTGGGCGTTGCGCAAGACCACGTGTTGAGGATGAGGATTTCTACTGGAGCGTAGAAGCAGAAACTCGAATACCGGCGCGCTAGAGATGTACGGTTGTTCACGCTGACCAAAACACACAAGAAAACGCGTTTCGGAATAAAAATCTTTCGACAAACACAGACATCCGCGTTCGGACGGGATTAGGTTTCTCAGAGAACCGCCGAGTTTACTGAAACACAGAAGGTCATTTGCTCTGGAATTTTCACAGAGGTCGTGTGAGAAAAAGACAGACATGGCAGATTCGGACGCGATTAAAATCACAAAGTACCTCTGTGGAACAGAAACGTCTCTAACGTCCCCCAGTAAAACTGGTCCCGTCCCAATTTTCTACAACTTTCTCCCATCTCCTAACTGCATCTCTGGAGCTCAGCCACAGTGATCTTTGGGTTCTTCTTTACCTCTCTCACCAAGGCTCTTCTCCCCCGATAGCTCAGTTTGGCTCTAGGAAGGGTTCTGGTCGTCCCAAACATCTTCCATTTAAGGATTATGGAGGCCACTGTGGTCTTAGGAACCTTAAGTGCAGCAGACATTTTTTGTAACCTTGGCCAGATCTGTGCCTTGCCACAATTCTGTCTCTGAGCTCTTCAGGCCGTTCCTTTGACCTCATGATTCTCATTAGCTCTGTCATGCTCTGTGAGCTGTAAGGTCTTATATAGACAGGTGTGTGGCTTTCCTAATCAAGTCCAAACAGTATAATCAAACACAGCTAGACTAAAAAGAACCATCTCAGGGACTCCACAGGCAAAGATGTAAAAAACCCGAACACTGAATGATAAACGGTTTTGGATGAGATGTGGATAAGGAGAGTGAATCGGGGAGTCTTGTCTAGTAGAGTATTTGAGCTGATGGACAGATGATCACAGTTGGGAGAAATGACGAACACGACACGGAGGTAGGTGAGACGTCTAGATGAGAGGGCAGGAGACGAGGCGTAGGAAGATCGCTGTGAGTAGCAGGTCATGGAGTCCTTGTCCGTAATGGAGATCAGACGCTGGGTGACGGGAAGTGAGGTTCAGGTGTGTGTGTTTAGAATTCAGGTGATTGGAGACATGGCTGAGGGCGGAGCCTGGTGTTTCCGTAACCGTTTGGTATCCTCGAACCTGTAAATTCTCATCACAATGTGTGTGTATGGAAATGCGCTTACTTGCACTAATAAACATTTTCACCAGAGTAACTTTTGGATTTGCACTGACTCAGTCCTCTAAACATCACAGTTTGGCCCCTTGTGTCAGTAGCATCATTTACAACATCTTGTTACAAAGGCGTCACCAAAGTTTATGTGTTGGAAGCAAAGAAAAACTAAAATAAATAAATGGGCAAGCGTAAGGATTTGGTCGACTTTTGATGGCCAGAGGATTGAGTCAGAGCTACTCCAAAACTACAGCTCTTGTGGAATGTTCCCAGTTTTCAGTGGCCATAACCTACCAAAAGTGATACAAAAGAAGGAAACCCGGTCAACCGGTGGCTGGATCATGGGTGACTGACCAAGGATCACTGATGCTCATCGGAAGCGAAGGCTGGCCCATATAATTCGATCTAATAGAAGAGCTACTGTAGCTCAAATTGCTGAAAAGGTTTATGCTGGTTCGCACACACACACACACACACACACACACACACACACACACACACACACACACACACACACACACACACACAAGGCCTGTCAATATTAACACATTAATCTAGAAATTTTAGCACGTAACTTTTTTTATGCAAATCAATCACTTGACCAAGTTTGACCCTAATGGCTAGCCATAATCACAGTGCGGTTACACAGCTGTGTGTGATAATGGCATGTTTAACACGGATAATAAGATGACATCTTATTATCAGGTGTGTTGAACAGACAGTTTCTATGACTGGATAAAACCCAAGTTCTGTCGTTCAAGTTGAACTATTTTTACAAGGATACGTACAATGTAAGATGTGTGAGTGTTGGCTCAGGTGCCTGAGGCTGTAGGTTGGTGATTTTTGTGTATAAACTGCATAAGCATTTACACTTGTATATACTATTATATCCACTGTTATAATTGGAATTGGAGATTGGTGGCCTCGGGTCTTTGTCTGCTGGGTCTTGTGCATGGTGGACTGTGGTACACTGAGTGTTGTGGTGCCTTTCGATCATCGCCACCATTGTCTTGTTTCAGTGGTCTGTGCTGCGTTCGTTTTGCTATCAGATGGACCTGGGAGGGCTGGCTTTTGGTCTGCACAGGTATGGATGATCCTTGGGTGCCCATGATCCTGTTACTAGCTACACATATCTTGAGGCAGCCTCATCCATCTCATGTTTTCACACTTTACACAGTTCTCAAATCATTGTTACACTTTAGGGACACGAAGCCTAAAGTACTCAGAAGATTAGTGTGGCCATGTGTGGCCATGAGTGAAGATTTGTTCACTAACGCAGAACATCACACTGATTACTGAACTTTTAAACCCAACTTGTATTTTTAACACAATCAATAGACATACTTTCAAATGTAATATTTGCACAACATGAGTGTAACAGCACTACAGGGTTAAAAATAAATGACACTAGATTAACAGACCACACACACATGCATCATTTCACAGTTTTTTTTAAAACCATTTCTATATCCATATATAGACTGGACAATGGTCCTGCCCCATGTCTTATAAACGTCTATAAATACCTGATGCAGAACTAAAGAAGATCCAAAACTGTCAGTAAGAAGACCCAAATAAAGTGCATAGGATATATATGCTCCTACCCTCATCAAGGTAAGTGAAAAAAACACTATTTTTCAATTGCATTTGCCTTTAGTGGACATTTTAACATTTTATTTCCAATAATGAAATGAACTAAATAAAATTGATTATATAAAACATATTGAGAAATATTGGAAAACTGTTCAAATAAAAGGAGGAAAATGTGATGCATAAACATATTTTTCCCCTCGACTTTGTATATATGTATTGGTGTACAATTGACAATCAATCTTAATGTGTTAAGGTTAAGGCATATCGGTTTAAATTGTACTATTGTACATACTATGTGTTTTTATGTAAATATTAAATACATTTCGCGTGCTGATAGATAGATAGATAGATAGATAGATAGATAGATAGATAGATAGATAGATGTTGAGTAGATTTATATTTACAAATCTGAATTCTTTTAACCCAGGGAAAGGACATACACCACGTCCAGCCATGCTGCAGACACTTCTGATTTTGGGCGTCTTCAACACATTTCTCCCTCCAACCAGCCAGCAATGCGTCAAGGCCAATGAGTCTCAGTGTGCCAGTGTGGACTTCACTCCAGGATCTGACCTGGCAGGAGAGGGCTTTGACATCACCACCATGAAACGGAAAAGGAGCCTTCGTCATCGACATGAGCTCCTGGCTCCAGAAGGACAAGACCTGCACTCTGTGTAAAAACCCCTACATGGGAGGTCAAAAGCAGAAACTTCCAGTTTCTGTAGTGGACTGGAGACCAAACCAGAAGTGCGACATGATGTTGTCCAGCTCCGTCTACCATTCCAGCGAGGCCCTGGTCAGCTCCACCGTCTCCTCTATTGAGAACAATTGGAAATCAGACTTGAACATAATGACTCCTAAGGCTCAGGGATCAGTGATGATGGCAGGAAGTCACTCCAAGCTGGCTGACTATTCAATGCAGAAAAGCAAAAATGACAAGTTCAGCTTCACCAGTCATGCTGTCTCCTGTGGATACTACAGGTAGGTCATGCTGTTTCCTTTTGACTTCAATTGAATTTTACAGCATAAGTCATTATTGGTTTGAGTTCAACTGTATGGTCTGTCTTCTAGATACAGGGTTAAGAGCGATCCACCCCTGCACTCGGAACTACTTAAGGAATTCAGAAGACTCCCTGACCGTTATGATGTGAATACAAAGCACAGCTATTTCGACCTGATTGACAAGTTTGGTACTCATTATATCAGACAGGTGAATGTTATAATAAGACCTTATGGAATCTGATGCGGCCATGGACATAAACAATTAATAAAACTTGACAGTTCTAGAATGGATATGAGTGAACTTGGTCACTGGACATGCTTTGGGTGTGTGCAGGTGACGCTGGGTGGAGAGGTTCGCTCTGTGACCAGCATCAGGGAGTGCCAGGCGTCCCTTCAGGGTCTGACATTGGACGAGGTGAAGATGTGTCTGGACGTGGAGGCGACTGCCAGTAAGGGACCTGCTGCAGATGTACAGAACAAAGCTCATCACTGCAAGCAGGCCAAGGAGAACAATCTGAGCAAAAAGAGTTTTGCTAGCAGCTTCAGTGACAGGTTTGTACATCTTTTTCTATTTCCCTTTCCATCTTTTTTTTTTTACATTGATTAAATAAAGTAGAAAAACTGACACTATTTTAAATACATTTCTTTTATCATCTCCAAAAAGGGAATCCAATGTGATTGGTGGCCACACACAGAATGTCGACCTGCTCTTTTCATCCAATACTGACCCAAATGCCTACAAGCAGTGGATCTCATCTCTGCCTGCTCACCCCGATGTGATCTCCTACTCACTCGAGCCCCTTCACAAGTTGCAGAGAAAGAAGAAAACAATCAGAGAGAATCTGCGTAATGCCATCAAGGACTACATCTTACAGAGAGCTCTGCTGAAAGACTGCTCAAGCCCATGTAAGACCGGTGTGAAGACCAACTCTAAGGAACCGTGCAGCTGCAGCTGCCACAACAACCCGGGTGTGTCCCTCAACTGCTGCCCCACTCGGAGAGGATACGCTAAGGTTACTGTAACTGTGATCAGAGCCACTGGTTTATATGGAGATTACTGGACTCAGACCGATGGATATGTCAAGTTTTTCCGCAATGAAAAGATGTTCCAAGGAAAGACACCCGTGATCTTGGACCAAAACTCTCCAACCTGGAACTGGGATTTCAGTTTTGACAATGAGGACGTGACTCAGTTCAGAAGTGTGAAGTTGGAGGTGTGGGACCAAGACAGCGGCTGGGATGACGACCTTCTCGGGTCATGCATTGTTCAACTGAAATCTGGAGTGAATAAAAATGCCTGCTCCCTCAATCATGGGGTCCTTTATTATAACGTGCTAGTCAAGTGCATCCCTGCTCTGACTGGTCCATCGTGTACAGAGTACATGCCATCTCCCATGGACGCGCAGCTGGAGAAAGTGTACACCTCCCGAAATGCTCGTCCGATTCCCAGAAGCATGCTGC
Organism: Clarias magur; assembly: GCA_013621035.1. NCBI lineage: Eukaryota > Metazoa > Chordata > Actinopteri > Siluriformes > Clariidae > Clarias > Clarias magur. The sequence continues at coordinate 585,082 of QNUK01000421.1, forward strand.
TGGAGATGGGAGTGCTCCTCGATGAACGCATTCCCCGCTTCAACCAGAGCAACATCCGCAAAGCTGCAGGTTTTGAATTGTAGACCAACTGTGTAGCTTCTGACCCTATTGCATATTTCTATCAGCTATCATAATCAGTAAAGTAGAACAAGTGCGCATTTTTTGGCATGTTTTTACTAAACCTTTCTTGCTCATTTGTGATTATTTTTGCCTTTTTGGAAGCTTAATAAAATTAGCATGAAGCAAAATATAATTGAAATATTCTTTATACAAATAATTGTTTACAAAGTATTTATAAATTATTTTTACATTTTAGGAACACCCACAAACCCCACACTACTTCCTGAAAATTATTGTAGCTGTGTGTGGTATTTAGTTTGAGAGCTGGAGTGAACCATGTCCACTAGAGCAGAACATTATACAGAAAGCGTTAACATAAATCACGTCAAAGTCACGTCAAAGTCAAAATCAAACTAAGTCATGAAGCACATTTAGAATACAGTCTTATGCAAAAGTTTAGGCACCCCTTGATAAATAACAGATTTTGGTGATTTTTTTAATTGAAAAGATGTGAACACAGTCTCTCTTGGAAATGAAAAGAATGCACAATATTTTTAGGAAACACTGACGATTAGTTACTTCTTATGCCATGAATTGAACAAAAATTAAAAATAAAAACATTATTATGACGCTTTGAAAGCTGTGAAGTTTGGGCACTCTAAGAGTTCCAGAGTCTCAGATTATTTTTACAAGGTTTCAGACCTTAATCAGCTCGTTAGATCTGATGCACGGCAACAGCTGTCAAAAGCTTTACAAATACTTTGACTCTTCAAACCTTGCGCACACACTTGCGGACACTCAACAACCACGGGTTCCTCTAAGCAGCTGTGTAAGACTCTAAACTTAAAGTTATTGATGCCCACAATGTTGGAGAAGCTACAAGAAGATAGCAAAGCGTCGTCAACTTGTGAGAAATGTCATTTCACAGTGAGACGGCAGTTCAGGGGAACTGAGGAGGTCAAGATGAGATCTGGAAGACCAAGAAAACTCTTCAGAGAGAACTGCTCTGAAAGATGAATCAAAACCCCCATTTGACTGCAAAAAACCTGCAGAAAGATCTAGCAGACTGAAAAGAGGACGTCTTCTACAACAGGACAATGATCCTAAAAATCCCTCGAAATCCATTATGGAAAACCCCAAGAGACGCAAGCTGAAGGTTCTGGAACGGCCATCACAGTCCTCTGATTTAAACATCATTGAACATTTGTGTGTAGATCTTAAAAGAGCCGTGCATGCAAGACAACCAAAGAATATTACAGAACTAGAAGCCTTTTGCAAGGAAGAATAGGGGAGAATCCCAAGTACAAGAACGGAAAGACTTGTAGCGGCTATAAAAAGCGTTTGCAAGCTGTGATATCTGCCAGAGGAGGCGCTACTGAGTACTGATTATGTAGGGGGCCCAAACTTTTGCACAGTGCCACAATAAGTTTTTTATTTTTTATCTTGGTTCAATTTATGACATGAAAAGTAACTATGCACCAATGTTTGGTAATAATATTGTGCATTTTTCCATTTCTAAGAGAGACTGTGTTCACATACATTAATTATACCTTAGATAATGTAGCTCCAGTTAAAGGAAAAACTATTAGAGATAATACTAAACTCGATCCCTGGTATAATGATCACACGCACTAAATTTTTCATATTTCAACTAGCATGGAAGGAGAGCATCCTGAACTATAGAAAAGCTCTCAGTGATGCCAGATCAACGTATCTCTCCACTCTTATAGAAAATAACAAAAATAATCCGAGATTTTTATTTAATACCGTAGCCAAATTATCTAGAAATAAGACCACTGCAGAAATCTCTACAACAACATCATGCAGTAGTGAGGACTTCATTAACTTTTTAAATAATAAAGGATAAATGTTAGGCATAAAATTGAGACTTTGAAACCGGATAGTGTAATTGATGCAGATGTTAAACTAACCATGTCAGATCGGAACCTAGAACACTTTACTCCCATTGAAGAGAATGAATTCATTTCACTCATCTCTTCTGTAAATTCATCAACCTGTGTATTAGATCCCATACCGACACACTTTCTCAAACAGATTTGAGATTTGAGGACCAGCATTAACAGAACCCCTGTTGAAAATAATGAGTTCTTCACTCAGCAGTGGGTATGTTCCAAAATCTTTTAAATTAACAGTTATTAAACCGAAAATTAATAAGTCTGACCTCAACCCCTGTCAGCTGTCCAATTACAGGCCGATATCAAGCCTTCCCTTCATCTCTAAGATTCTGGAAAAGATAATAGCGGAGCAGCTCTGCTCATATCTACATAGAAATGACATAAATGAAGTGTATCAGTCAGGATTTAGGCCTCATCACAGCACAGAGACAGCACTTGTTAAAGTAGTAAACGACCTCCTATGGGCCTCTGATCAGGGTTGCATCACTATACTTGTGTTACTGGACCTCAGTGCAGCTTTTGACACCATTGATCATAGTATTCTCCTTCACAGATTAGAAAAGGTAGTTGGAATTAAGGGAACTGCCTTCTTGTGGCTCAGATCCTATTTGACTGATCGTTATCAGTTTGTAGATTTAAATGGTGTTTATTCTAGTGGAGTTTGGTGTTCCACAGGGTTCGGATTTAGGCCCACTGCTTTTTTCCCTTTACATGCTTCCTCTGGGCAACATAATTCATAAGCATGATATTAGTTTTCATTGTTATGCTGATGACACACAGTTATTATTCTTAGCAAAACCCAATGTGAAAAACCAGCTTGCTACAATTAAGCAATGAGTAAAGGATATAAGAGACTGGATACTAATTAACTTCTTTCTGCTTAATCCTGAAAAGACAGAATTTCTAGTCATATGACTGCATGCAGCTAGAAGTAAGATTTTAGATCACACTGTAACTTTAGATGCCTTTCTGTTCCATCAAGTGCAACAGTAAAAGACTTCGGTGTGATTATAGATTCCAGTCTTTCATTGGAAGCTCATGTAGACAATATCACTAGGATAGCTTTCTTTCACCTCAGAAATATTGCCACAATAAGGAATATATTGTCACTAAACAACGTGGAGCTCAGAATGCAGCAGCGAGAGTCCTCACTAGAAGCAGAAGATACGAGCACATCACCCCTATTTTATCTCCACTTCATTGGCTCCCTATGAAATTTCGCATTGATTTTAAAATACAACTTTTGACATTTAAAGCATTAAACGGTCTCACGCCGCAGTATCTGAGTGAACTGCTAGTGTCTTACGATCAGCCACGCCTTAATCAAAGAGCGGTCCGCATGTCAGCCAGTTTCTTTGTAGCGCTTGATGGTTTTTGTGACTGCACTTGGGGACACTTTCAAAGTTTTCCCAATTTTTTGGACTGACTGACCTTCATTTCTTAAGGTAATGATGGCCGCTCGTTTTTCTTCACTTAGCAGCTTTTTTCTTGCCATAATACAAATTCAACCTCTTTGAATGAGAAGGTGCGTCCAAACTTTTGCTCTGTACTGTATATTTAGATGCTTTACATCTCAGTTCCCCCTCATGTCTGTGTTTCCTTCTGGCTCTCCCTTTTAGTTATGCTGTTATAGTTAGTCCTGCCGGAGTCCCTGCTTGCACTCTGCACTAATATACATTCATTTTATACATTATGTGACTGTGACCAGACCTAATTGTTATCGTTCCTCTTCTGCTCTCCTCTGTCCTGTTCCCTCTCCCCCCCCCTCTCTCTCTCTTTCCCTCTCTCTCCGTCGGGCTACACATGTCGTTCCTGAGCTGCCAGTGATCCAGACTCCCTCTGGACCTGTCTGACTCATCCTGGTGCCCTGCCTCAGGTTGGAAATCTCGTCACATGGATGCCCCGTGTGTCTCTTTAGGATGCGTCCGGTGACTGAGGACGGTTTCACTCTACAACGGTTCTGGCCTCGACAGATGTTGACAGCTGTTTCTCTGAGGACTTGACTTGGCTGCAGTCGCTCGATAGTTCAGGACTGGAATTTCCTACAACTCTACCTGAACCTCCAACAACTACCTGGACTCCATGTTAACATCAATTGACACCAACTGTTATAATGGACAGCCTGCCACCTAACACACACTATGAATGCAGATCAATTCCTGCTTTCTGTTTCATCCAAACGAGGATGGGTTCCCTGTTGTTCCCTGGTTCCTCTCAAGGTTTCTTCCTATTGCCATCTCAGGGAGTTTTTCCTTACCACTGTCGCCCTCGGCTCGTTCATCAGAGACGATCTGTCATTTTGATTCATACACATTCACATTCCATACAAACTTATATAATTATTTTGATTGTGTAAAGCTGCTTTGCGACAATGACAGTATACAAATAAAATTGAATTGAATTGAACATCTTTTCAATTAAAAAATCACCAAAATATGTTATTTATCAATGGGTGCCTAAACTTTTGCATAAGACTGTATAGCTGTTGACCGTAGTGTTATACAATACTAATAGAAACAGACTATAAAAACAAACAATAATATGAAAATAAAATGAAATGAGATCCAAGTAAAACTATAGAGATGTGGCCATTAAGAATCTGCGCTTTTCCCGCAATATCCTGCAATTCGGCGCGCGCCATGCCTCAAGATCCCACAAGCAACATTCGAGAATTTAAATAAATGTGTTGTGCTTCACTGAATATCCGCCAGATGGCGCATGGAAGGACTTTATCTAAAAGCTAGACCAAGTACTGTACAATGAAGAATTGTGTATGATTAGTTATTCTAAAACAATATTGTTTCCAATGCTGAAGCAAACATGAATTTTTATTTTGTTTTCAATAGATCTTTCACAGTGAATGTGTGTATATGTGCTTCATATTATTTTCATTCTGATGAAATGAGATGCCCAAAATCGTTCTTTAAAATTTATAATAAAAAATTTTCTTATATAGTTTTTGTAATGTCTTAACAGGGACAAAACAATGATAGACATGGCAATGCCTCAGCTTAAATGGTCTTCAAATAAATTTTATTTCCTGATAGTAGGCAATCTGATAGTGTTAACTATGTGAATGTCCTGATTCGTGAATATGCAAACATGTCTTCGTTAAAGCGTTAAATAAATATATATATATAAATACGAATATAAATTTCATCCATTATTTGACCACGGCTGGAAATAATAGCTGGAATGTGATTGTGAATATATGAGTGAAATAAAGCTGCGGAAACCCGTGGTTCGTACTTTCAATTCAATTCAATTCAATTCAATTTTATTTATGTAGCGCTTTTAACAATTGACATTGTCGCAAAGCAGCTTTACACAATAAAAAGATGTAAGTTTGTATGCAATGTGTATGAATCAAAATGATAAGATTGTCCCTGATGAGCGAGCCGAGGGCGACGGTGGCAAGGAAAAACTCCCTGAGATGGTAATAGGAAGAAACCTTGAGAGGAACCAGACTCAACAGGGAACCCATCCTCATCTGGGTGATAACGGATAGCAGAGAATGATCAGCATAATAATGTGTACTGGAAGTTCAGTGTAACAGGAGATGTGTTAAAATTTAAATTAAAAGGAGTCCAGTTTGTTCCTGGAGGCTCAGGTAGACTGTAGGAGATTCCAGTCCTGAGCTATCGAACAACTGAAGTCACAGGTCCCCAGAGCATCAATCGATGATAGGACAGTCTTCATGGAAACCATCCCCAGCCACCAGACGAATCCAGGCAGACCACACGGGGCATCCATGCGACGAGATCTCCAACCAGAAGCAGGACTCCAGGACGGGTTAGACGGCTCCAGAGGGCAGAGGGGTCTGGATCACTGGCAACTCAGGAGCGAACATGTATAGCTCGACAGAGAGACAGAGAGAGGGAAAGGAGAGAGGGAGAGAGAGAGAGAGCAGAAAAGGAGAGAACAGAAAATAAGGAGAGATGGCAGTTAGGTCTGGTCACAGTCAACATGTATAAGGTGAATGTATATTAGTGCAAAGTGCAAGCAGGGACTCCGGCAGGACTAACTATGACATCATCACTAAAAGGGAGAGCCAGAAGGAAACACAAACATGAGGGGGAACTGAGATGTAAAGCAACCAATCACCTCACCGTCAACAAACCTGAGTGAACAATGAGAGTGGGGAGGACAGCATCTAAACATAGCAGTTCACCAGAATACTCTACGTCCATGAGTCCCCCAGATCTGCTCCTTTACCTAAGGCTCATCTATTTACAAACATGCTGCGCTAAATAAATAGGTTTTTAGCCTAGACTTAAACACTGAGACTGTGTCTGAGTCCCGAACATTAACAGGAAGACTATTCCATAACTTTGGGGCTTTGTAAGAAAAAGCTCCGCCCCCTGCTGTAGTTTTAATAATACGTGGTACTGACAGGCAGCCTGCATCCTTTGATCGAAGTAGGCGTGGCGGATCGTAAGACACTAACAGTTCACTCAAATACTGTGGCGCGAGACCATTTAATGGTTTATGTGTCAAAAGTAGTATCTTGAAATCGATGCAAAACTTCACAGGGAGCCAATGCAGTGTAGATAAGATAGGGGTGATGTGCTCGTATCTTCTGGTTCTAGTGAGGACTCTCGCTGCTGCATTCTGGACTAACTGAAGCTTGTTTATACACCTAGTTGAACAACCAGACAGTAAGGCGTTACAATAGTCCAACCTAGAGGTGATAAAAGCATGAACTAGTTTTTCTGCATAATTTAGTGACAGTATGTTTCTTATCTTGGCAATATTTCTAAGGTGAAAGAAAGCTATCCTGGTGATATTATCTACATGAGCTTCAAACGAAAGGCTGGAATCTATAATCACACCGAGGTCTTTTACTGTTGCACTTGATGGAACAGAAAGGCATCTAAAGTTACAGTCTGATCAGAAAGCTTACTTCTAGCTACTTGTGGTCCTATGACTAGAACTTCTGTCTTATCAGGATTAAGCAGAAGAAAATTAATTAACATCCAATCTCGTATGTCCTGCACACACTGCTCAATTTTAGCAAACTGGTTTTTCTCATCTGGTTTTGCTGAGACATATAATTGTGTGTCATCAGCATAACAATGAAAACTAATACCATGTTTACGAATTATGTTGCCCAGAGGAAGCATGTAAAGGGAAAAAAGCAGTGGGCCTAAAACTGAGCCCTGTGGAACACCAAACTCCACTTGAGAACATGAGGAATGGTCACCATCTAAATCTACAAACTGATAACGATCAGTCAAGTAGGATCTGAGCCACAAGAGGGCAGTTCCCTTAATTCCTACTACCTTTTCTAATCTGTGAAGGAGAATACTATGATCAATGGTGTCAAAAGCTGCACTGAGGTCCAGTAACACAAGTATAGTGACGCAACCCTGATCAGAGGCCCATAGGAGGTCGTTTACTACTTTAACAAGTGCTGTCTCTGTGCTGTGATGAAGCCTAAATCCTGACTGATACAGTTCATTTATGCTATTTCTGTGTAGATGTGAACAAAGCTGCTGTGATACTACCTTTTCCAAAATCTTGGAGATAAACGGAAGGTTTGATATCGGCCTGTAATTAGAAAGCAGACAGGGGTCAAGGTCAGGTTTCTTGATTAGCGGTTTAATAACGGCTAATTTAAAGGATTTGGGGACATACCCACTTTCACTTTGCAAAAGGCAGCGTTTTGATCAAAATGCTGATAAAGGCATGCGATTTTTCGATAAAAATCCTCTTCTCTCATTTAATGATAGGTGTGAAGTTATCAAACCAGTTTGGCTGATTGAGGGGTTTAAAACGAATTAACAAGACCAAGCAGATGTTGTTGCCTAAAATGTATTCCGTCTGCAAAACATAGAATAAATAGAAATAAAATGTTTAATGGTACCAATTAAATCAGACTTCATAGTTGGAGTTGATACTTTCAGTGTAATTCAGAAATCTACTGAATATATTCAGATTTTGTAAAATAACGACAATCGTTTCCTTCCTGGACCTTTTGTTCGCATCACAATGAACTGAAGCTCAGCACGTCTACTTTCCTTGTTTAATATGCTTAAATATTCATTTTTATTTATGGACAGGTCTATTACGAAGTGAAGACCTGTTGTTCAGTTGTTCCCTGCACGTTGTCTCTGCACGGAGAGTTTGCGTGTGTCCGCGCGCGCGTCTCATACTGTAGGTCAGCGTTTTGATCAAAAGGCTGATAAATGCGCGAGATTTACCGATAAAAATGCCAGAAAGTCAGGCATCGCATCTCGCAATAATGCAGATCAAACATAATACACATGTCCATAAAAAAGAAATATTTATACACGAAATACATTTCACTTATTATTTCACAATATTACAGATTAAGACAAGGAAAGAAGACGTAGTGATGGCAAAAGACATTTTAGGCAGAGACGTCTGCTCGGTCTTGTTAATTACTTTAATAATGTAAAAATAACATAAAAACATAATGTAAGTAGATTGTCACATAATAAGAAAATGTGAATAACTCCATTTTGACAAAAATGTCAGACAAAACCATATAATCCCAAAGTGACCATTTGTTAAATATAAAATGTATAAATGTAACATACTCTGTAAAACAATAAAAACAGGAAGCTCCTGTAAATCTGCTTTTTTTTTTTTTTTTGCATTTAATACAATGTTTAAACACTTATATAGAAGCTTTCAACAATATTATAATTTTATAATCAAAATTCCCCATTATTTTGACTATTATTTAACTATTACTATTTAATTTCCTTCAAAAAATGACATTAAAAACAAAAATGATAAAACTTTTAAAAATATTATTGATTAAATGTTGGCTGAAAAAACTCTTGTCCTCAAAAATTTAATGACACGAGATGAGTACTCGTGTCCATCAATCTGATCTACAGTATGCTGGAGAAACTCCCAGGTGAGAAGACAATTCTTAACATCAATGACAAAAAAAACAGCCTTCACCAAAGAGTCTGTATCAATAGCATTGCCTCCAACAATGGGAAAGGTCTTTCAGGTCCCTCTTGTCTCATCCCCAAGGAACACAACATGGAATAATGCTCCAGTCATCTCCATATTTTGCAGGTATCATCCTCATCATGTTAGTCCACCTATGGATTATACAGCATCACTTAGTGTTGCAATATAACTAACATTTACGTTGAGCATTTTTGTTAAGGACATACAGCTACATATGCATTTAATGGAAAACATCTTTTCTCTTGTCAATACACAAAAATACATAACGTGAACATGAATTTAGTGTATATTTTTAAATAATCTACCTTACTACAGTATTTAACATGTGAGGGATAACAGGATACGGCACTCCATCTGGATTTATTACAAAACATTCACCCCTTTTCAAATTCTCAACTAACATTAGATGAATATTATAGTTAATGGTGAATTAAGGATAAAGAAAAAGTTTGTTTTATGATGCTTTCTCATTTTTTGAATAACAAAACAGAATGGGAAAACAATATTAATCCTACACAATATTAATATAAAAAAAAATATTTTAAACAATAAAATATGCTTGCTCCTACCACAAGTTACTAAAAAAAGTAAAAAATGTACATTAACTTACCATAAAATACTGAGTGCTCTGAGCATGATCCAGTCAGAAGTGAAGAATCCAGAAATTTCTCCAAAGAATAAACCAACTGCTGGATCAAAATAACAACCAGTTTTTTTTTTTTTTTTTTTAAACAGACAGAAACAGGAGACATATTAAGACTGTCATTAAACATATCAAGTCATTAAACATATCAAGTCATTAAACATATCCCAATAGCTTCTTCTGACACCTATTAAATATTATAAAATATGCCGAGAGACTTTCCACACACAGCTTTAGCGAAGATTACTAGTAATTTACCCAAAATTACATTTAAGATTACATTTAGTAAATTTTAATTTATTTATTTATTTTGTGTGTGTGTGTGTGTGTGTGTGTGTGTGTGTGTGTGTGTGTGTGTGTCTGTGTGCTACAAACGCACTTTTATCATAAAATACACTACAGCCAACTGTTGGCACAGAATATTAAAAAATGACCTCCTCACACACCCCCATATCAAAGTGCGACTAAAAAGTGGAAATGCAAAATAACATGGAAATGAGCTCCTACCACAACTACAACACTTAAAATTTAGGTAAAAATTTATATTAACTTACCATAAATACTGCCAGCTTTAAGTGGCCTCGTGCCCCTCGCTTCAGAAGTGAAGAATCCAGAAAGTTTGTCATGCTGTGTCTCAATTCAATTCAATTCAATTTTATTTATATAGCGCTTTTAACAATTGACATTGTCGCAAAGCAGCTTTACACAATAAAAAGAAGTAAGTTTGTATGCAATGTGTATGAATCAAAATGATAAGATTGTCCCTGATGAGCAAGCCGAGGGCGACGGTGGCAAGGAAAAACTCCCTGAGATGGTAATAGGAAGAAACCTTGAGAGGAACCAGACTCAACAGGGAACCCATCCTCATCTGGGTGATAACGGAGAGCAGAGAATGATCAGCATAATAATGTGTACTGGAAGTTCAGTGTAACAGGAGATGTGTTAAAATTTAAATTAAATTCCCAATACACAAAGAACAGACTTGACCTGGAAGTGCACACTCGAGGGATTGAGGACACTGGGTATAGTGCAAATAGAACGCAGCCATTTTTTTCTCTCACAGCCGCGATATATTATACCATAACCATTATCAAAGATATGCCTTTTAGAAATACAGTGGAACCTTGGATTACGAGCATAATTCGTTCCGGAAGTGGGCTCGTGTTCCAAAACACTCATAAACCAAATCATCATTTCCCATAAGAAATAATGAAATCTCAAATTATTTGTTCCACAGCCCCCAAAAATAAATACATAAAAATAATTAATACAAACTATAAAATGAAAATAAAACAAATTAATCTGCACTTTACCTTTTAAAAAAAAGTACAAATAAATCCTGACAGATAAGTGTTTCCATTGGTGTGCGCAGTGTGTGTGTGCGCGCAGTGTGTGTGTGTGTGTGTGTGGAATTAGCCCCTTCCCTCGCCTCGCTTTACACAGTAACACTCCTCCTCCCTAAGGTGAGAGAGTGACGCTCAATGTCAAAATAAGAGTCGCATGTGTGATACATGATACTCGGCGCTCGTAAACTAATACTTGCTCGGTTTCCGAATAAAAATGTATTAAAAATCGTTGCTCGGTTTGCGGAACACTCGTAAACCATATTACTCGCAATCCGAGGTTCCACTGTACACAAAATAAAATAAAAAAGAAGCTGAGTGCACGTTCTCAGCATCAGATCCAAAGATCAGCTTTGGAAAACAGACGGATGAGTTTTAGCCTCCATCATTGCTGCAGAGATTGAAGGGATGGGAGGTCAGCCTGTCAGTGCTCAGACCGTACACCACACACGCCATCAAATTGCTCTACCTGGTCGTTCTAGAAGGAAGCCTCTTCTAAAGATGATGCACAAGAAAGCTTGCAAACAATTTACTGCAGACGTGCAAACTAAGGAGCAGGATTACTGGAACCATGTCCTGTGGTCTGATGTGTCCAAGACAAACCTATTGGGTTCAGATGGTGTCAAGCGTGTGGCAGCAAGGAACCTAAAACACACACACACACACACACACACACACACACACTGAAGAGTAAAGCAGAGATGCTTTTAAAGTTTTTATAAAATGTGAAAGTGTATTAATCAAAATGATAAGATTTTGACAAGATCTTTTGCTTTACACACATGCTTATAAACACAAAATAAAAGATATTTTACGCGCACTCGCGTAGTCACAGTGTAAAGAGAGTAAACAGTACACGCATGCACGGATGTTGATTATACCAGTGAGAGACGAGTACTAAGGCCCAGCAGGGGAGACGATTACCCATAATTCAGCATCACAAGAGAGAGAAAAACCGTCGGCTCAGTTGTGATCATGTGACGCTCGGCGTCAAAGCAAGAAGCGCATTGCGTGATACATGATACTCAGTACTCGTAAACCAAGACTTGTTCAGTTTTCCAAGTCAAAATGTATTAAAAACTTTTGCTCGCCTTGCGGAATGCTCGCAATCCGAGGTTCCACTGTATTATGTAAAGTGCACAACCTGCCTTGTTCATTTTTTTGAGTGTATGCAGCAGTAAAAGGCCTTGGTGTGATTATAGATTTCCAGTGTTTTATTTGAAGTTTCTGTAGATAATATTACTAGGATAGCCTTCTTTCATCTCAGAAATATTGCCAAGATAAGGAATATGCTGCAGACCTACAAAAGATCTGCAGGATCAGGAATATACATGTCCGCTCCACTTATTGCACGGTTTGCTTTAGCCCTCAAATACTCCAAAAATAAATAATTCTCTATTAATAAAAACCTGTGCATATATTGGTTTACTATGTAAGAAATAAAACAGGACCAGCCATGTGACGTGCATTAATATAAACCTGAAATTCTCAGCTGCACTACTGCAAGAGCTGCTGTTACAGAAAAATAATCAACACCAGTCAGAATCAAGCGTTTCAAAAGTGCTGGGTTATAAATAATAAAGGCAAATACAGTTTTATTGTATGAAGACCATGTATTGCATATTTTGTCATTATCAAACATATCAAATCATTTGTGTAGAACATTAGTCTATTGAACGACCGACTATATGTTTAAAACTGCCGAGTCTTATCATGTCTTTCTGTGTAAGTCATTCTGTTTATAAGCTTCACCTGAATGAGGTTTTGGCAAACCAGTGAGTTGCGAAAACAATAACTCCACTAACACACCTCAGATGTTCATACCCACCATCATTTCACACCATTCTGTCCATACAACCACAAACGTACATCGAACAGCCCCAGCCCATGACATGCAAATGTATAAATAACCCAGGGAGACCTAAAGAAGAACATTTAGACGACCTGCTCAGCCTGCACAGGTTATATCCACTCACAAAACACATCAAGGTAAGTGCAACAACCCATGAGATTGAATCTCACACACACACCCTTCAGGGACATGTTGACAATTTTAATTTAGTGAATCTGTTGAATGGTACATATATTTTTATTAGTATTAGCACAGGGTACAAATTCCACACAGGGGAAAAAGCGAGGCATCGGTGAGAGCGTGCTGGAGGACGCTAATGGCTCCTTACAGCCTCCTTTGGACTCGGTGTAAATCGTTGTTAGTGTCAGAAGGAAACTTGGAGCGTGTTCAAAAATTGTGGCCGACGCCTCCCGACATGAACTCCTCTGTAATGTCTTAGTGTCAATTATTCAACAGCATTGTGGAGGAGTTATTCATTTTGAAGCAAATTTATGGAGTCGTTGTCTGTTTTTATCGCCTTCTTACCTGTTCTGCAGCATTCGGCAGTCAAAAATCCTTGTATTAAATGTAGATGTAACAAGGTGAGATTTTAAGGCGAATAGTGAGGATTACACATGATTGAAAGATATATTAAATGTCTGATACACAATAAAAATGTTTGAATATAAAATATCCATGGTTTGATCCTTTCGGTTAATAACGATAGTCAGTTATTTCTCACTTGACCTTAGCAGCACTGTGAAATGATTTGTTTGCATGCTCTAGTTAGGGCGCAGGGGTCAGCCATGAGCAGACAGGGTTAAGGGCCTTTCTCAAGGGGAACAGTGGCAATTTGGTGATGCTGTGGTTTGAACCCCAGATCTTCGGATCAGTAACCCAGAGCCGTAACCATTTGAGCCACCCCGCCCTAGATGTTACATGGCGTTTGCTATGTTCCTTAAATGCACTGTTCCAAGACAAATTTAGTATATAATTCTTATTCCTAAAATATATGTGGCATAGCTGCCAAGTTTTCACAAAAGCTTGGAGTAAAAGTCTGAAAATGTGTGCATTTTTTTTTTTTGCACTTTCATGCTCATAACGCCCACACCGAGCATGGCCAGGCACTTTGTCCAACACGAACCATACGGTTTACTCTGCACGGCTCAGGTGCTGTATATTCTAGGATAACAGGGAAAATGACAATATCTGCTTTGAGTTTAAAACATACTGTACACAAAGCAGGGCGTCGCTATTTATATTCACGAGAACATTTAATGGATAACACACTTGATTAAGAGAGACTCCAATAAAACATGTTGAATATTATGTGTAATGTATAATGGCTCCTGCATACACTTGCATTGCCTAAACTCAGAATCAAGTAACAACAGAGACATAACAACAGAAACCGCTAGATTAAAAACATATGCATGCATTTAACTGTGCAGCCAAACATAAAGTGATACTAGAGGTGTAAACTACTGAAGAAGCCAAGCAAAAAGCAAAGGTAATAATAATAATAATAATAATAATAATAATAATAATAATAATATTTCATGGAGAAAGCACAGTTGAAGAAGAATCGTTGTTGATACAAAAGATGGGGAGAATATAAATCTATTAAAAGTGATGTTTTTCATCAGTTGAAAAACTTTCTGCTCCTGAGGCTGCGGGAGATATAAATGTACACTTTCCAATCAGAGTCAGACAGAAAGAACATTTTTCCTTATTCTGATGTTTGGCATGAACATTAACAGAAGCTACATTTAACCTATACAGTATCTACAGTACATACATTGTTATGTATTGTGTTGCTGAAATGTATAAATTACACTTCCACTGGCAATTTTAGTCCAATTG
>QNUK01000422.1:0-260000 GCA_013621035.1 Clarias magur
CCAACTGCGCGACAGAGGTGAGGTGATTTAAGATTCAGATGTTTCCTCGTGTGTTGCAAATTTCTGTTATCGTGGTTCAACTATGTGTTTTCTGATAGGTCAGATAGGGCGGGACCTCGACTTTGGTTATTAAGCAGACTATGCTTATCGAGAAGCTAGTGTCATGCGTTGTGCCATGACGACGTTGAACCGCTACGTTATCGGCCGGTTCATGAGTGGACCGGTTGAAATTTTCATCGTTACATGATGACTAGCTCTCCTATGAGGTTTGGTAGTGGGGGTAGTGCTAGGTTTGCTAAATTGGAAATAAATCATCAAGTGGCAGTTAGTGGGAAAATAATTTGTAGTACTCGGGCTAAGATTATTGTTCGACTATGTGTGCGTTCATAGGTTGTGTTAGCTAGGCAGAATAGGGCAGATGAAAGAAGTTCGGCACGTAAGTCGCGCATTATCTAAGATGAGGGGCCGGTAAGCCTAGCTCGTTGTGTTTGTCCCTATATGCTCTCTTCCCTTGCTTACAAGACACCACTGATGCGGATGCTGCGCTTCTTTGGTAAGGCAGGGGGGAATACTTGGAGAGCTCCAGAACGCCTCCTAACCGGAGTGCGATTTCCTTGAGCTCCCTTCTGCTTTATCCTGTTACGAGCCAGCCTGATGTACCTGTTTCGCTGTAGACGATGCTGTCTACTGTTACACTTGGTGGGGAATGTATGACATGAAAGCTGATGCCGAAGCTGCCTACGGTTACTATAGGGAGAGAGGAACGCGTCTGTGACAGAACTACCTGTGCAAACAAACAGAATTTCTGATGGATTGGCTTTGTGTTTATGCAGGTAGTTCTGTGACAGGCGTTCCTCACTGAATGTAACAGTAGGCAGCGGCGTCCACGGCAAAACCGTGACCCCCCCCCCCCCACCCCCACCTCGGTGGGCATTGATTGTACAGTATGTTTGCACAGATAGTTCCATGCCACTCGTGTCACAAACGCATTCCTTAGTGAATGCAACTGTAGGCAGCATCATTATCAACTTTTATATAATTCTGTGAACGTGTCACAAGCATTGTACAAAAGTGAAAAGGGGTACAACAGGCCAAGCTCATAGCTACTGAAACCCTGGTTTAGACTGCTGCGCATCTACAGAGACGGCGCGTACCATAGGACGAAATAGCGGCCGGCAAAACATTGAGCAGTGTGAGGAGCGGTAACGAGTTGGCTCCACGCTCTGTTTACAGGTAATTGTAGAAAGCAGGCATCAGGATCTGCACACGGGTGAAACCGCGGGTAAACCTGTAGTTCTCAATAAAATAGAAAAACAAATAACAACAACAAAATGCAAACGGAGGATTAAAGGTGCAATTTATATATATAATAATATAATATATTTGTTTTTATTCCTTCGTAGATGTATGAGTAACCTGGAAATATGTAGAACTAACATTTATTTATTTGTTTATTTCTTAGGGGAAACTGTTTAAAGTGGCTTTACACAGTTTAAAAAAAAAACATTTGGAAAGCAAACCTCTGGTATTTGTGTTTGGTTGCACTTCCTGTCAGTCCTTTTATAGACATTGTGTGTTACTATGGATCTAGGGGCGGAGATTAGAGAACATGAGCGGGAATTATTCATACGCAAGAAATCACACATTAAAATAAAAAAAAATAAATAAATAAAAAACAGAATTAACCCTTAAAACTCAGAGAAGAGAATTTTAGTGATTATTTGTTTTGCAGTTTTATAAATGTATATACAGTAGGGCTCAGGATTGTGCATTATAGAGTCACATATCCTTTTTACAGCAACAAATAAGCAATATGATAAACTGAGTTTTATTTTATTTTAAGCAACTATTCGAACATGACTGAGCAGAAATGTAAAAATGTTTTTTGATATTTGTTTTTGGTTGTTTCTATGACCAAAAAATAATAGCGATACACTAATTTTTTAAGGTTCTACATATTTACAATGTCATTCCCATATTGCGATAGTGGTAAAAATCGACCCTTTATCCGAAAACTCAAAGGCACAGTCAGTTTGATGTCTGATGCCTTCCCGTTAACACACACCAGTAAGCCTTACACAGAAGCACATATACATTGTTTAATCATCACTGACACATGCTATGTTGCCAGCAAAAATCTGTGCCGCTTGACGTTTATTACATAGTGGACTTTTAATAATTGTGCAAAGTTAATTCGTTTTTATTATAGTAGCAGCTATAAATATTTTTAGGGACTGGGCACTATGACAGCAGTCCGATGAGATCATAGTGTGTGAAGGGCCCTCTTGTTCTAGGTTCACCTGGGATTTCTGGGGGTCTCAACATGCTCAAAAAGCCATGAACATCAGCACACTGGTTGGAATCTGCTGCCATTAGGATGCATGAGTCTGGACCCCGGGCGTGGCACAGTGCCTTCATATGTGATTTAGCTGCACATCTCAATACACACTTGCCCGGGTGGTGATGGCACATGGCACAAGCCCGATCATTGTTTCTTTGCAACTATATTCTACAAATAAAATAACAATAATCCTGCATACTGCTTAAGTAAATAGTGTTGTGTGTACACCACTGTACCATGCATACTACTCTAGCACACTGCACAGTAGTGTGTGTACTGTAAAGCACAATTGTAGCCCTGGCAACTTCCGCCTCATTTTCTCCCGGAAGGTCACAGAGTTTTTGGTGACGTCAGTTTTGCTTCCTCTGAGCCGACTAGCTCGCTCTCCCGTGCGACTTTCTCAAAGTCTGATTTACTCCGTATTACAGAGATTAATGCACATTGCGCCTGCGCAAACAAACACGAAACAACGCCGTTGGAGTTTTAAACAGATCAAACAAGATCTCGTGCGACGTCTGGATTAAAAAAAAAAAAAAAAAAAACCATTAAAAACAATCCCCGGCGCGTGACCCAGGATCTCAACGTAAGCACTTTCAAGTTAGCACAAAGTGCGCGAGGCCTGCGCTCGTGCGCTAGCTACATGGCTAACACTGCAGCCGCGGGTAGCGCGCGCGGTTTTCTTTCTCATTCTGTGATTTTGTAGGCAAATGAATCTCTCCACATTTACACTCGTAATGTTTTATGACGTTTTTTTTAAAAAAAAAAAAAAAAGTTTGGTTGATGCTGAGGTCACGTTTCAGAGAGCTTGTGTGTCTGTGCTAATCGTGCTAGCATGTGCACGAGAAGGATGGCGGCTTCGGGTCGCGCCCTGAATGGAGCGGTTTGGGCTGTGAAGTGCACTAGAATCCGGCGTCGACGCCATTTTAGTGTTCGTCCCCTGTGTAGTGTAGTGAGGAGTTGGTTAGGATCGAGCCGGAGTGTAATAGTGAGTTGGGGGATGGGTGTTTCTCCGAGTTTTCTTTTCGTATTAAACACACGGGATTGACCAAAGAGCCGTTTAATCTCGATTTGATATTAGTATAAAGTCTGTAATGCAAATTTAAACACAAATGTAATGAACCACACTTATAATCGGAATTGGGATTTAGCTTAGCATTAGCTAACTTAGCTAACTTCTTTTGCAGAGCCGGCTTTGCCGCTAACCCTTGCTAGCTAGCAAGCTAAGTAGTTGGTTGTTTATTTGTCTTACGTCCTACTACTACTACTACCACTACCAATACTACTAATATTAATAATAATAATTACAATAATAGCAGTAATAATTTTCATTTTGAGGTTAAATATTGAAACAGCTAACAATTTTAGCTATCTGACCAGTTTACATTTGCTAGCTAAGTGAGCGCCAATGTGTCAGCTAAGCTTCTGACTGTTCTATAAGCTGTAAATAATATAGAATTTAATATATTGTTATATCTATAACGTTATTGTAGCGCGGCGGGGTTCTAATTTGTTCCATGTGCTCTATCCCCAAGTGCACTATGGCGCGCGCGCGCACACACACACACACAGTGTGTCAGGTTGAGACATTGAAGTGATTTGGAACGTCACCCTCAGCATCTTTATTTATTTTTTGTGTGTGTTTTTGTTTTTCTGTCTGTTTTGAAGTGGACCACGTGACCAATGCAGACAGTGGCGTTATTGTGGCCTTATTCCATCCTACTTGCTCATAAAACAATGTGTGTGTATATACGTGTGTGTGTGTGTGTATATATGTATATATTAATGTATATATTAAAAAAAAAAAATCATAAATACTGCCTTCTCCTGAAGGGTGTCCTTCCTCCCTTACGTGGAAATGACTAACATGTGCTTCTTTAAAATCTTTCAGATATAACGATAAAAGCTAAACCGTTATATGTAACATTAAAATTTCCAAGCATGTTGTGAAGTGAAGTTTGTTCCTCGCTTCATTGTCCTTAAAATGCTTTATCAGTGAACCTCCAACATTATTGTTGTTGTTGTTGTTTTCTCTCTGTGTTAAATCGCATGTTGGTCATCCGATTTCTTTTATCGTCTGACCGATCAGGGTGAAGAATTTCCGCCATGCTCACCAATGGATCTCAGGTGTGTGAGCGTCTGATCCACGCTTGATCTCATTCATGGTGAGTTTCGCACACACCACCGCACACGTTCATCATGAAAATGTCATCGTTTACGGATAGAAAGGATCCAATGATGTGTTCGTACCCAAATTGTGATTTCGAGCGTGTGTAGATTTTCCCGTAAGACCACTCACTATCTAACATAACTTTTTGAATTGTTCAACTAGCACACTTCTAAAATGTACAGAAGTTTAAATTTCTTATTTGTATTAAAAGAACCCTAAACATTATGTTATAAAGGTCTCGCGATATTCGCAGACCGTGTATCAGAAATGTAAGAGACACCTCCGTATGTGGTCCTCGGTGTGGGATATTCATCCGACTTGAGGTCATGTGACTTGATTCCCGATCTGCCTGTTTTTAGTAAAATCACATGGCCATGTATGGAAGTGCCCCAGAGTCCGTCATGTGACTTTTAGGCTCTGAGCATGTGTAATGCACGCTTTGATGTCATCAGTCAGCGCCAGCAGCGTGGGGATTTCATTGCAGCGCTAGCAACAGTCGATAAAACAATTAAAGCAAAGCTCCTGCCTTCCTTCCTTCGCTTCTTCTTCTGGATCTCAACAAACACAGCCGACTAGGTGTCATATCCGGGCTGACCCTCAGCTTCCTATCTGGAATACAAGAAAAAAAATATTTCACTGTGCTGTAATGTATATGTGACAGTTAAATAATATTATTAGATAAACTGGCTGATCTGCCAGTGACCAGAATTGTCTGGTTTTCTGTTTGATTGGCTGTGACTCAGATGTTCATAAAATCACAATACTCATAGAATCACTTATAGAATTGTAATCAAACCCGCACCAAAGAGCCGTGATATCATATCGGGAGGTGATTATTACTATTATTTTTTTTAATAAAAAGTGTCGTTCCTATCTCGTTATAATTTCTCAGTTTTCTGGCGTCATTTCGGACATCGTTAGGAACAGATGCGCTTTCCTTTTCTTTTTCCCCGCCATAATGCAAAGCTGCAGACGGTGAAAATAGATTCATGTCTTATTTTTTGTAAAATATTATCATAATTTTTACTCTCCACAGGCTCCCTTCTCGCCCTGACGTCTTGGTTTTTTGCCAGGATCCAAAATGAGCATAAGCAGCGATGAGGTCAACTTCCTGGTGTACAGATACCTACAGGAGTCGGGTAAGGACGGGAGAGAAAAAAACATGTCGGGCTGTAAAGCTAAACGTTTTACTGTACAGTCAGGCGAATCGGGAAACGCTTGAGAAACTGTGTCTTTTTCAGAAGGTTAACATCTGTGAATAATTTCTTTAGTATAATGAGAACAATACGTGCTGCAAATTATAGCTGGCGTATCACTAACTAATCTGAGATTCATCTCTGTGACTAATCTGGTAGGCTAATGAGCAGCACGGGTTGTTTAAGAGAGAAGATATCTAGTTAAATTTCTTAATCTCTCTCTCTCTCTCTCTCTCTCTCTGCAGGATTTTCTCACTCAGCATTCACGTTCGGCATAGAGAGCCACATCAGCCAGTCGAACATCAACGGCGCTCTCGTCCCCCCCGCGGCGCTCATCTCCATCATCCAGAAGGGCCTGCA
Source organism: Clarias magur (assembly GCA_013621035.1). Taxonomy (NCBI): domain Eukaryota; kingdom Metazoa; phylum Chordata; class Actinopteri; order Siluriformes; family Clariidae; genus Clarias; species Clarias magur. Next base: position 6,065 of record QNUK01000422.1, read on the forward strand.
GTATGTCGAGGCTGAGGTCAGCATCAATGAGGTGAGTTAAATAAACTAGTATCACGATTTTATAAATATCTCGATTCAATATTACATTCCCCTCGCGATTTTATGAAAATCATTTAAAATCTTTAGAAAAGTTTAATCAGTACTTAAATCTATCCCGTTCCTTAAAACATTTAGTTTTCTCACTTTAAAACCCAAGCGCAGCGTTTAAACGCTACAAACGGACTTCAAACACCAGAGTTTAACTTTCAACTTTAAATTAAATGAAGCGAAAGAGTAACATTGTTACTGAGCAGCGTGTATCTGTCACCTGCCGTAGTTCTTATTATTCATAAACAAACTCACATGTAACTCTGCAAAAATGTGTTCTGTTGGGCCACTCAAAAAAGAAAAAAAAGTAAATGTAAACCCGTATACTATACTGTACTGCTAGAATGTACAATACAGATGTTACTCCTGTAAGTACTGTAACTCATGCGAGTGTGTTTTCTTTGGTATCAGTACTGTAGGGTGAATACGGTAATAATTCATCACAAGCCTTGTTTGGTGTATTTGATTTTATTTTTTTTCCCCTCTACGGTCGCTTTGTGTTCTCTCTACATTACTATAAATTTATGCAATATTATATTTTATATGGAAATTTTGCTGAATGTGTTAATATTTGTTACAGAATTAATATTGTTATAAAATGATATTGTTTGTAATAGTTTAGCTTTACCAAACGCAGGAAATATAATATATTGTCACATAAAAAAAAAAAAAATTCAGAGCGTGTTTCCTGTGAACAGTTACTAATTAGGTTCTAAGGAAAAATCTGCAAGCGACTGAAGCCACAAACGATTCGTCTGATGTTGCTGCGTTTCTGGTCATGTGTGAGCATCATGGCTACCTTCATCTAGCCCTAATCATCCGTCTCCGTGTTCTCAGGACGGCACTCTTTTCGACGGCCGCCCGATCGAGTCTCTGTCCCTGATCGACGCCGTGATGCCCGACGTGGTGCAGACGCGTCAGCAGGTTTACCGCGACAAGCTGGCGCAGCAGCAGCAGCAGCAACAACAGGCGGCGCCCGGGACGGCAGGCGGCGCTGCTACCGCCGCCGCCGCCAAGAACGGGGAGAACGCGGCGAACGGAGAGGAGAACGGCGCGCACGTCTTATCTAGTAAGATTCTCTGGAGAATTTGGGTCTGGAAATAGTGACCTACATGAGAATAACAAACTTTTTTTTTTTTTATCCCCACATGATTGTTTTTTTTAGTAATCTTGTTTACTTTCTCTGTACGTTTTACGTGTTCTCGTATTTCTTTCAGACCACCACTCGGACATGATGGAGGTGGACCGGGCGGTGGAGATCCCGGCCCACAAGGCCATGGTGCTGCGCGGACACGAGTCCGAGGTGTTCATCTGCGCCTGGAACCCGGTCAGCGACCTGCTCGCTTCAGGGTCAGTCTCATCCTTTTAGACAAATCGCGCATGTTTATTCACGCGTTGTACGGAAACGTCAAAAGCACCGACCGAAGCCAAAACCTTGTGCCGTGTCCGTGTTTAGGTCCGGGGACTCGACGGCGAGGATCTGGAACCTGAGCGAGAGCAGCTCGGGAGGCTCCACCCAGCTGGTGCTGCGCCACTGCATCCGAGAGGGAGGCCAGGACGTGCCGAGCAACAAAGACGTCACCTCACTGGACTGGAATGTGAGAGACGCAGCACAAGCTGAACATAGCTTTCTCTCCTCTCTCTGGAAGAGGAAACGTGGTTAGAGAGAAGAACCTTCACACGACTCCCCACCTCCCCTCCCCCTCCCCACCCTTTTTTGCTGTACACTGTGTAGTGTGTTTATTTAATCAGCCGACGCGTGAGGGATGTTAACCTCGTACCTCCTAGACAGACTGTGTGTTGGATGAATGGAAAGAGATAAAAAAAAAAAAATGAAGTAGATTTGCAGTAATCCATTTGTTGGAAACTTTACAACGTTGTGTGTCTCGCTCGCTTGCTTTTTTTTTCACACTCAACCTCACTATTATTTTAGACTCAGACCTTGTGTTAGATTTGGCTTATTAACTCTTTCTTTCTCTCTCTCTCTCTCTCTCTCTTACTTTTTTATTTCTCTCTTGTCCGTTTCTGTCTCTTTTCCTCTTTTATTTGTATCTCTCTCTCTCTCTCCAGAGTGAAGGTACCCTGCTAGCTACCGGCTCCTATGACGGTTTTGCCAGGATATGGACTAAAGATGGTATGTCCTCGTTTATCTACCCCACAGTGAGACTTATTATTTATTTAGTTTTGGTCTTTTTTTTTTTTTCCAAAACCATATCTTTTAAAAGGTTTTTTATAAAATTTAATTAAAGAAACATTAGACCTTCATTTTTATAAATGAATTAATTAAAATCTTTTTTTAAAATATGCTCTCTCTATAAGTAATAACCCTCGTACATGCCCCTTAGGTAACCTCGCCAGTACTTTAGGCCAGCACAAGGGACCCATATTCGCCCTCAAGTGGAACAAGAAGGGCAACTTTATCCTCAGCGCCGGCGTCGATAAGGTAACCCTGTTGGCTCCGTGTGCTGAGCAGAAACCATCGGATGTGTGACGCTGTGTGCGCCTTAAGTGAACACACCTTTTTCCTTTCAGACCACGATTATTTGGGACGCGCACACAGGAGAGGCCAAGCAGCAGTTCCCATTCCATTCAGGTAAGTCGCTCCATGGATCACGATTTTAACATCAGATGTAGAGTTTTTTACGGCTCACGTTTCAGGCAGCAGCAGGTGGCGTTAGCTCGCTAAGCTAAACACACTCAAATGATAATGTCAAAAGCTAAACGTTCTAAAGTGTGGCTGTATTTTACAACGAAGGGTTCGGACATAGAATTTCCACAGATACGAACGGGCCGCAGTTCAAATCGTGGAAGGAACTTCCATGTATTGAACAAAAAAAAAAATGGACACTGTAGTGTCCCAAATATCAATATTTACAATTCTATACGATATTTTTAGTGCGTAAGTGAATGTGTAAAATGTCCGGGATATTGCGTGTGAGCTCGTGCTGGAGAAATGAGTCGATGAATCAGTCCGATGATAGAAAATGTCTGTCCTGTTAAGACCATCAGGACGGTCAGTAATCCCAATTTTGAAAAATCCTCAGCAGAAGAGTTCACAGGCCAAAACAGCTCTGACACAAAATGGCGTCCGGGATTCCCCTTGGTCAGGGACAACACTGTCCATGAGATTAATTTCCTTTAGACTCGGTAACAGTTGTTGGCCACATGGTGGCAGTGTTGGTATGCTTTACATTGTATGCTCGTGTCAAAGATGACAAGTGACTAGATTCACTTTGCCGGACTTAAGAACAAATCCGACTTGTGAATGTGCTCCTAGCATGGAACTCGTTCGTAAGTCGAGGAATATCTGTATTTGGGGTTGGTAGGTTACAAAATGAGTTGTGTTTATGTATTCACATTAAGTATATTGTTTATTTTAAATATATTGCTTTGTTGTAGCTCTTTTTTATTATTTATATATACATGTTATTTTTAAGTATCGCTTCAGACGCTATTTTAAAAGCATCAATTTGGCACCGGTATCGTTAAAAAACCCAGACGGTACCCGACCCTATTTTACGTCTTTTATTTGTTTCCTTTGAAATGATTAACCCCAAACCAAATCTAAATCTGTGATACAACTGATGGGTGTGGTTTCTTTTGTGACCCCGCCACCTAAAAAGCTTCAGCAATCCGCTCAACGATTTTTTCATTGTCTAAGAATACAGTGACCTTGTGTACTGTTGCGTATCTGTTCAGAATTGCTTAATGAAATGTATAAACATTTTGCGTGTGTGTGTGTGTGTGTGTGCAGCTCCCGCCCTTGACGTGGACTGGCAGAGCAATAACACCTTTGCGTCCTGCAGCACAGACATGTGCATCCACGTGTGTAAACTGGGCCAGGACCGACCGGTCAAAACATTCCAGGGTCACACGGTAATGCCTTTTACGGCTTGGTTTTATTTTTACATCCTTTTTTAAATTTTGCTTTTAAACCTGTCTGTTGTGTTAACACGCTGGTTTTATTTTTATTTTTTTTTTTTTTACCCCTTGTTTGTATAGAACGAAGTGAACGCCATCAAGTGGGATCCGACCGGCAGTCTTCTGGCCTCCTGCTCCGACGATATGACGCTAAAGGTGACGGCGCAGGGCTGTTAATAACGTCCGGTTTTATATCCGTATCACTTGGGCACATTAGGTTTTCTTTCAGTCGTACATCTGTTCCTCTGTAACGCTATATACTTGGCTTTCTGTGCAGCTTTGGAGTATGAAGCAGGACACGTGCGTTCATGACCTGCAAGCTCACAGCAAAGAGATCTACACCATCAAATGGAGTCCCACAGGACCCGGGACCAACAACCCCAACGCCAATCTCATGCTGGCCAGGTAAAATAACGCCCCCTAGACATGTTGGATATAAAACCCCCATTTCTAGTCTGCTCCTGCAAAACCCTAAGCTAACCATTCCGTGGCGGTTCTGTCCTGCAGCGCGTCATTCGACTCGACGGTGCGGCTGTGGGACGCCGAGCGCGGCATCTGCGTACATACGCTGACGCGGCACCAGGAGCCTGTCTACAGCGTCGCGTTCAGCCCGGACGGCCGTCACCTCGCCAGCGGCTCCTTCGACAAATGCGTGCACATCTGGAACACACAGGTAATGCTGACCTCTACAGGCGACACCCAACATTTCTTCTTTCTTTTTTTGTTTTTTTTTGCATTAATTTTCAGAGTGTGCATTTTTTTTGTTGTGCCCACAGAACGGCGCCCTAGTAAACAGTTACAGAGGAACAGGCGGGATCTTCGAGGTGTGCTGGAACTCCAGCGGAGACAAAGTAGGAGCGAGTGCGTCGGATGGATCGGTAGGTTTCCAAAAATTTACAGAAACATGTAGCATATATTAATTTACCCTGGATATGCAAAAGAGAAGAGTTTACTGCACTGTGACCCCCATGCATTTATGTTTTATATTAGTTTAACTCGTCCATCCCACTTGCCTCTGATTTCTTAAATTTCTTTTTAAAACCTTTTTGTTTTCTTCTTCTTCTTTAAACGGTTATTATTTCCCTCAGCATAACTGTAGCAGACAAAAGTTGGAAAAAAAAAAAGTTTTTACCATCCTTTTGACAATCACTAAACAGTTACATTATTTATCATGAAGGCTTTGACACACATAAGGAATGTTACTAATTAATGTATTAATTATAAATGACTTCCTATTAAAATAAATAAGATTATTTAAGATTTAAAAATAAACAGCTATGATGATTTGCATCATACTTCTTAGCAGCCCCCATACTGATAGTGTACACCAGAGGGCGCCCTTGTAGTTCAGAATACAGCCTGTGCAGTACTGGCTGTATTTTTAGCGGCCTCGTTCCTAAATGAGAGACGAGAGCGGTATTGATCCATGGGAAGTGTTTTAAATAGATATGATGCCCGTCTTGTTAGCGTTCGGTTCATCGTTGATGATTTTGGTGATATGGGTTGTGATCGGCCCCTTCAGTCACTGCTGTGATGTTGCACTAGAATACCCTGATTTCCTATTTATCATGAATTGATCATAAACATGACAATTTACCTCACAAATCCTAATTCTGTCTTTCAGGTTTGTGTATTAGACTTGCGGAAATGACTCCACCGAAGGGGGAAGCCGTGCGTCGACAAGGAATGTGCACCTCGCCAAAATCACAGACTCTCCACACGGACTGTTCTCCGTCCTCACTCGGGATACACGACTAATAAATCGCACCAAAATATCACTTTTCCCTTTTTTAAATCCAAAAAGTTAGGATGCGACAGATCTCCAGCTTCACAGAGCATCCGGCCGACCTCTGATAACACTGAACACCAAGCAGTTAGACTTGTTTTTTTTTTGTTTTTGTTTTTTTTTTGTGAGACACTTGACATCCTTATAACTTGATCTGTCTGAAGACGGCCGTTACGTACCGATTTAGTTTTTATCAAAAAGCTTATTATTGTTTATGCGAGCTATGCAACATTACAAACAAAAAATGCAACGGGAAGACAAAAAAAAAAAAAACATTGTAACTCGATTCTCTGATATATTCCACAAAATGTTATATCGATGGCTAGAATACAGAAAACAACCCATGACCAAAATTTCAGACAAACAAAAAAAAACAGAAAATCGGTTACTAATAAAACGTTAATCTTTACCGGGCTGTTAATGAAGTTAAAGCTTAACATTAAGTGCGGTTTCATTTTGAATATTTGGCTAACACGGTTCAGATATCATGAAAGAAAGAAAAGACGTTTCCACAGATTAAATGCTAAAAATAAATAAACGTATAAATAAAATCTCGATAAGTGGACTCTTATGAATTCAACGTTCTAAATGAGTGTAAATGAGTTTTTTCGGAGCTACTAAGTGTGACTGATGAAGACGCAGTGTTTGGGAAGCTGACTGTGAGTCGGACGTTCTTGCTTACATCATCTGCTTGCGAGTTCCCTTATAAAGTACCATTAGACAGTCTTTTTGTTTTTTTTCCTCCACCAGAAGCAGAAGTGAAAGGACGGACTGCAAAGACGTTTCTTTTCTGCACTTTAGATAGACGTACAAACGCCCGAGAGAAATCAGGCGAGCACTTAATTCCTAATGCTTTTTTTTTTTTTTTTTTTTTGAGACAAATCTTTCACTCATGTGTTGACTTGACTGCTATGTTCTCCAGGATGTTCATTTCCAACTCGACTAGCATCCCAAGTATGTTTTTTTTTTTTTTTTTTTTTGGTCATTCTGTTAAATCATAATTTGCTTTTTTTTTCTTTTTTTTTCTTTTTTTTTTATGTCCAGAATGTCGCTAAAATTTTGTAAAGAGAAGTATTTTGATGCTTGCTTGAACTAATCGATACTACATAGATTGTACCATAAAGACGCCTATTTATTATATTGTCTATGACAGTGGAATGGTATTTTATAACGTGTTTGGTTTTTAAAGACACGCTTTTTACGGCGACTTCTTTCGGTCTTGGCACTCGCCTCACGTGTCTCTTCTTCTTTTTTTTCTTTCTGTTTTTTGTACTCCTTTTGGAATCGTTTTGTAATTCTGCTTTATTTGTAGTCATCTGCGCAAAATATATTAAAAAAATAATAATAAAAATACAAACACAGGCATATCGTAAAAATATAGTGGACCATGTAAATAAATACCTGTTCAACACCTCCCCTTCATTTTGTGCCATTTTTGACCTAATCCTCCTCCACCCTTTTTTTTTTCTCTCTTTCTTGATCAGTTTCCTGCAAAGTTGATTTGACTTTCTGTGATTCTTTTTTTTTTTTTTTATTTTGAGTCCGATCAAATGGGAAAAAAAGTCCAGAATAAAATATATTTTGATAATAGTGCCAGTTGTGGGTTTTTTGCCTTCCCTTTATCAATGACTAAAATATATTTTTAGCTTCGCCCACTTAGATTGACATGTAAAATATGCAAAACCTGATTTCCCATCCATACGAGCACCCATAAAGCAGTCTGAACATGGCTGGCCTTCACTTTCTGGACCGACTGAAAAGCAATAACAAGCCCAGCACTTTTTCCATGGTTATCTCTAGCTGACATGGTATGTTTGGACCTCCAGCATTTAATTGTAAAAGTAACCTGCCACAAATTCGGGATGCTACTTATATAAAGGTGTTTCAACCCCCTATGATTATTTGTTGGCTTTCTCTAAAGATTTGTTTTGGTTCGCCTACCAGTAATTACCCAGGATTCTCCTCCTCTGTCATACTACAGCAGTTAACAAGGGATCGTAAAGGCTTAATATAAAAGCAACAAATATAAAAACCAGCAGATTAATCAAATCTGGACTGATTAACAAATCGCCTAGGTCAGGGGTTCGCAATCTTCATATTCAAAGGACCGAATCTATTCAAATTTCAATTTCCATTCAAATCAAAGGTTCAGAATGGTTAGTGATGAGCAAATTCCTTTTTTTTAAATTTTTTTTTTTACTTGCTTATAATGTACAAGCAACATGCAGTTCATTCATCGTTTTATTTACATAGCGCTTTTAACAATAGACTCAATGGATCAGGCGCACCCCATCCTTCAAGCGGAATGAAATGAACAATTTCACCAGCTGATCCAGGAGGACAGAAAGAGTGAAGCTGATTGGTTGTGGCATTCTGTCGGTCACAATACACAGCAGCCTAGGGTTACCTTAACTTTTATTGATTAGCCAAAAATAAAAAGTTTAGTTTAGGAGTTTAGAAGAAGTCGGCACTCTCTGCAAGAGGACTAGACCTCTGAAAGAAAGGGACACGTCATCTAAATTTACGCAAAGCAGCATGAAAAACATTGTGTCGGCGTTGTTAGCGTAACATGAAAATTTTAGCTTCCTGGTCCTTGTTTAAGCTGATTAGGTTCATGTGAATCCAGCAAACTTTAGGAAAATCTTCACCGTGAATTGAAGATTAGAGGCTGAATTAGAAAATGTAAACTTTAATATGTAAATGGCTCCACGCTGAGTTTAACACACATTTGACATTTGACGACAAACTCGACTGTTGTGCCGTTTATGTGGATTAGCCGTACGAGTGTGCCTGCATGAAACATGATTGGATTTGTATATTAACGGCCGGCGAGTCATTCCAGTGCAGGGTGGCTTTAGGTCATAACTGAGAATGGACAAGTTTGGGGAAAATCAGGTTTATTCTAGCAAGTCATTGGACTCGAGAGTTGACAAGCAGTTATCATGATGTGTTTGTATGCAGACTATTTAATCCAATTATTACATCAGCAAGAGACTGAAAATATGGATTACCTCATTATTTAACAGATTACCACCTATATGTGTGATGCCCTTGTTTGTGTGTGTGTGCAAAGAAAGAAAGTTCAAAAGAATCAAGGAATCGATTCAAAGAATCGAATCACTTTGATCGGTGAATTTGATGTGAATAGTAGTGTGTGTGTGTGTGTGTGTGTGTGGTCATGCAAACAGTATGTAAACTGTCCAGTTTGATACACTTACAGTGTTTGTGTGTTTAGAGGTGTGAGGAGGAGCAGGAAAATAAGGCTCGGGTCACTCAGCGCTCTCCGCCCATACAGGAGGCTGCTGAGCAAACACACACACACACACACACACACACTGAAGCAAACACCCGGGCGGGAGCGAGCTGTGGGGGGGAAGAGACCTGATGCGCTTCATCTCCGGCATCCTGAATGAACCAAAACACGACTTTTACTGCGTCCGAACACACACACACACACACCTGACACACCTGACACACTCACACACCTGAGGCCGGTTACATCTTAAATCTCCACGGTTTTGCAGAAGTCGGTGAGTGCTACTCTTATAACGTTGTGTGTGTGTGTGTGTGTGTGTGTGTGTGAGAGAGAGAAACGGGAATGTGTTTGCTACAGAAATGTCGGAATTGTGTTGCTTTTTTATTTTTATAAACAGTTTACTTTATATATATATATATTTGTTTGTATTAAAGTATCAACACAACAGCGATGCGGCAGATGGTTTGACTGTTGATCACAGAGAGACAAAGTGTTCTAGAACTTTCTATAAGCCTTCAGTGACTTATAGTTTAATTATATAGAAGAGGAGCTGAACGGTCCATTTGTCGAATCAAACACACACTTACACACACATACACACACACATACATACATACATACATACACCCACACCCACACACACACATACACATGCATACATACACACACACACATACACATGCATACATACACACACACACATACACACATACACATGCATACATACACACACACACATACACACACACACACACACACACACACACACACACACACACACACACACACACACACACACACACACACATACACACACACATACACACACACACACACATATACACATGCACACACACATACACACACAAACTCACACATTTTTATCCAGACCTATTTACGAAAGTGCTTTGAAGTTTCCTTACACTGTGTTACTAGATTACTAAATACCATCAGTCAAACTATATACAGTACAGTGTATGTATGTCTATTTATTTATTTATTTATTTATTTATTTATAAGATTCTGTAAGACTATACAAAATCTCATGCATCTCTATATATGAGATATGTATATGTGTATTTATATATATAATGTATATGAGATATGTATAGTGTTACAGAATCATATAAAATACAATCTGTTCCCTTGTTGTGGTTATTTTCTACATGCATGATACAGTTTGTTTTCGCATTTTGGTTTCATCATGTTGATGCAATTTGATGCAGTATTTGATAAATGGTAGAAGTTGACACTTATATAGAAGTTGACAATATATAATAATTGTTTTGTGTGACACTTTCTTTTTCTAGTGGCACAACTAGACATTTCTGCACATTGTCTTCCCCATAACTGGACAAAGTCTCTAAATTCCCCTTCAACTCAACTGGTGTATATTTTATTATATTTCTGTATTCCTACTTCGATTCTACTATTGATTTAAATATATATATATATTATTTGCATATAAGGTTAATTTAAAAGTATTACAGCTAAAGTGTTTTTTCTCCATATCTTTCCATATTTCTAATTTCTCTTATTTTATACTGATTTTTTTTTTTTTCTTTAGGATTTTTAGATCATCAGGATCTGTATCTGTATCTGTATCTGTGTGTGTGTGTTTGTGTATGTGTGTGTGTGTGTGTGTGTGTGAGAGAGAGAGAGAGAGACACACAAAACATTTTGGATTTGGATTTTGGATTTGAGGTTTCAGAGAGCACGGCGTCCTGTGTGCTAACAGCAAATTATTGATGGAGTTTGTTTACGTTAGGGGATACGTTGTCATTTCCATAGCAACGCCTCAGCTTATATGACGGATTAAAATCATATCTCGTTTTCCTGGAACGAGCTCCTTGTGACATTCAGAGTTTTTAATTGTTTTTTGGGGGGTTTTTTTTTTTTTTGGTTTCTTGGTAACCTGACAGCTTGTTTTAAACATATAGAGCAGGTTGCGCGAGAGCGATTGTTTAGTGTTACTAAGTGATAAAGATCTTGTTTTTAGACGTTCCACAACAGTAAATGTAACCATAAACAGATAAACGTAAATAGTAATGAAAAAAAAAAAAAAAGATTTAATAAGAGTAAAACAAAGTATAATGGGTAAATTTTCATCGAGTGTCATAACATTTTATAATTTGGATAGTTTGATACAACATTTTTGTACGAATCCTCGTTTATTTATTACTCACTAGGCATCAGTGGAAGCGAATCAACACGCAGGAGAGGGTTTAGTTTTTGTGATTGACTCTCTCATTGGATTCTCTGTATGATTTTATGGGTTGATGAGGGAAAGCCGCCGGGCTGCGGGTGTCTCTGGTGCGTCCAGCGTTCGTGTCCACGTGCCTTTGTTGCCCCGGAGATGAACTGAGTCACGGGGTGATATGTGATATTGTCTCGTCAGTGCTGTTGTGTGACGTGAATGTGAATCCGTCTGAAGTTCAGAGCTCAAGGCTGCACCGTAAAAAAAAAAGCACCAAGCGGCGAGGAAAGCTGGTTTTTCTTGAGGATTAATCCTGAAGCTTCAGGGATCTGAGGTGCGTATCACGCCGAGAGCACGTGCTGTTCACACGTCCATCATGAAGCCGGCCGGCAGGTTCGCTAATTAACAGCTGAATATTTCTATTTTTATATAATCCTTTATTAGATTTTATTTCTGGCCCAAGCGCTAAGACTTTTTTTTTTTTTTTTTTTTAGTTTTGGCGGTCTTAACATACTCAAAAACCTTTAATTGTCTTCTGCTGTTATTAGGATGCCCAGCTCACACACACCTGCACGGATCAGGTGTCAAACTCGATACACTTCTAGATGTCATCAAACTGACCATTTTCCCTCAACACACAGTTTGTTTGCAAAAGGCACCCAATAGATTTTGATATCCTCCTGCTCGAGGACGTGTACCATCGCCAAGACATTGAGGGATTTTTGATATCTTATCTAGTCAGTCACGAGGCCTTAAACTCATGGCGAACGGTGGCTAATAACATCTTGGGTGACATCTTACTGAGTGGCGGCATACCCAGTGATATCAGCGTCGGATTTAGGTCAGGGTTCTGACTGGGCCATTCCAAAAACATTTATCATCTTAGGCCTGTGGTCACTCTGGTCATTATTGTACTGGGAGGTTAAAGTGTTTAGCTGGCTAACAGATGCTTATGGTAATTCTGAAGCTCTCTTCATGTTGAAGACATGCTGCTTCACCGTGATGGTCCGTTAGATGATGGGCTTAAAGCTCTACATTGGTCTTATAACCTGTTATTTCCCCCTCATACGTGACAGGCGGGTGTTAAGGTCACATCCCCCGTACAGTCCAGACCTCGCTCCAAGTCATTTCCACATGTTTGGGCTTTTAAAGGAGTTTTATGACGACATTTCCGACGTGAACGTGTCTGATCACGGCGCTAGTGTACTCGGAGAACCTTCTACCTTGATGGTGTCCAGGCACCACAACAGAAACACTGGGATACGTGCATTAGTGTAGAAGGGGATTATGTTTAGAAATAAAGGGAGTTTTTTTTTCTTCTGTTATTTTTCACAGTCAAAAGTCACACACCCAGGAAGTTCTGTTTAATTTAATCAAGATCAATTAAGCTTCAAAGGGAGATGTTGACATCTGTGAATGTGACATCACCTCCAGCCTCTAGGTTGTTCATTTCGGAACCCGAGGATCCGGGTGCGAGCCCCGCCTTCGGTGGGTTGCCACACCCCTTACCACCCAGAAAAATGCGAGGGTTTCGGATCAGAAGTTCATTTTATGGTGTGGTTAAAAAAAGGCTGTTGACCTTCCTGCTGTGTTTGGCATCAATAGAGTTTGACAACCGCATAGAATTTTCCGCTATCTATATGTCTATATATACATATAATGTCTAAAGAATATATACAGCATTACCAAAACGCCTTGTTGATGAGAGAGAGAGAGAGATCAGAGGAGAATGGTGAGTCTGAGCCGAGCCAACAGGAAGCCTGATTTCACACTCACTTTCTTTTTTCACATGCATAATGAGCAGAGGTGCAGGGACATGACCGGCAGGGCAGGGAATTGCCTCCGGCCCGGAGCCTTTAAAAAGACAACAGACAGTTAGACTGAGACCCGCTCAATTTGCATCGTACTCCTGAGCAGCCACAGAGCTTTAGCACCTCGGAAACCCCCTCCGTAGAGGCCAGCTCCAAGAGCCAGCTGTGCTTCTTTTTTAATTATTTGAGGGAGGAAAAAAAAATGAGGTGAGCTTAAAGTGTCAGGGTCACAGAACAGAAGAAGGAGAAAATAGTTGCAAGCAACGATGAGCGGGCCCAAGCACCCGCCCATGTGCACCGCACATCCTGTGTGCCCTTTGAGCACGCTAAGACCTCGTAAGACCCGGACACTGATGTCACTGAATATGACATATGATAAGTTTAAGGCATCGTCACGGCTGGACGCGTTTTTCTGGCGTGGCCTGGCGGCGATGGGTTGGCGCAGGTGCTTGGGCTGATCATTGTTTGTGTAGGATGTGTAGTGTGTGTAGGGTGTGTGCGTTTGTGTGTTTGTGTAGGATGTGTAGTGTGTGTAGGGTGTGTGCGTTTGTGTGTTTGTGTAGGATGTGTACTGTGTGGGTGTAGGATGTGTATCTAATTGTATCTAATAGTGCTGATGTCATAAATGTGCATTTTGCAAATGACCCAAAATATCGGGCCTTGTGTCGAGTTGAGCCCATGACATGCAAAGTGGAAACAGTTCAGCTCAGTAAGATCTACATGTGTGTTTGAGCTATGCAGTGAAAACTGCTGTGACGGCAGTGTGCTGAACCGCGCCCAGGGCTTTAGACTCGCAGGCGTCCTAATGGCAGCAGCTTCCAACCCGTGTGACGTTCTCTTGAGACCCCAGAATGGCGCGGATGAGTGAAAAGAAAATCATCAAAGAATTTGACGTGCATATGTGCAGGAAAAATTAATCCTAAGGAGAAACCAGAGGGCCCTCGCACGTTTATGCCATCATGGTGATAATGTCATCGTCATGATATTCTGTAGTGATGTACTGTAGGGCCCTAACAAGGTGAAGCAGATAAGCGAAAGCTTATCATTTCAGGAGTGAAATGTGAAGATGATTTTGAGGGGGGGAAAAAAAAAAAAGTTCAGTTCAGCTGTTGGGGGTAAAATTTCCCTGTGTTTTATATTCACGTAGCCTTGTTGCTTGTTGTCATTGTAGCAGCCGGGTGATTTTACTGTGACCAGCCGCCTGTCTATTCTGAAGCGTGGTACCTAACAGGGCTGCAAAAGGGTTTTTGTTTTTTTTGGCAGAACTTATTTTACCAAATAAACACGTGTAAAATTCACTGACTGTGCATTTATTAGCACTTGTGTTTGGATTCAGGATTCAAGATTCAGGATTCAAGTTGCTTAAAAAGCTTAAAAAATTGCTTAAAAAGACAATACATTGGGAACACGTTCGGTCAGAAATCCATCATCTATAATCGTCTCAGTGTATCGATTATTTACAAAAACATATGACAATCATTTTCCTGCCTAATCCGGCTCAGATTCCTGTTCTTGTCTGACAGGAGCAGCATTTTAAATGCCGGGGTGGCGTTCTGCTCACGGCGGATGCAGACGGTGGACCTCGGCGTGAACTATAGAATTCCTGGCAGCTTGAACCTGGAAGTCATGAAGAGCATCTTGTACGCCTGTATCAGGTGGAGCTGAAAGTTGGGCACTGAACATGTTCCTGCTATCAGCGCAACCAGTTGAGAGAGTGTCGAGTTGTGGTGTTGGGGTCTGGGAGGGGGGGCATATGGTGATTATATATATATATATATATATACGATGTTTGTGCTGTAGATCATGCATAGGAAGGGCGTATGGCACGCACACACTCACACGCACATACACCACATGTCTCACATCTCTCACACACATCGGTGTTAGCTATGGTTTTGTAAAGTGAAAGCTGCACATATAGCTGCACGTATAGCTGCACAGTGCTCACATGCAAACTTCACATTTCGCAAGGACGTCGCTCTGACCTCTGTAAGGTAAAGAGATTTCCAATCGATGTTCTGTCTTAGTCTTGGTCTTAAAACCAGCATTATTGTGTAGGAATATGAAAGTGTGTTCCCGTACACATGGATTATTTGATGTGCCTTTACCAACAGCTGGGGGCCAGTACTTTTGAGAATTGAACGAATAATAGTTTTCTGCCCCTTCAGTGTTTTTTTTAGATCTTTGAGTCAGATGTTACTCTGGTGTACTGAAGTACAGTATAATTGCAAGCATTTCAAAGGCTTTTCTTGACGCAGAGAGTCAATATTTGCCGTGTTCGCTCTCGTTTTTCAACATTTCTACAATTTGCCCTGGTCAATCAAATTCTGGGCCACAACCTGACTGATTCCTGCATAGTCAATTCCTGGAGTCAACACTGCAAATATGTATATGTAGTACTGTTAAATGGTAAGAATCCCTCCTTTATGTATTAGTTCTCTCTGTGCACAAAACGTTTATTAGCTAAACCAAAGAGCAATAAAACTATTTTCAAGTGCTATCTGAGTTTGCAGCAATATTTTGCTCTTTAATATATATATATATATTTTTTAAAAAGCGACCATGAACAGTGGATATATTTCTTGCGTGATGCCTCCTCGTTTTTCTTTCACACGGCTGGCAGATGCTGGTGTTTGCGCTCGTCCCCACTTTCCATCCTGCTCAGCAGTTTGTCGCCGCACCGAGCCCTTCAAGCCCTCCATTATGGTGACCTGAGGCATGTTTGCTGCGTCGGCTTTTACATTGATGCAGGGATTTTTCCAAAACCTACAAGCACAGACACAGTGGTGTATATGGTGTATATGCCAGAGCTGCCAGAGTTTTTCAGTATCAGGGTACATGATATTAGGAATAAAATATTTAATGAAAGAACATGCATTGAAGGGTCATTGCTGCCCAACAGCCTTAGAGACTCAAAAGAAAATTCTGGAAATGTGTATGAAATGTGAGAAAGCGTGTATGAATGAGAATGATCAGATCGTCCCTGATGAACGAGTCGAGGGCGACGGTGCCGAGGGGAAAACTCCCCGAGATGGCATTAGGAAGAAACCTTGAGAGGAACCATCATCTGGGTGACAACGGAGAGCAGGGATTGATCTGCACTCATACTGTGTTTTAGGAATCTGGAAGTTCAGTAGACCAGTTGAACTGGAGTCCAGTTCGTTTTTGGAGGCTCTGGGAATTCCAGTCCTCAAAAAACAGCTGTGGACACCCCTTCTAACTCCATGGTCTAAGGCGTCCAAAATGCTTAAGGCGTCCAAAATATACAACAATCTC
The DNA here is from genome assembly GCA_013621035.1 of Clarias magur. Taxonomy (NCBI): domain Eukaryota; kingdom Metazoa; phylum Chordata; class Actinopteri; order Siluriformes; family Clariidae; genus Clarias; species Clarias magur. Next base: position 22,399 of record QNUK01000422.1, read on the forward strand.
TAAAATTTGAACAGTTGATATCGAGATGTAGATCTGCTCCTTCTGCTCTGTAAAGCTTCGCAACGGCTCTAATCTGAGGTGCTGGTTGTTAATTGGTGATTTCTGAGGCTGGTGACTCTAAATGAACTTCTCCTCTGCAGCAGAGCTCAGTTTTGGTCTTCATGAGAGACAGTTTCATCATGGGGGTTGATGGGTTTTGTAGCTGCACTTGACACAATACTGTTCTTACAGGAACTATTTCAGAGCAGCTGACCTTCATGTACGTTGCAATTTCTACTGAGTGTTTCTCTTTATTCGTAGCTGATAACTACACGTTTAATCTTCAGCCAGGAAGAAAAGTCCTGATATGAAGATGGTACAAGGATATTCAAGTATATAGACAATGAAGTTGGGAGAAACTGTCACGTCCTTATATAATGACATTCAGGTCTCAAGAGGTTAAAGGAACAACTGACTCGTGGTTACTTGATTACCTAATTCCATGTGTGTTATTTACCAGTTTGGAAAAAAATTAAACGTAGAACAGAAATCCAGATTTGTGTCTCCAGACTTTTTTTACTGGTGCTGTACAACAAAACGGCGTCAGTATGAAGGTCTACAATGTGAAGGGTTTTACAGACCTTCAGAACATGACCCCCGACATTTTTGGTTTGACACAAGTTGGTTTGACACAATAATTCACCGACACAAGTTGGTTTGGTTAAATGTTTTTCTATTAGACTCTTGATTGCATGGATCCATCTAGACGTAAAACTGTAACCACATAGTAAAATGTGGTTTACTGTATTTAAAAAGTTGTGTAGTGTGTCCTAGGACGCAGATGTCCAGCCCTTGTCCTGCGCAGTTTTCTGCTTTCCCAGCTCATAATCCACCTGATTTAACTAATCAGACAATTAACAGCCTTTTTTTCACTATAGTGCGTGTGATGGTACAAGGAAACATGAAAATATTCAGGGAACCTGCAACCTACAAATTACATGGAAACAAGCAATTTTCATGTTCTAGTCTTGCCAGTTCTGGCAGGATGCTTCAGGATCTACAGTAGTCTCTGCTTGTTCCAGTATTGTATATGTTCTTCCCTTTTTACACCTTCTGCAATTTTTGAACTCCGACTAACAAGAAAACATGACTGAACTGAAAGTAAACTCTCAGCATGCTTTGCTCTTTCAAAGTTCTCACACAAACATCTCAAACATTCTCAAAGTTCACAGTAGACATCTTACTCATTTCAGTTTGGTGATGTGCAGTGTGAAGGTGACTATTTATAGGACTTTGACTGAGTTTCAGAGTGAACATCCGGGGGGAAAAAAAGATATTCAGGTACAAGACTAGCACTATTGGTGAGGGTTTGAAAAAGTGACCAGTTTTCTTTTTGAAAACCTTTTTTTCTGTTTTCTGTTATGTTTAAATGTTTTATCTGTACGGTGTTTGGCCTGCACAGTATTACTCTATGTTGGGAATTCTTTAGATAAAATATTTAATATTTCTTTTTCAGACATGACCACAACGCCGCTGCTTGAAGACTCTTGAAATGGTTTCTGCCGCAGGATGGACTATAACAGGACGCTGTGAAAAACAATGTTTCGCATAAAACACGGCCAAAGCTCGTTTCAGCCCAACTCTTGGACCCTCAGCCGGATGTGTATAAGGGTCCAGAATGTTTGTACGTTTCCGGCGGATCAGAAAATGCCAACTAAGACAGCTGATTATGACGTGCTTTTTGTTGTCTGTGATCAAGGTGTACTGGGAAAGTCTTGACAACAATGTAACGAGTCATGTCAAATCCTACTCTTTTCGCCTTCTCAACAGTTTAGACTTCATAAGTGCTAACCTAACAATTAGTCAAGAGGAAGCGCGGAAGTTCAGCAACCACCGTTACTTGATAAACCATGAGCAGAAATGTGTCAACGAAAACGTGCTACTCTTGCTGCTTGTAAAAAGCTCCCCAGTGAACTTTGAAAGGAGGCAGGCCATCCGGTCGACATGGGGCAACGAAGTCTACATCAAGAAGAACCTTGGCGTGACCGTGAGGGTGCTGTTTGCCCTCGGCGTCCACCCTCAACCAACGGCAAGGGAGAGGCTCCAGCAAAAGTTGCTTCAGGAGGATGAAATATACCAGGATTTAATTCAACAGGATTTCCTCGATACCTTTCACAACCTCACGATCAAGCTTCTCCTCCAGCTCAGCTGGAAACATGCCTACTGTGAACATGCACGCTTTCTGATGTCTGCAGACGATGACATCTTTGTCCACCTGCCCAACTTGATCCGCTACTTGCAGGAGGTCGACCACTCCGGCATCAAGGACTTCTGGATCGGCAAGGTGCATCGAGGCGCTCCACCAATTCGTAAGAAAGACAGCAAGTACTATGTGTCTCATGAGATGTACCCCTGGTTACTCTATCCCGATTACACCCCAGGAGCTGGTTATGTCATTTCCAGAGACGTGGCCTCGAGAACCTACCAAGCTTCCCTCACCCTAAACGCCTCCATTTATATTGACGATGTCTTTATGGGTATTTGCGCCAACGCCATCGGGGTCTCGCCCCAGGAACACGTCTTCTTCTCTGGGGAGGATAGGGCTCCCAACCATGTCTGCATCTACAACCAAATGATGACGTCACATGGGCACGTCAAGGATTTCCACGAACTTTGGAAACTCGCAACGGATCCCGCGGTACAGCAGGTTTCTTCTGGACTTTTTGGAAAGCTCTACTGCACCATAGCTAAAATCAGACTCCTTTGTTTATTACGTCCTGTGAAGACCTACCCATGTAAAGCAGCCTTTTTATGAGACATTGATTGGTGTGAAAAGCCCCCCGTCCTTACTTTCCATTTTAGACCCTTGCCTTTGTGCTTGGAGAAGATCTTTAGGGTTTGTCAGGTCATATTGAGATGATTAGTAAACTATTTAACAACGTCCGTACTCCGAAGTAAATGTATTTATTTCCTTGCACATACGTTGCAGTGTTGGCCTTGTTTGCTTAACCTTCTAACCTTCTAGTTGCACCTTTTTTTTTTTTCTTCCCCTACCCCAAACCTGTTTAAAAAAAAAACAAAGGAAAAAAAAAGACAATACTGTACAAGGAACCTTGTCATGCATATATGGTTCTTCCCCAAACTACAAGCTACATAACGATTTCACTGGAAGTTAACCCGGTTCTAGCTTTTCAATGCAGTCAAAGCGAGCTCGGTTCTCAAGTGTCTCAGAGCCCTGATCAAACTTAAAGACGTTTGGGATGAACTGGGACTGGAGTCCTCTTGACATCACAATGTTGCTCCACGCTCTATTACAACACACAGTGTAGTGGAAGGTTTTCACAGATGCGTGGAGCTCATTATTAGAGCAATGAGAGGACTACTTCTTAAAACACACCAATGGTTATGATGGTGACACACACACACACACACAGTGGGCTTTGAACCGTTGGGAGAAAAAAATTAGCTCATTTTTCCATTTTGAAATGTAAAGTCAAAGTTGAAGCATGGTGCTATTTAAAGCAATATGATCTAGATTTGCGTTTGACAGCTGAAGATGCACGATCAGAGATGATTCATCCACACATGCACAACAGACCTGGAGTGTAAATGACATCACCACGTTGCGGGAAAAAAAAAAAAAATCTTGCTAAACTTTGTTTCCCATGACATTTAGTTCTTCTCTCGTATGTTCTATTCGTGCCAAAAAGGAACCAATCAATTTGTGCATGATTTTTGCATAAAAAAAAAAAAATCCTGGGTAGTGGCGATTGACAAATCTGCTGGGGGCGCTATATCCGAAATCTATCTAAAATAAATTAAATTAGGCATCAGGTTGGATAGGTTCCCCTGTAGACGCTTCTGATGTTTTCGTCTGGAAAAGCAAGCAGTATGAGAACTGGAAGTGACACCTTGCAGAGTGAAGCCATTCTTCCATGGTTTGATTGACACCATGGATTTCTTTACCTTTTTACCTTTTTTTTTTCTTTCAGATTTACAGTTTAGGATTTGTACTGTACATGCATATTAAATAAATGTTTTGACTTATTTTTGTGTTGGGTTTCTTGATATATTTGTATTTGCTTTGAAAGAAACTGATCTCGTGCGGACACTCTTGATTCTCGACTCTCTGTACATCAAAGGGCTTTCAAGTCAAACTGGTGAAATTTCTGGTAAATGAAGGTGTAAAACCAATTGACATTTAGTGTAGGTGCAGGACGGTGATGAGACTCTTAGCCGCGGTATAACGTTTGAATGGTGCAAACGTTTTAAAGAAGGCGATACGTCTGTGAATGACGACTCCATGCCCTGGTGGCTCGGAACCCACAGCAGTCGTTCCCGTGGACATTTCGTTTTTGGAGCGGGCAAGCTCAAATCGATGAGCTTAGAAATAAGGACGAACTTGCAATGAGTGTAAATGCATCTCAACAAACTATTCCAATATCATATCTGGCATGAAAGTCTGTGATGCTGTCGGAGAGCCACACGACTGTGTATTCGGTCGAACAATAAAGGATTTTTTTCACTCCAGAATTCATCTGGGATAAAAGGTTGTTTGATCAGCCGTGTATGTGTGTGTACTCTCTGAAAACAGGTCGTCGCGCGTGTCATCCGAGTAGCGTCTGGTTGTTACGCAGGCCATTGAAGAACCTGGCTTTCTGAGGTCCTTCTGGCTAGACGGATCAAATAGCAAGGATGCCAAAGGACGGCAAATCCATCATGGTGCGTGTTTTATCAAGTCTATACGCAAGTCTGCTTCCTTTAAAAAGTGCACAACACACGAGGTCTCACATGGATCACATGGAACAGCATTAAACGGTAGCATGCCGAGATGCTTTACTGCTCACCGCCGTTGTAAGCAATGGCTGTTTCTAACTCCTGAGGCTCAGGAATCAAATGTCTCTCTCTACACGAGTCCTCTCATCGGCAGGACGTGACTGTCCACAGAATTACCGCATGATGGAACGCATGAAGTTAAACTTGGACGTTTCTGAAACACTCGAACGCGCCCTTTCCTTTGAGAAAATTGTGAGAGGAAAAACAACAACAACAAAAAAAAAAACACCTTGTGAGCCTTGTACACTGGTGTGTAGAGATCTCCATAAATTTCCTAAAGAAATAAAAGCATTCAAATACAGTGCAAAGCATTTTACAGCTAAAAAACAACTCCGCCCACAAGTTGACCAAGTGGGTGGCGATGGTGTGAGGATTAGCAGCAGATTAAAGATGTGTAAATTACAAAGTAGCTTGAAGTTAAACAACCTCAAACGGACATCATCTGATTCTGAAGCCCCATAAAGGAGCACACAATAAATAAAAGCCTGTTCGGTCTTGTTGCCGCCCTCGGGTCGAGTTCTCCTGTCCGCACTTACCCAACTCGTATTTGGTTACACTTTTCAAGCAGAACAGCGGATGACGCAAAAACAAAAAAAAAAACGCTCTCACTAGAAGTACACAGCGGGTTTTGCATTACCTCACTCTGAATGGAGTGAGAGGTGTAGGGGAGCTTTCTCTCTCTCGAAACACTTCACGTTTTAACAATCGCAACCGCATCAGACGGAGTCAAAGCATTATTATTATTATTATTATTATTATTAATACAGACTGGGCAATGTAAATATAACTAACATCAATTCTAATTACTTATTTCTTTTGATATATTTCTTTTCTTTTTTTTTTAAGTATATTTGAACTTTAAGCTATAGTTAAGGTAAAAATTCATACTTTGATTGCTTTCATCAGTCCATCACTCACTCATCGTCTATACCACGTAATCCTGTATGCAGGGTCACGGGGGTCTGGAGCCTATCACAGGAGACTCAGGACACGAGGTGGGGTACAATCTGGACAGGGCACACGCACACATCGACATAATTTTGGAAACGCCAATCAGCCTAATCTGCATGTCGTTGGACTGTGAGGAATGAGGAAACCCACCAAGCACGGGGGGAACACGCAAACTCCATGCACACAGAGACAGGAATCGAACCCGGACCCTGGAGGCACCGTGCAAGGCAACAGTGCTGATCGCTACGCCACCCTCCTGATTTCTTTGAACATGAAGGAAACAGCGGAGCTGGTGGAGGCGAGAGGATGAAAATGTCCATTTTTCACGACCTCAGGAAAGTTACATAACTCAAATCATTTTAATGATTCCTAAAGTATCCAAAGCATTTAACGCGTACGTTGAGGTTAAACGCCGGACAAATGCAGCATCTCAGTGTTTCCTGCACGGCGGCAAAAGTTACTGTCTTTGTGTTGACGTTTCTTTCGTTGTTCCCTGCAGTACGTTTTGTCGCAATTGCGTTTCAAAAACAGCGACTCCTGGAGTCAAAACAGCTCCCACGTCTTCGTGGTAGGTCTGAGTGCTTCCACATCTTCCTGTCAAATGTGTTTTTAAGCAAATTCTCTTTGACTTTGCAGGGCTCAAGCCTGTTGCTCCGTCTCAGGTCAAATGCCTTTTTGCATTTCAAATGAGCTCTCGCAGCAGATGTTCCCCTCTTTTATATTTCCTTCCCCCGTATTCCTCTTATTCCTCTCGTCGACGCACCCAACCTAGAGTTTTGCAAAATCAGAGGAACTCATTGAGGGCAGTTATAATTCCATTCAGCTCTTGAAGGAGGCAGGAAATGGGTCGCGTGGTTAGCGATCAGGCTCTAAAAGGCTACGTGTGTGAGATTTATAGAAGTCTGGATCCATAGGCACTTTGTTCTCATAGTATGAAATGTATTCTTCTTTTTGTATTCCAGACACAAGATGACATCGAAACGGGCATCCTTAACCAGTCTGACCAGTCCGACGACTCTCACGTCTAACCCTAGAACACCAGCAACAGCACCGGCAGCGTTTTCAGTACAATTTCTCAAACGACACCGCAATCTTGTCTTGACGTTGTCACTGACTGACCTTACTTTCTTAAAGCAATGATCGACAGTCTTTCTCTTTACTTAACTGAGTGTTTCCTGTCATATTATGGATTTGTAGTAGCACTAATAGGGCTATTGACACTGTACCCAAACCCTCGTCTGGACAAGAATAGGGGGCGATCAGCAGTGGAACCAGTTGTGTGGAATCTGTTCCGCAGCCTGAAAATGGTATTCCACGGCAACTCCAAACCTTCTGGAGACGTCTGCTTGGGTCGCACCAAGTTGAAGCGTCCTGACGGCCCATTAAATAGGCATTATAAAGTGAAGATTACGTTTTTGTTTCCTCAGTTTTATATACCAAGGCATGTCTGCGGCACATTAACAACACTGGAGCCTTCAAATAGTATCGCAACAAGATTTTTGTAGTTTCTTTATTTTCAAGAGGTTTATTTAAACTGTGCTGGACATCTCTGTTACACACACACTGCGAAAGCATCTGCAAGAGAGGGGTTAATTACGATTCATCCTCATTGTCTGTTGCAGGATCTAGTGTCGGAAAATAGTCAGCGTCCGGTGGGTTTGGTGGCCACCCAGGTGTTAAATCCCCCTTGTTAGAGGGTGCCGTCCATTGGTCCTCGGTATTCTTTCTTGTCTGCGCTTCTTTTTCATTTCCATCTTCAACGTGCTTTAGCAGGGTGTAGCTTTTACATCGTTAGTTGTCTCGTCAACAGGCTCTGCTTGCAATTTTGAATGCGACACATGGACATGCACAGTAGCGTCTTTGAGCGTTTGGAAGAAGCAGTTGTTTGAGAATGTCCTCAGGGTTATTCATGAGGTGCCCTTGGGGGTTGGCATCGATCTAAGATACGGTGTAGGTGAGCTGTTGCCTTTCTTGACGATGGTGCTCGGAGTGCGGGTACGCCCAATCTGCACTCGTCCCATCTCACGCGGCTTCAAAACACCTTCAGGAACAACCTGTGGCTGTCTTTTAACTATCCATTGACATTGAGCCTCGCTCTGGAACCCGTTTACAGTGGCTTGTGTGGATCCACGTCGCTTTCTCTGCCACTTATACTGCTGTCTGAGTCATGAGTAGAGTCTGGAACGGTCCTTGCCACCTCTTAGCTCTCTAGCTTTTTGTCCATGTAGTCTTTGAACACGATCCAATCCCCAAGGCTTTAGGTTGTGCAGATCTGTCTGCTTGGGTTCTAGCAAGGCGTCCTTCACCTGCTTGTGAACTACAGACAAAGCAGAGGGCAGGTTCATGCAATAATTAAGCACTTCAATCTCACATTGTTGATTGAATTTCCTCGGGATAGCGGAGGGAGGTCTGCCAAACATTCTCTCAAACGGGCTGAGGTTTGCCCTTCCCCTTACTCTGGTCCGCATGTACATGAGAACAAGTGGGAGGACCCATGACAGGCCCGTCTCTGCACAGCACTTAACCAATCTGTTTTTCAGCATTTTCTCTCTCTAATGCTCCGCCACTCGCTGGGTGGTAGGCACAGTGTTGTTTTAGGTCACAGCCCAAATAGTCACTCATTTGTTGCAGAGCGCAATTAACAAATGGGGTCCACTTGTCACTGCCGGAAAAGGTTTGGTGCGGCCTTGGCAATTGCATCAGCTTTCGCATTTCCCTGTGAGACAGAATCAGTTTTGTTAGACACAGCAATAGTTTGGGCAACTGGATGGCATCTAGAAGGGCAGATATCAGGGCATGGTGTATGATGGGTTTGCCAACGGATGTTTAAAATCCTCCATGTTTCCACAGAGTCCCGGAGTCCTGAAAATCACAAACTACGTATCTACTGTCTGTTAACAGTTTTACCTTCAGACACTTTACATGCCTTTGTGAGTGCAATAAGCTCGACAGCTTGAGCTGAGGGATGTCTAGGAAGCGACCCTGCTTTCAAAATGTTAAAATAAATGACATGTTGTGTCATTACAGCAAACCCCACACACGACTGTGACCTGTATCTACTGTAGGTCCCGTGATGCCGATCCATCAACAAACAGCTCCATGTCTGGATTCTGCAACGGTGTTTCTTGTACGTCTGGCCTTGGGCTGCAAATTTCATTAACAACATCTACAGTTATGTAGTGCACCGTCAGCTTCTGTGTGGAGAAGAGAGGCAGCACAGCACAACGTTTCACAGTGATATTAGGCATTTTTAACAGTGTAGTGTTATAGGACAGCCATCTGGCTGTGGTCATGTTAGCAAAAGTGCAACAGCATGTGGAACTAGGAGTGTTAGGTCGCTGTGACCCACATTATCACGCAACAGCTTTCTCACCAACTGCCACAGATATTAAACACAACCAAACCAGCTGCTACGGGGTCGAGTTTTGCTGAGAAATAAGCTACTGCCCTGAATTTTCCTCCATAATCTTGGAGGAGGACAGATGACACCTGCACCCATGTTTTTCATCTACTGCGTGGGTGAAAGGCCTATTTGGAGTGGGAGTTGTTTGGAGCGCTCTTTTTAGGTTTACAAATACTTGTTCTGCTTCTGTGTCCAGCTAAGTGCACTGTGGGCCTGTAGGCAGTTTCCCATGAGCTATTGCACTCAAGGGAGCTTCGAAGATTGCATAATCAGGGATGTATAATCCTGCAGTATGAACACATAAACTGATATGAGCTGTTTCCCTCGTGATTGGTGATAGGTATTTTCTGAATTTCTTCTACCTGGTTTCGTTCTAACTTTTTCCCCTCCACGGTAATTAAGTGCCCCAGGGATCTCCTCACTCTGCACGAATTGTGATTTTGACAGGCTGGCCTTTCTGAGCCAGATGTTTGGGTAACGGGTTAGGAGCGTTCGGCGCTCGTCTACTTACAACATCATTTACCGCTTTTTGTCTGGAACTATTATGCCAGCATCAAGCAGTCCGTTAAACATGGGGGTGATTCCGGCAGTAGCTTCAGGTTTTAGGGGATACTTTTATTTACACGGCCTATAATCAGATCTCGTGGGTGATTTGTTCTGGCAGACAATTTTTAATTAATCCCACATCATATTGGTTTTGGGTCCACATCGAGCTAGGAACTCCTTTTAGGCCAGGGATCGTTTGCAGTGATTTGTACTAGAGCTAGGCACTTATCAGGTTTATTGCCTAGTTAAGGCACTATCAACCCAGCTAATGGCCATACTGTATGCATCAGCCTCTGGGCTGTATCGGACCATTGGGTCCATGGTGGGATCCCAGTCCCACTTCTTTGTCCCTCCAAGCAACCAGGGACCAACATCCTTCCACTCTGAGGTGTCTGGTTTAGATAGATAGATAGATAGACATGTGGACATGATGACCAGATTGTGAAAGGGTGTGGCTTGCCTGCCCTGACTAAAACGCAAGACAGATCTACTTCTACTCCATATGAGAGGTTTCAACAACAAAACATCAGGTTTCGTCAGCTGTCCGAACCACTCTGACTCATACTCAGTGTAACATACTCTCGGGGCGCATATAAACAGTGCGGAACGGGTTAGTAAGAGCATGTGCTTTGTCTGTGAGAATCTGGTTCACTGCTCCTAAAGCAGCATCACACAGCTTCCATTCATAGACAAAGGTTAGGCTGCTTGAGTCATATTTTGCACACTCTGATAGGTGACAGACCCCTGTGATCACTAGTGATTTGAAAGGTTTGCACATTGAGTCTCTGCCCAACAAATTTACAGGACAGCAATCAGAAACTACAAAGGAAAATTTAAATGGCTCAAATCCACCTAATTCGCATTTTAGTGGTACTGAGAATTGCTCAGTCACCCGGACCCCTGATGCCCCTATAGAGTGCAAGGATCTTCCGCTCGGATTAGGAGTAGTAATAAGCCCGCTAGACCTAATAACTGATCTGCCTGTTCCTGAATCAACCAGAAAAGAGACAGGTACTCTATCTACATAGAGAGTTAGAGATGTTAGCGAGTTAGATGTGACCTATATCAGTAACAGGATCGGGAGGGGGTAGCTGAAGCTCATCTTCTTTGTGAAGAATAGAAAATTGTGACGCACCCAACCTTTCTGGAGCGCCTCCATCCGCCCCCTTCCTCAATCTCCATTCTGTGGTTCATCCTCCCGCCACTTTGTTGGGGCAATCTCTTGCCTTATCATAGTTGAAGCCACACACCCAGCATCCATACCGTCCTCCCAGTCCACGTCCTCTGCTCCACCCATGCCCTTGCCCACGCCAGTGACAATCTGGAGCAGGGCCTTTTGTGCAGCATGACTCTCATTGTCGGCTTTTCTTTGTTTCTTCTACTTTTCCAGGTTTAAAAGTTTCCCAGCATGAATGGCATATTGTTCAATCAATGTGAGTTTCCCCATGTCGGTAACTTTTTTTTTTTGCAATGTCCTCCTTAAGTCCATTCATGAATCTATTTCTCAAGTGTGCTTCATAAGGTGTGACGTCAGTGCCAGTCATGTTGGGTGGTTTCTCCAGCACGCTGTGCGCATCATGGACGTGTCAAGTACTGGGAAACTGGAGTACTGGTTTTTCCATCTTGTTGCTTACACATTGAGATCTTTGTCATGTCCATTCGCACTGGAAAGGCATTGGTAGCAGCGTCAACGATCCCGCTGACCAGTTGACTGTATACTGTGTTTTTCCGGGGGCCTCCCAGACAGGCTTGGCCACAACTGTAAGTTCTTCGGGCCATGTTACCTTCATCCGGGCAGGAGTCTCAGTTTGTTCAAGGTCGGGTGGAAGTCCTGAGAGAAGTGAGCGAGTTCTTCTCCAAACTTCTTTCCCTCCACCTCTCGTGGGTTGGGGAGTTGTTTGTGCACTTCTTCAATGTCAGAAGGAGTCCAGGGCCAATGTTCCTGCATTGGAGCGCCCGTGGGACCAGCCACCTCGACCTTAGGGAGCCGAATATCTACTCCTACTGCACTTTCCTGACAATCTGGGTCGTGCTCATCCACGGTAGGTGAAAGAGGGTCATGGGGGGTGGTTTTCAATAGATCGCGAGACCTGATGTGCTTTGACACTGGGCTGGATGTTGAAGAGGCAGCCGGAGCGCTCAGCTCCGCACGCAGAGGCACCAGAGCTGCTTTCAGTGAAGCAATCTGATCTTGCAGGCTGTGAACTTCTCTGCGCAGTCCCTCATGCTCTGCAGCGGCTGCTGCTGACTGCTCAGACTCTCCAGCTTTTGGAGGAGGCAGGGTCTCGGGTACCTCTAGCTGTCTTGCATCGTACGCAGACGGAACTGAACGTGTAAGTGTCTGCTGTGATTGCTACGGCTGCTAACCCTGGGTAGCGGTGGTGCCGTCGGTGCAGGAAGAAGGTGCGGAGGCGGCAGTCCATCCAGGTCGAGATCCAAAACAGACTTTAAAACAAGACGTTATGTGCAACATTCTCACACTCACTTCTATCTATGGACGCTGCACTTACTCTTTAATCGATGTAGACCTCGCGGAGTTGTTCCAAGCTCCTCTGCGTCAGTGAACGTCAGACAAAGTAAGGCCTTCGAAGCGCCGCACGCTGCATTTACTCAGGTTCCTCCAGCTGCTCAATCATGGGGTACAAAGAACCGTGGTGGAAATTAAATTAACAACTCTGGCTGACTTCAAATAGTATCACAACAAGAGTAGAGGTTTACTTAAACAGCGCTGGACATCTCTGATAGTGATACCGTCTGCAGGAGAGAGGTAACACCCCCTCATCTCACAGTGCCTTATATATTCTAGCAGGTCATGGTGACATCTGACGCGAAGTTTTTGTCGACGTAGATAGATCAAGGCCTTTACTCTCTGTACATCTTGTTCTACACATATTCCAGGTTTTGGGCTGACGAGCTCATTGTCAGATGCTTGATAATGATCATTTTTGTAGGATAACTTTGATCTTCATACAATAAATGAGGATTAATGTATTATATGTATATAAATTTTGGGGCACTTAAAGGCCATGGTGTATCAGGAAAAGATAAGAAACAATTCTATGGATCGCATCACCGACGCCACAGCACACACAAGTTCAACACCTCCAGATGTGCGAATGCGCGTTCATTAACAGTGAGTGAAATGCATTACAATGTGTTTTCCAAACAATGGTAACCATATAGAGCACGTGCTAATAAATTAAATTTAAAAAAATTATTTTGACTATCTCTGAAGGGGGCGTGTCCAAATGAGGCCTCAGCTCCCTGAGAGTCAATCAAAATTGGATAACTTTTTTGCATTTCACAGCGAACTTAAGAACATGTGTTTTATATAAAACAAAATATGAAAACGCAAACAATCTTTTGGCTTGCGATGTTACGATCGAGTTGCTACACAAACTCTGTCCGCTAGATGGCAGCAAGTATGAGCGGAATGAAGCTTGAAATAAAACAAATCTTTTGGTGAAACCACAAGTGGAGAAGGGAGTTTTGATGGGGAAGAATTTAACATGGATCTCAAGACCACGTTATGATTAAATAAGGAATTAAACCTAACATTAAACATAAAAAATATATATGTATTGTGTAAATAAAAGTGCATCAAAAAAAAAAGGCACCTTGCATTAATGCTCCACTTTGTGTACTTTGATCAGCTCAGAAACCCAAAACATACCGAGATCATCACCATCCTCTTTATTGTCAAATGAGCCAAACACGACATGAAACATTTAAATCTTTTAAGTGTTTAGACCCACTTTTGAAGAGGACTTCACACAAAGTACTAGATAATATACAATTAAATTAATACATTCAAAAGGGGAAAAAAAGGAGGGAAAAACAAGGATAAAAAGTGCCTTTGCGTTTACTGATGGGAGGAGTGAGAGAGGGAGAGAAAGAGAACAAAGTTAAACTGCACACATATGTTAGCATAACATAATTGGCAGACTTGATGCAGCACTTGTATCTTTTAGTCCACAAGTAAATCACTAAACGATGAAGAACGTCTAACACGGATATCTTGAACATACTAGGGAAAAAATACCTGATAAAGAACACATTTAAAGAACCCATTTTATTTTTTCTTCTGTAAACGCCACTAACCGGGTCGACACCGGTACGACGCCCACAGCTGTCCGCACGAGAAAGTCACACGTCACGTATCGTATCGAATTCGCACGTCTGATCCGCAGCCAGCATTGAGGAGAAACAGGCTTTAATTTTTAAATATATATATATTTTTCTTCAAATCTTTCGATAAAACAAGCGCAAAATAAATGCAAGTGATTATTCTGTAGCTATCCCTGCATTTAAAAAACAAAAACAAACAAAACCGAATCTCCGGCAGTCTAAATCAGATCGGCCACGTTCATGGGCATCTCCTCCACGGTGGTGTTGTAGAACGTCTCGATGTCTCGAAGGATCCGTTTGTCCTCTTCTGTGACGAAGTTGATAGCGACGCCTTTCCTGCCAAAACGACCTCCACGACCAATTCTGGGAAAGGGAGCATTTTTTATCTTTAGGTTGTTTCAATTCAAACAGATCATGCTGCGTTTGAGAGAGAAAGCTTCTTACCGATGGATGTAATTCTCTCGGTTCGTCGGAAGATCGTAGTTAATAACCAGAGAAACTTGTTGCACGTCAATACCACGAGCCTGAAAGGGGGAGGGAACCTCATTAATCTACACAGATCCACAGACAAGAACTCGTACAGTAAGCGGCTCATCATCAGGACTCACCAACAGATCTGTAGTAATCAGGACTCTGCTAGATCCGGACCTGAACTCTCGCATGATGATATCACGCTCTTTCTGATCCATATCTCCATGCTGTAAGAAAAATGCGCACGATGTTCAGTTATTTATTTAGGATTATTCACATCTGACTCAACACCACTCTCTGTGCAGGGAGATTACTCTCAGGGCGCACGTTCAAATCACGGCTTCAAAAACAGAACAAACAGAATGTAATCGTAAACACCATCATGGAGGTGATGTAACCTTGACGCTTAAAGATTTTAAGGCATCTCATTTTATAGCTCGGTGTTAAACACCCACAGCTCTTCAGTGATGTTTAAACGATCCCTTCGATCAGTGTTGTCTGATTTGTCCGATATATTCCTTCTTGAAGTATTTAAATGCAACATTTTTCTCCCTGAAAAAGCGAGATATTTAAATACATTATGGAATTTGCAAACTTGCACAGTACAGGTAGTCCACAACTTAAAAACGTGCTGAACCCTTTTGTCGGATTTGTTTCCAAGTCATACGCCTTTGACATGAATACACAATGTAAAGTACACCAATCGAATAGAAGAAACTGCTCCTTTGCCCACACTGCCATCATGTGGCCAAAAGTCGTAACTACACCTAAGGAAATGAATCTCACAAACCGTCTCCGCGCATTTAAATTGCAAACGGAATCACAGGCGCCATTTTGACTCCATTGTGAACTGATTTGTTAAGGATTTTGCTAAATTAGGATTATTTACAGGACAGACTTATTTTCATCATCGTGCTCCTGGACAGATTCATTGAAACAGGTGAGGTCGACTCATTTCTCCCTCACCCACACAAAATATAGCCGGACATTACACATTTTATACATTCGCTTACACAATGAAAATATTGTACATTATAAATATTGGTATCTGGTGCAATGTAGTGTCATTTTTGTACAACACGGGTGAGCTACTTCCACGATTTGTTCACATTTACTCATGTTTATAGAATTGTGGGCTGTTCGAATGTTCGCAAGTTGGGGACTACCTGCATTGCAATGTTTGACGTTTTAAGGCAAGACGTCTGACTGAGGAAAACGTGAATGCTCAATGATAGTTTTGTTTGTTTTCTAGCACGGCAGCTACATCGAGGACTGTATATTCACCTTTCTGAAAAACTGACTACAGTTCAGGTTAACAATTTGTCCCAATACTAGATTCAAAAAGAATAAAGGTTTTAAGCATAAACCAAGACATTCAAACAATTAAATAACAAAATTAATTTACATAAATTTTTGGCAACGTACTGAAATCTGAACCCGATTTATTTAATCATTTTTACAGAGATCTCGAAACGAAGCTGTTTTGTTCCCTGAGCCGTTATTGCTGTGCAACCTTCCAAGTTACCTCCTGCACACTGAGCCAGTTGGTCAGAGGTATGATCAGTAAAGTGAAAAAAGGTCTCTCCAGTGCAGTCAGTCCCGAAAGATGGTATGCCATCATTTCACACCTGATCCAACAAGCCAAACATGACAAAAGAAAGAAAGAAAAAAAAAAAAGGTCTGTTTCTCGTACCAGTGCGGACACTGTAAAGTCTCTGGCGTGCATTTTCTCAGTCAGCCAGTCCACCTTTCTTCTCGTGTTCAGGAAAATAACGGCCTGGGTGATCGTCAGAGTCTCGTACAGATCGCAGAGCGTGTCCAATTTCCATTCCTAAGACACAAAGGAAGAGACCTTTTAGCAACAACCCACGACAAAGCAAACCGCGCAAACCGTGTGAATACTGAAGTGTAGCGCAGAATCTTGAGACGCAGGACACGGGACATTAAGAAAGAGGTCCCTCCCGGTCTCTTTTCCGATGCTGCGTATTTTTTTTTCTTTGCTCTTCCTTCTTTGAGACGTACCATACTAGCATGATCGGCAGGGCTAAACCGAAAGGCTCAGACCTGCCGATTTTAGCATGGCGCTTTTGGTAAAGAAGGTTTTTGTGTTTCTTGAGAAAATCAGTGTGGTTATTTGTTTGTGTGCGTGTTTAAAAACCACCTCTCTTTCTACGTTGATGTAGAACTGCTTGATACCCTCCAGGGTAAGCTCCTCCTTCTTCACCAGGATGCGCACGGGCTCGCGCATGAACTTCGTGGTCACGTCCAGGACCTCTGCGGGCATGGTGGCCGAAAGGAGCACCACCTGAAAGCAGACGCGCAAAGGTTACTTCACCCTCAGAGAGCGTCTGTTGATCTCGGAAACATCAACATCCTCCTCAGCACTGCATCAGTTAAGGTCGTACAGGATATTTTCAGATGACATGGAAAAACAACAAACTGTGTTTTAATGATCTAAACAGGACTAAAAAATGAAAAATTACAACACCAAGATCTACAAGATCCCTGCAACCATTTTCTACTTGCTTTTGTAAGTTTATTCAAGTAGAAACGGGTTAACTGTTGCACTGAGCCTTGAAACAAAGGCCACCAGACATTAAGAAAGAGGTCCGGCCAAGTTTCATTTCCGGCACAGGGCACGTTCGTCTCCTTCCATGCTTTCACTCTGCTGGCATTATTACATAAACCAGGAGACCTGGATTCTGTAATTTAAGCACAGTTCTTTTGGATGGAAGGAGAGAGGTGGGGGGAGGGGTAACCCAAAGAAACTTTTTTTTTTTAAAGAACTGTATAAGCTTCAGTTCCGCCCCCTGGATTTTTGGTTCTGCTAGACCACCACCCCAACTCACTTGAATGTTCGTGCTCAGCTTCTGAAAGATCTCGTAGATCTGATCCTTGAAACCACGACTCAGCATTTCATCAGCTTCATCCAAAACGAACATCTTTATCCATTTAGGAGCTATGGAGGCAGGAAAAGAGGTGGGGGAAAGAAAAAAAAAAGTTATTGAACAAGGTTTATAAAATCACCCATAAAGGTCACACTATGCCATAGTGGGCAGAGATGTGATCAGTAAAGTTTAAAAAAAGCATCTCCATGATATGTCAGTCCCGAAAGATGGTATGCCATCATTTCACACTCAATCCAACAAAGATTTAAGAGACCAAAAAAAAAAAAAAAAAACCAAAGAGCTTGAGCTTACAGAGAAACCTCCTGTTGAGCATGTCGAACACACGCCCCGGAGTCCCCACGACGATGTGCGGCGCCTCGGCTTGGAGTTTCTGCATCTCATTGCGCACATTGGTGCCCCCGATACAGGCGTGGCACGACGCACCCATGTAGTCGCCCAAGGCCAGAATGACCTTCTGAATCTGTGCAGACAAGATAAAAAAAATTTATAAGTGGTCAGACTTGTGAATAAACCAAAAAAAAAAAAGCCTTTGCATGAGCTGAAGCAACAAAGCAGCATTTAGGCTCCGCCCACTGAACACAAGCATGCTCTCAGACTGGACAAATTTTCTTAAAACCTCACCACCACCACTCTGAATCAGAAGTTTCCCCCCCCAACATAACCAACATTTTTCTTCTACATTCTTGATGTTAGTTATTGATCACAATTAGAAAACCCCAAAAAATTTAATAAAATTCATTGTTTTATAGTAGCACATAAGAATAAACTAGCCTTAAAAATTTATACATTTCTATAATACATACACTATTAAAAAAGAAAATACACCATCATGATTAAAATAATTGTGAATTCTTTCACTTATGCAACATTTAACTTATTTGCTAAATATATTAATTCAGTTACTTATTGTAGTTCTTGTGTGGTAAAAGATATTCCATCCACAGTCTCTCCAAAAATTTAATATGCATTTATATACAGTATAACACTTTTTTTGCATTTGAGGTGGTAAAACGCTGCCGCTCCTCTATAATCCAGCAGGTGGTGCTCTCTAAACTACTCACATAGCACCTTCAGCAAATTATTTGTTTAGCATGGTAAACTCTAAAATAAAGAGAAAAATGTATCAGGTGGTCCCTTTTGAGCAAACATCAACATTGATATAACTGATATAAGCAAATAAACCAAAGATTTACCCAAATTGTTTCATCCTACATAATTTATATATATACATGTTTATTATTATTATTTTTTTAAAAAGACAACCCGCATTAATACAAGTGCACGCATAAAAATGGGCGTCCTCCTCAACATTAAATACAACTGCAATAATTCTCAAGACGCCACAGTTTTACAAAGCAGGAAGAAGAGCAAAATTGTACCTTGGATTGAGCCCCAAATATGCCGCCTTGGTCTGAGACACACTTAAGTTTATCATGACCTCAGGTACAGCATACCTGCTGAGCGAGCTCACGGGTCGGCGCCAAGACCAGAGCCTGGGTCTCTTTCTGCTCAATCTCCAACTGCTGCAGGATGGAGATGGCAAACGTGGCCGTTTTGCCAGTGCCTGACTGGGCTTGAGCAATGACATCGTATCCTGAACGGGACAAAAATCACATACATCATCCGCTCCGAACTCCTCACTGAACATCGTTAGAAAGTCTCGCACTCTTTTCACAGCGCAGTTACCTTTAATGCAAGGAATAATTGCTCGCTGCTGAATAGCCGACGGCTTCTCAAAACCATATGCGTAGATTCCTCGAAGGAGCGTCTCCTTCAGGTTCATGTCATCGAAGTTGTCCGTGATCTCGTTCCAGTTGCTCTGCAAAGCAAATACAGATGATGCAGAGTTAGCTCATGAGTGTTTTTTTTTTTTTTTATACACCTGTATAGTAACAACAAGCCACGACGCCGGGAAATTCTGGTAAAACTTAAAATTACATCATAAACGTGCACAAGATATTCAACGTCAAGATTACATAAACGAAGATAGTCATGATCACTACACCGTTCTTGCGACATTTAAATCTGCCTCTCTCAACAGCACTTGCACTGAAGTTTTAATATAAATAAATAAAAACAAATCCCACACGAGCAGAACTCTCTCTCCTGCAGTCTAGCAGACTAAATCTGTCTCAAGACGGCATGCCATGCATATTAGGTGTACTTAAGGCTCACTTGGACTACACAAAATGGCAGCTGCTCCCATTTTTGCTCTATATGGCACTTCTGCATAAACAGTGGACCTGGTAAAGCACCACGTCGAGTTTCAAAAATCTCATACTGCAACTTAAATAAATAACCAGCAAAGTTCTGAGTTAAGCACCAGTCTTCTGAAGCTTCCATACGAGTAAAAAGTTTCGGATGCCTGTAGGTCACGGCATCCGTCACAAAGTTGTCTGTTTAACGTAGCTGCACACGGACTTGGAAACCTGACACAGATGTTGTGGCTTCGAGGTTCAATCGGATGGACGTTTAAGTCTCTAGACGTAAACAAGATACTCAAGCCTGTGCGTAAAAATGCGGTTTGCATAGTAGCTGTATATAAATACATGCACAGAAATAGATCTGTACAGCAACATCACCATTCTTGTCCAACAATCTGAATTATTCCAAATTGGGCAAAAAAAAAAAACAAACAAAAAAAAAACTGCAGGAGGTACATCTTGCTCGATTGCTAACTTGACCTATAACGTTACATATGGGTTTGCTGAACAAGCTGTGCTGTTCTTAACACCAAGGTTTACTGAAGAACGTTCACAACCTGTTAAAAATCACATTCTTTCCACTGGAGGCAGGCGTATTTATTCTTACAAAAGCAAAGACTTCAATTAGAAAGCATTAGGGACAAGAATCACCAGTCATCTCCCGATACCTCAGAGCTGATTTGATTATAATTACGGTTCTGAAAGCATCACAATTTTATAAATACTCCGTCTTCCGCCATTATTATTTCTAAGCAAACGATTTAATTCTACCACATGGGATGTAAATGAGTATGAAGTGTTGAGTGTACCGCCTGCAGGAAGAAACGGTGACATTATACCACCTGAAACCTCAACCCAACAGTGAGCAGTACAGTGTGGGTCGAGGTTTCGTGAGACTTGTGCAAGTGTGTGTAATGAATGGGTTTGGAAGTGTTTGGCATAAACATGCAAACTTTTGTGAATAACGTATATAGCCATAAAAATGCATTCCTGGACAATACACAGGTTCTTCCCTATTTTAAATGTTAAAAAGGCTCAAATAAAAATAATAAAAAATTGTCAGTGTGGGGATATGTGAAATCTCCACACAGAAGACTCTTGATTCATAACTGAATCCATTTCCACCCCTATCTCTAGAAAGCATTACTTAAGCAAGAATTCTGGACCTGCCAAACAAGGTCGTGTTAAACAGCCCCAAGTTATAATAGTTATAAAGGACAATACAATGCTGTCGAAGTGAATGCAACAAACATACTGCTGCAAATCTGCAAAAACTCTACACTTCAATGCTTTTTTTTTTTTTTTAGAAAATTACCTCGATGACGCCATCAGGCTCCATTCCTTCTGGCCCTCCATGGTCTCGATCTCTGGAGCTGCGTTCGTAAAGAAAGAACAGACACGTGATTAACTGAAGCTTTAAATACTGCACAATGCATATGCAAAACACGCAGGCTACGAAAAATCGGGCATTTTCTAAACCACCACGTGGAAAACCCGAAGTGTGGCTGAATCCCAATCGCCGCCCTGCTCCCTACACAAGCGCCCTACCTCCTACACGACCTGAGAGCGGCGTGTGCAGCCCGCGTAGTGCACTATACGTTCAAATGCGACGCCATTTAGGATTGTCGTCAGGCCCCGAGTGATAAATGACGACCTCCAGGGCTCATTTTACACCAACACGACTCATAAAAGGGCAAACTGTGCTGTCGGCATGAAAACAGATTAAGGTTTAAGGTCAATTGTACGACTTTATAGGGACGTTTTCTGGGGGAAATAACCTTATCCTTGCTAGTTTCTTAGCGTTAGCTTAACGTAGCTTTACAGGCCTCGGAATGAGATGCGGGCGTGACACCGTCATATATACGAGCATCGAGAACTTTCCTCACGAGACATGTATAGGTATTTAATTAGTAATAATAATTTAGACACTTGTATATAATCAAACAAATTTAACACCAGCACCGGTTAGCTTAGCTACCCTGAGGTAGTCGCGAGCTAGCTACCTAGCTAGCTAAGGGACAGCGAGTAGGCCATGGTGAGGCGCGCGCGCGCGGCCTGACCAACAAGCAGCGTTGATAAAATAAAAAAAAGACACAAGCACGTTAACACCATGATTGACTTTTACGTAGAAAAGAAACTGATCTCTAATGTTTATAAAGAATAACGCGGTGCATGATTAACACCCGGACACACCTGTGATAATCAGCAGAACCGCTAGACATGATCCGCTCGCGACTTCAGCATCCACTCGGAAAGGAAGAGCGCGTGAATCTCAGGCGAGTTTTATTTAACCGGAACTATTTCGTTCCGGAGCGCGCGTGCACCCGGGGTTTAATCACATGGGGAAAATAAATAAGTGAGGCGTGTGTTTGGATATCGTATGGTTTTTTTTTTAAGATCTAAATTTACGGCCTTAATTATTGCTGAGGAAAAGCCTAACGATTTTTTGGATAATAGATAGACAGCGCTTGGTTTTTCACCCGGAACTATATGACGAAGCGCAGGGATATTGCCGCAGTGCGGAGGCGTGATGCGGCGCTACGGGGTCTCCGCCGGTTTGGCCTGATGGACATGCTGTACAAAAAAAACCCACACACATAAATGAAACATGTTATAAAGTATAACAGTTTATTAAAACACACTTCCTGATACAAAAGATTAAAAACAATATCAGCTTTTTAAAAAGCAGCTTGGTGTTTATTCTACTAATAAAGGTTGTTCATTTCTTTCCCTCTATATTTAAATTCTGTAATGTTGTTTTAGGTTTATTATCTAAATCCTAAATATTTATTTTCCCCCTATTTCATTTATATATATATACCTCACAAAAGTATCCCACAAAAGTGAGTACACCCTCTTATTTCAACAACCACTTTATTATATGTTATCTAGCACGGCCTTAATCCTCCTGGACCTCCTGGATAAGGGCTGCCGAAACATTGGAGCGCCATGAGGAGCATCAGCGAGTTGACCACACGCTCCTTTTGTGGATTATCGATGTCAAGAGCTGCATGCGGTGGGACGTCTAGTCTATTCTGTTTATTACATATACTAAAACTGTAAAGTTGGCGTTTTGCGGAAAAAATAAGATGAATAATAAAAGACATCAAGATCATTCACTCACTCTCTCATTGTCTGTACCGCTTTATCCTGCATTCTGGGTTGTGGGGGCCTGGAGACTATCCCAGGAGACCCAGGGCACGAGGCGGGGTACACGCTGGACAGGGTGCCAATCCATCGCAGTACACACATCAAGATGTTTTTGGGGAATTTCTCTCTGTCTGTTTGTGCACGCATCACGTAAAAACTACTGAATGAATTTTAATGAGGTTATCACAGAAACATTATAGGCTCTGTTTCACTGCAACCGGCCAACAGGGAAGCGAAGATATGCTCATTTCAAATTTAAATGAAAAACTCCCTTTTATCATAAAAAAAATAAATAAATCTTGAAAAAAATCATTAGTTAATCTCAAAATTCAACAGATGGCGCTGTACATTTTTTCATCCGCGCTTATGATTGTGCAGTTGTAATATACTTAATAAATGCGATCACACACCTTTATTCTGCGCACTTCAAGGTAACACATAAAATTTTTAGTCCATTCCATAATTCAATGGGTTGCACTGTACATTTTTTAAAACGCATTTATGAGTGTGCAGTTAAATTCCATGTTGGCATATCTAGTTATTAATGAGAAATACTGAATTAAGCAATATCACACTTGAGGTCGTGCTGTTGTGTTGGATATCGGCACACCAGTCCTATGTTTTAACCAGTTATTTTGCTCCGCTAACTCATATCATTCTGCACCTTTTAAATTCTTACCAGTACTAAGTAGCCAAAAGGTGTGAAGAATAAATCATGGAGGTGGTGGTCAGTCCTGTAAATCTCATAGGTTTCCACTTATTCAGCTTTGAACATCAGCTCCGTTAACTTCCATGATTTGGGTTTGAATCCCAAGTAGCGTTAAATGAAAAGCTAGTTATCTTTCTAGCTTGGCTTAGGTGCAAATAAAACACAGAGGTAAATTGGAATGACTTTGAAGCAGTTATTATGGATACGGTGTGTTGTTTAAGTTGTCGTAATGTGGGTTTTGGCAGGCTGCTGCTCTCTCCTCAGTACTGCAGACTGTACAGACCTACTTTGATGAAAAAAGTCACCAAATATATGATCATATATTTTACTTTGTTAAGCAAATGCATGTTTTTAAACCAATTTATTATTAATCTTGAGTTGTTACTATAGAAACAATAAAACGAATGGAAACAAACACTTTTATATTAACCTGTCACTCATGTTGAAAGTAGTGTCTGAGGCGTACAGTTTTCCTATACTGCTTTTTACAATGTAAAAAAAAAATGGTGTCCAAAATACACAATAATCTATTTTGAACAATTGATATTGAGATGTATCTGCTACTTCTGCTCTGTAAAGCTTCATATCAACTCTAATCTGTGTTAATTAGTGATTTCTGCAGCAGAGGTAAGTTTTGGTCTTTCCTGTGATGGTCTTCATGAGTTTCATCATGGTGCTTGATGGGTTTTACAAAAACTGTTCCAGAAAAGCTGACTTCTGTGTCTTAAAGGAGTAACTGACTGTTAGTGTTGTTGTTGTTACGTAATTACCTAAGCCATATGTGGCATTTCATAGTTTTGAAATTTCCAGTACTGTACTTTTATAGAACACAAAACATAAAACATTGAAGTAGAAGTTGTTTCCAAACTTTTGACTGGTACTTTAATCCCCTGCTACACTAATACATTTATCCCAGTGTTTCACTAGTGCTTGGACACCATCAAGGTAGAAACTTTTCTCAGTATGCCAGAACCATGATTGGACTGCCTGCCTCATGTCTGAAATTCTGGCCCTGCAGCAACTTCTTCAATGGCCCAAATATGTGGAAATGTCTTAGAGCGAGTTAATGTAATGTGCAAGTGTTTTCGGGGAAGCATTGATTTGCAGATGCATCTCTTCTGCAAGTTGGTGACAAGTTATCTGTCAGTTTTCAATGATCGGGTGTTCCACTCTCTGAATGTGCATGGACGAATGGACTTCTTTAAAACATTTGCACTATTTAAATGTTTTACTCCTACTAAAAGTCTCATCACCGTCTCAGGGTGTGGCACCCTGTCCAGTGTGTACCATGCCTCGTGCCCTAAGTCTCCCTGCATAGGCTCCAGGCCCCTGCGACTCTTCACACAGGATTAAGCAACAATATGAACGATGAGTGAGTAAACATATTTTCGTGAAAAGCTTTGATATATATTATAATATTATTGTTTAATAAAATCTATAAATAACAACATATAAGTTATAGCTTTTTAAAGCATTTCCACCTGTGTGTGTATGTGTGGGGGGTGTTTATGTGTGGCAGAAGGGGCGGTTGTTGTTGTACTGCGCATGAACGGAAGTAGATGACGGGCGAGAGGGGAAAAGCGGAAGAGGGAGTCTGGAAATCACAAACATGGTAAATGAAAAAGAAAAGGAAAGAATGAACAAGAAGTACATCGCTGATTGTTTGTTTGTTTGTTTGTTTGTTTTCTACAGACGAGGCGTCCGGTCGATGTTGAACTTCTGTTGGGAATCAGATTTGCCTGACGGTTTGAGAGTTTAGACAGAACGAGACGGGGCGCGAGCTAAAGCGGCTCGAGCAGGCGAAAGCGCACGGGCTGAGTCCTAAACGCGCGTGCAGTGCACTAAGATAGGACGCGCGCGCTGTCATTTAGCCGCCCGCGTAGTGCGCATGTGTAGTGCGCAGGCGCTGATTTGGGATTCGGATCGAGTTAGCGCGGTCGCTTCAATTATAAACGCAATTTCGGACTACTTTTTCCTCTTGCCTTTACAACAGCGTAGTGCTGTTCTGTCCGAGCTAAACAGTTACCATGACAGCAGTCTTCTCGGTTCATTATTAGTGTTTATATTTGTGTCGTTTATATAATAAAGCGCCAAGTTTACACATGACATGTAGCTGAAGTGGAAAGGCCTGCGTTATTGTGAATATAAATGCTGAATATAAACGTGATCAGGGTTGTTAAAATAAAAACCTCAAGTGAAAGAACATCAGTCTGACGATAGATCATCAACATGTTTAGGTTGAAGTATTTCTGGTGTCCTGTCTAGTGATAATTTAGTGATTGGTGTTGTGTTTTTGTCATTCCTGTGAGAACTTGGTAGTGTTCCTAACTGACGTCACATGGGACGTTACTAGAGTAGCTACAATGGAGGAAGAAACTACTCAAAGTACGGCATACAACTCTGCAGTTCTTACTGCGATACGCACTTTCCCATGTAAATTCAGATAATCTGTTCCAGCTAGCCGAAAATATTACGGTTTCCAACCGTATACGTAAATGTTTCTGACATGAAAAGACACGTAAATTAAGTAAAATATGAAAAAAGTAAGGCAAACATTGGTATCAATGGTTTTTTGACAGGACAAAAAACTGTAAACTCGCTTTGCTTGGCTTTTCTCTGCCACTTTTGTCTATTGGATTCTTGTGATCATAGCAGGATGTTTGCAAAGAGAATTTATTGAGCGCATCAAAGATAGCTGCTTTGAGTTCATTGTTCTATGGATGATGGGATCCTTTATATAACATGAACAACTTTTTCACATGCTGAGCTTCTGCTGTAGTTTAATTATGGCGAAGGCATAGCTTAGGTAGTGAGAGATTTGTGGCGTGGTGTTGGCGTTAAAGTAGAAGCGACAGACTAAAGTGCCGCCACATCACTCAGTTTGGGTAGAATTGGGGGGGAAAAAAATTGTTGTTGAACCGGATTGTGCGTAATGTCATGCATTCTGATGAGACTAAAGTCTGTTCAAACTTTGTCTCGTTCCAACAGAACAAGCTGAAATCCTCGCAGAAGGATAAAGTTCGCCAGTTCATGATTTTCACGCAGTCGAACGAGAAAACAGCGCTGAATTGTTTGGCTCAGAATGACTGGAAACTAGACGTGGCCACAGACAACTTCTTCCAGAATCCTGAACTTTACATACAGAACCTGAAAGGACTGTTCGACAGGAAAAAGCTAGAGCAGCTCTACAATCGGTACAGAGGTAAGGAGTTAGGAAGTCGTCAGGGACGGGTGAGTCAAAGATGGTCCACGCTCTGCCTGTAAAGTTTTCATTAACGTTTAGAAAAGACAAATACATTGTTTGCTTTTCAATACACTTTGTCTGTCAACAAGCTTTTGTATTCCTTCATTTAAAAAAAAAAAGTATAAGTTTGAGTGAACCATGAATGTACCACTGTCTTCACTTCTTCATCAGAAGTGAATCTTCGTCCTCGTAGGGCTGCGTAGGGACCAAAGTCAGATGAAGTGAGATCTGGGTCCGTATTCAGAAAGCTTCCTAAGACTAAAAGTTGCTCCTAGTGACGCAATTCTAAGAAAATTCTTAGAATTATGACATTTTCTTAGAATTTCCCCTTAAATTTAGCATTAAATTTTAGTTAAGATAAAAATGAAAACGAAGCATCTTAGCCCTAAAAACAGCTCCTAAGGTAAAAATTGTTCAGAGTAGAGAGGAGGACGTTTAAGAGGCTTAAGAGTTTCTATAGCAGAGGACAAAATAGTAGAAAGAAGAAATATTCTCCAAACACTGAACGTAAAGCTAAAAGTAAACACTGCTCTTCTGTCCAATCTGGTTTTCTTGTTTGTTTGTTTTTTACTTTCCTCCATCTCCCTTTGATTGTTGGCTACATACCATCCAAAAGTGCAACTAAAATAAACTGTCCTGTAATCATGTACACTGGTAAAAGCTGAGACGTTCTGCTCCCATCAATCTGAAATGGATCACAAGTAATCAAGTCAGTCTGGTAAATAAATGTAAGAACTTAAAGTAGACACATTTTCAACGTTTGCATAAAGTAGCCTGTAGTCATGATTATACAATTTCTTTGTATACAAACATTATGCTTTCACTGTGTATTGTATTATTATATATTCTATTTTCACAAAGAGTGCATTTTACAAAGATTTTTTTTAATCAACCAATCACAGTTCCTGAATTGCTGCATCATCCCTAGCGACGGGGTCGACCACACCCCCTCACTACAATAAAGGGTTTTGTACTTTGCTTACTCAGAGTTGCTCTGAGATGTTTCCTAAGTCACTTTTAGTCTAGGACTCCCAGCTAGGACTTTTTGGGCTAAGATTGGAGCTCTCTGAGTGAATTCTTAGAAGCTTTGTGAATATGGGCCCAGGATTATAGTGAGAATGGTTTAACACCTCAGAGTGTCGACAGTGCAGGCGGAAGTGTGTGAACGTCCATCATCCGCGAGATTGCAACGTTCTCGGATATCAGTCCTCTGTGTTTAATCCCAAGTTTAGGCTTCAGCTCTTCCATAATCGTCTCACTGTAACGAGCTTGATTGTTGATCATTGAACTTTTTTCCTGATCGTGTTCCAATACTTCTGGCCCTCGAGAATTCTAGAAAACTAACCCTTGATGAATTTTCCAGCTGATGGTCAACTTTTTAACTTTTTCCTGGTCGGCGATTGAGGATGTTTCCGCTCCCTAATCTGCCTTTTACTCTCAGGCTCTTAGTGACGAATCCGTGTCTCATCACCAGTAACGAGTCTCTTTAAGCAACTTTCACGCTCCTTAGAGTGTCGCTACAAAATGTATTCGCAGATATCCGGACACTTCTGTTTATTCTTTTTCCGTGAGTTGTTTCTGCACCAGGTTACACCTTCAGACCAGAGAAAAACAACCAATTCACCGCACGTCACTCTCCTTTCGTGAGGCGTCTAACAGAAAACGCTGATGTTTTAATCTCACGGATCATTTTTGACTCACCCTGGGAATAAAATAAAGGCACGTTTCGTTAGTAGCCATGGCAACACTGTCCGAGGTGTAGCCCACAAATTCATTTGCATATTGCTCCATTTTCATGATAAAATATTAACTTAACATCTACGCGTTGTCATAGAAATGAATCCATTTCCAAATCAGGCCCATATTAATTAAAATTTTAAGAAATTTGTATTTATTAATGTTTTTATTGTAACAGATCCTCATGATGATAATAAGATAGGTATAGATGGCATTCAGCAGTTCTGTGACGATCTCGGCCTCGACCCAGCCAGCATAAGCGTGCTCCTAATAGCGTGGAAGTTTCGCGCCGCGACACAATGCGAGTTCTCCAAGCAAGAATTCATGGACGGGATGTCCGAGCAAGGGTAAGTTATTAAATCATTATAAAGTACGGTTAGATTCTGTGGCAGTAAGTTGGATTCAATGCGTAATTCCATGGTGAGGATGGAAAACTCTAAACTTCGGATATTGTGTGCTTGTTTCAAAAAACGGTTTGAATTATGTAAAATGCAAAGTCAGGGTAGAAAACAATATGTAAATAAGGATCTTGAGTCTGTGATCTGTGTTCTCAGTGGCATGCTCTTGGATGTTTAAAAATATATAATTTTTTAAAGGTGTGACAGCATAGAGAAGCTTAAAGCACAGCTGCCCAAAATGGAGCAGGAGTTAAAAGACCAAGGAAAATTTAAAGACTTCTATCAGTTTACTTTCAACTTTGCAAAGAATCCAGGACAGAAAGGCCTGGGTACGTCTCACTTCATTTATTCTCTTCTGTGGGTTTGTTGTACTGTTTTTTTTTTTTCTTTTTTTTTTTTCTTTCCTCTCTGGATAAATACGGCTGTCTTTTTAAAAATCTAGATTTAGAAATGGCCATTGCCTACTGGAATCTAGTATTGGCAGGACGCTTCAAATTCCTCGACCTGTGGAACAAATTTTTAGTGGTAAGTCTGTAACAATGATCACCTCTTCACCCTCCTCTGATGTATTGGTTTGTTAAATTAGTTAATAGGCCACGCCCCCTTCAATGTGACTGACAGATTTAGAGGCTATACCATGTAGTACAAGAACGAGGCCACACCCCATCAATGTGACTGACAGATTCGCCTACTTCAATGTGACTGACACATTTATAGGCCACGCCTCCTTCATTGTGAGTGATGGCTTTATAGGCCACGCCTCCTTCAATTTGACTGACAGAATTATAGGACACGCCTCCATCACTGTGTTTTAAAGATTTATAGATGGTATTGGAGACCTCCTTCAAAGTGACTGACAGAATTATAGACCACACCTCCTGCAGTGTGACTGACAGATGTACAGTATAGGCCATGCCTCCAACAATATGAGTGAAAGTTTTATATGCCACGCTGCCTTCTTATCATCCTTTCATGTGACTGACAGATTTAGAAGCCACGCCTCCTTCCATGTGACTGATACATTAATAGGCCACGCCTCCTTCAATGTGACTGACACATTTATTGGCCATGTCTTCTTCATTATAAGTAAAAGCTTTATATGCCACGCCTCCTTGACGGACCAAACTGGCACATAGGCTCCTCCTTCTCTTATGTGACTGACAGGCACATAAGCCACACCTACTTCACTAAACTAATGTTTACTCCTCTAAACATTTCTGTTTGAAATTTCTTTCCTTCTGCAGGAGCACCATAAGAGATCGATTCCCAAAGACACCTGGAACCTCTTGTTAGACTTTAGCACCATGATAACTGACGACATGTCCAACTATGACGAGGAAGGTCTGTAGCATCATCATCTTCCTCTAGATAATCTATTTTTCGGGTAATCGGCTCATCACTCAATCGGAGTGAAACGGCTCATCACAGCACATGCATGCACACTAGTGATGTATCAAGATTCTTCTGTTTTACAGTCGACGTATTGCCACGTTGACGCCAAACGCAACTTTATAAATGATCTGTTCATTCATATGCAGTATGTTTGCGTTCGAGGTGGTAAAATGTTGCAGTTCCTCTATTATCCTGCAGGTGGTGCTTTATAAACAATTCACACATTGACGGAGCATCCTGTGTGGTACAAGTTAATTTAGAATTGTTAATTGTAGAATTGAATTCTCCTGAAAGAAAACACTCTTTCTTTCAATCTGACTTCAAAACAATGAACCAGAAGCCTAAGTGTGTGTTAGTGTGTGTTTAATCTGTTGGTGTTGGTGCATGTCAGTGTTGTCCATGGTCCGTCAGTACTTTGGAGTCAAGATTAAGTAAAAACTTATTGGCTAGTTAATAAAAGGACTAATTAGCTAGAGTGACTGTGATAAATAATGCTAGCACGTTTCTCGCATCTTATTTCCTAGGAGCGTGGCCAGTCCTTATCGATGATTTCGTCGAGTTTGCTCGGCCGTACATCGGGACCAAAAGCACGGCAGTCTGAGGGACTTTGACGTCCCACTTGAAGGCCGTCCCAACCTCACGCACACCTTCCCCTCGTGGAGGACTGAACTGAGATCTACATTGCCTTTTCCGACCCTCAGGATCAAGACGCTCGTGTACAGCAAAGACATTTCAGAGACGCGTCTCCTCTTCGTCATCTAGCGGTGGTTTGGGCTCTGTTTTTTTTTTTTTTTTTTTGTTGTTGTTGTTGTTTTCCCCAGTCTTTCAATTTGGAAATGTGTGCCACATCTGTGTCAGCTAAATCCGGATCAAGCTCTGGGACCTCATCGTTTTTTTTTTTTCCCCCTTCTTTTTTTTCGTTCCTACTCAAAGTTCACCAAGCAGGAGCAAAATCACAGAAGACACACTATCTTCATCCTAAGCCAAGGTGTCGTTGGGGAACCTCATCAGTTATTACATCTTAATTTTAGCACTCCACATTCGTTCCTGTTTTTTTTTTTTTTTTTTTTAATAAACCCGTGGAAATACAGAGCTTTGATTGTTTTTTTTAGTGGACAAAACACAAGGATCAGAAACCCTGTTTTGTTAGTTTTTATTGTGACTTATTGTATATTTTCTGTTGCTGTTTCAAAAAAGAAAAAAAGAAAAAGATTTCACCTTGCTTGTTTGATTTTGATTAAACGTAATAAGTATATTAGGTATGTTCTGTCATTCTAAACTCTTGGAGTGACTGTTTTACATTACTTTGATGAATTAAAAGTAATTTATTGTAGCAGACATTGTTTTTACTTTAACATGATTAGACACCGAGCTGATAAGGTGTGATGTTGGTTAAGGTTTGTCTGCATTTTCCAACTTTGTTTAGGGCAAGAAAGGTTGGAAGGGTTGAGTTTAAAGCTGCTGTTTGTAAAATCTTCAGTTTCAGTAAATTTTATTAAAAATTATAAGATGTTATTTGCCAGACTTAACAGACTTAAGCATTTCGACACGTCTATTGACTAAGCAAGCCTTAGAGCAGTGTTTCTCAAAGTGGCATCAGAATTAATAATTTCTGTTGTTTTTTTTTTGTTTGTTTTTTTGTTTTTTTGTAGAAATGACATGGTTTGATTGGCTACTTGAAAACATTTAAAACTTTTAAACGTAATTATAACTTTGATATGTTTTTGTGTCTAAACACCAAAGTCTGCTCAGAACTAATTTGGAGAAACTCAGGAGGAAAAAAAAAGTCAGAAATGTTTATGAAGTGAATTAATACAGGATCAAGTGCAAAGCAAAAACAACAGCGACAAAACTTTGAGAACCCTATCCTGGACAACTCTGTGCCTCCAGTAACACATTTTACAATTGCGATGATCACGTGACTACAGACCTACAGAGTATTTATAATGTCTGTAGTGTATTTTATTTTATCTTTAGAAGGTTAAGCTAGCCAGCTTGCTGTCATGTAGTACTAGGATTTGTAGTCTTGTATTAGGTTGTAATTTGACTACAAAAAAAAATGCTATAAGATAAATAAGAACACTTGTTTATACAGGTTAGAAAGTATGGACTCCACAATGTGGTTACAAACCATTAAGCACTAATAAAATGGTCTTTATGACTGAACTTGTACACTTTAAATTCCAGCTTCTGTCACTTCAGTGATTGTGAGCAGCATTTTGGCGCCCTCTGTTGGCCTATCTAGGAACCTCTGTAATCCAAATAGGGAAGGTGGAGGCCAAAGGTGACCGTAGTATTTATTCCCATTGTGTACAAACGTGGTAGGTCCTCTGGTCAACATTTACACTTATCCACACACAATTTGGGAACACGAATTAGCCTAATTACACGAACCTGACAAATTCTTTCCATACTGCATATTTTTTGTTTAAAAGTCTCAATTAATTAAGCAATTAAAAAATTACTTGTCTGTTCTAGTGGTGACTTAGTTGAATTTTTTTTTTTTAATTCTCATTTTTATTGTTCTTCTTCTTCTTATTATTATTATTATTATTATACCAAACACACAATCTCTACTCTTTAAAACTGCCTTTTCTAATGTTTGCTGACGGTGATGCAGAAGGGCGTCTGGCTTCACAGTTCGTTGGCGTCTACACCCTGATGTCCCGTGGCATGATTCTGACAAGTCACAGTTTGACAATGTTATGAAACTAGGATTTTCTGATTGATTAATATTTCGATGAAAAAAAAAAAAAAAAAAAATTAAGAGAAGCCAACTCAGCCTGGCTTCCCTTCAGTCATGATAGTCAACGTGCAATACCGCATTTCACCACATAACATTTCGGGGGCGCTGTTTCACCTATTGTAAAATACTAGGTAAGTTTATTACCAAAATAAAACTGTTAAACAAAGGTTTTTTAATACAATTTTTTTTTTTTTTTTTCCACTGAAGTAACAATTCTCTCTGGAAATTTCTTTTCAGATTCTCGGAGAAAGTGCCGCTAAGTGGTATATATATATATATATATATATATATATATATATATATATATATATATACGTATGTCTTTAGTTTGTGAAGCATGAACATATGCAGAGGTCAGCGTCGTGGTATTTCAAATTATTTGACTTGTCTGTTCATATTTTGTGACATTGAACCTACTGAAAATCAAGGGCAGTTATAAGTTATAAACAGACGCTGTACCGAGCTCGTCTCTGAACCGGGATGATGTTGATAAAGTTGAGGCACTGTCTCAGCCGGAATGCTGTGAGTTTTTGTCCATCTTACCCTCCAACCCTATGACAAAAGCCCGCTTGACGACATTGTTTACATTTCATGCCTCTTACCTCGCTTCTGACAAATTCATGGTTTCAACTAGTTACTGAACAAAC
Organism: Clarias magur; assembly: GCA_013621035.1. Lineage (NCBI taxonomy): Eukaryota > Metazoa > Chordata > Actinopteri > Siluriformes > Clariidae > Clarias > Clarias magur. The sequence continues at coordinate 55,849 of QNUK01000422.1, forward strand.
CCTTTTAAGTGCATGGTGCAGGAGAGAAGTTTTATTTATTTATTTATTTTTTTAAGGAAAAATCTTCATGAGAATCACAATCAAAAAGAGCATGTTTAATGGTTAAAAAAAAAAAAAAAACTCCTTTTCCTTTGCCAGATCCAGAGCAAACAGTTCCGAGCTAGCAAACGTAGAAAACGACGTGAACCAGCAGAAGGAGAGGATCAGAGCTGACACACACTCAGGTGAAAAAGACTCTATGACCATTCAAGAGCTTTTTTAATTGTGTTCCATAGATTGACAGGTGACACGTCTCTGTGCGGGATCTCGGCAGGGTTGCAGAGAAGCAGACGAGATGGACGTGTGTGTGAGAGAGAGAGAGAGAACAAGCTGGTATCACTGGCACAGAAGAAAAGCCTGTATGCTGTTTTTCTGTTTTTGAAGGTCTGAATCGTCCACCTACATGGTGTACACAATGTCGCTGTGTCACGAAAACGTGTCTCCTAAAAAGGCGAAACTTGAGCTTGAAGCTGAATTTGGACCAGCAGAGCCTGGAGAAACTGTACTGCAAAAACAAGGACGCTCTGGATCAGGGCGTCTGCCAAATGCCTAGATGGGGCTGTAACCGCTGCTACACTGGGTACGTGGCGTACATGAACATGAACACATGCTGGCAGGTGATCTTAATCTGTACCGAGCCGATAGCATCTGAGATATGCGTCTGTGTTTACACTTTATACCTCACAGAACATTCTTTCTTTTCTCCCAAGATAAAGCACCGTGCGCATGCCACTGCTGATGATCTCTCCCTGATAACCCGACTCAAAACCGCTGAACCGCACAATTCCTGAGAGTATGGTAACAGCAAGCAGTGACGGCGTGACGCCGGTTTCCTTTCTTTCTTTTATTTTTCCGGACATGCCGTGCACCTTTACATTTACAGCACTCATGTTTAAACCTTCCCTCAAACAGCAAATTTCCTTTGTGCATTTAGAATGGAATGTAACGTAATATTCAGTATGAGTGCACGGCATTTGTATTTAAATCCTCCATCCAGTTTGCTTCCATACTCTGAACACTGTAGACTGTAGACATTCTGTGATTTATACACACGTGGACAAAATTGTTGGTACCCTTCGGTCAATGAAAGAAAAACCCACAATGGTCACAGAAATAACTTTAATCTGACAAAAGTAATAATTTACAAAAATTCTATGAATGTTAACCAATGAAAGTCAGACGTTGCTTTTCAACCGTGCTTCAACGGAATTATTTAAAAAAATAAACTCATGGAACAGGCCTGGACAAAAATGATGGTACCCCTAGAAAATACTGGAAATGATGTTACCAAAGCGACATGTTAATTCAAGGTGTGTCCACTAATTAGCATCACAGGTGTCTACAACCTTGTAATCAGTCAGTGGGCCTATATATAGGGCTCCAGGCCGTCACTGTGTTGTTTGGTGACATGGTATGTACCACACTCAACATGGACCAGAGGAAGCGAAGGAAAGAGTTGTCTCAGGAGATTCGAAAGAAAATTATAGACAAGCATGTTAAAGGTAAAGGCTATAAGACCATTTCCAAGCAGCTAGATGTTCCTGTGACTACAGTTGCACATATTATTCAGAAATTTAAGATCCATGAGACTGTAGCCAACCTCTCTGGACGTGGCCGCACGAGGAAAATTCATGACAAATCAAAGAGACGGATAATCCGAATGGTAACAAGAGGCCAGAAAGACTTCTAAAGAGATCCAAGGTGAACTTCATGCTCAAGGAACATCAGTGTCAGATCGCACCATCCGTCGTTGTTTGAGCCAAAGTGGACTACATGGGAGACGACCAAGGAGGACACCATTGTTGAAAACAAATCATAAAAAAGCCAGACTGGAATATGCCAAACTACATGTTGACAAGCCACAAAGCTTCTGGGAGAATGTCCTATGGACAGAAGAGACAAAAAATGGAACTTTTTGCCAAGGCACATCAGCTCTATGTTCACAGAGGGAAAAATGAAGCATATGAAGAAAAGAACACTGTCCCTACTGTGAAACATGGAGGGGGCTCTGTTATGTTCTGGGGCTGCTTTGCTGCATCTGCCACAGGGTGTCTTGAATCTGTGCAGGGTACAATGAAATCTCAAGACTATCAAGGGATTCTAGAGAGAAATGTGCTGGCCAGTGTCAGAAAGCTGGGTCTCAGTCGCAGGTCATGGGTCTTGCAACAGGACAATGAGCCAAAACACACAGCTAAAAACACCTAAGAATGGCTAAGAGGAAAACATTGGACTATTCTAAAGTGGCCTTCTATGAGCCCTGACCTCAATCCTATTGAGCATCTTTGGAAGGAGCTGAAACATGCTGTCTGGAAAAGGCACCCTTCAAACCGGAAACAACTGGAGCAGCTTGCTCATGAGAAGTGGGCCAAAATACCTGCAGAGAGGCGCAGAAGTCTCATTGACAGTTACAGGAAGCGTTTGATTGCAGTGATTGCCTCAAAAGGTTGTGCAACAAACTATTAAGTTAGGGGTGCCATCATTTTTGTCCAGGCCTGTTCCATGAGTTCATTTTTTAAAATAATTCTGTTGAAGCATGGTTGAAAAGCAATGTCTGACTTTCACTGGTTAACATTCATAGAATTTTTTTTAATTATTACTTTTGTCAGATTAAAGTTATTTCTGTGACCATTGTGAGTTTTTCTTTCATTGACCGAAGGATACCAACAATTTTGTCCACATGTGTAAATTGGGTAAAGTATTCTTCTGCCGGGAAAGGCTTTCTACAAGGTTAAGGAGTGTGTTTATGGGATTTTTTTTCGACCATTCTTACAGAAATCATTGGTGAGGTCAGTCTCCTCTCTACTTCATCCCAAAGATGTTCAACATCATATTAAACTATATGGATTAAGAATCGGATTTTACTCATGTTGATATGCACGTTTAGGCTGGCGAGCGAATTCTTTTTCCCAACACAAAATGCCTAACAAAAAGTCTGTCAAGGGCCAGGCACTTCATCCAGACCATGTGTAAAAGTTAGCGCTCCTTCTTAATTGTAAACAGCAAACATGTATTTGGAGCTGCTGGTGCCTCTGGAGTCCCGCGAATCTCAAGGTGAAGGATCCTTCATGTTGGCTCGCAGTTGTGCATAAACTTTCTATTTGGCCTCGCCTAACCAATGCTCACAAGCGGAAAGGGCTGCAGTGGGCCCAGACGTACATGAAGACTCAGACTTGTTTACTAGTGAGTGTCGTGCAACCCTGGATGGTCCAGATGGATGGAGTAGCGGATGGTTGGTGGACGGCCACCATGACGTCAACAAGGAGGTGGCAGAGTCATGTTTTGGGCCGGAATCATATGGGGAGAGCTGCTAGGCCCCTACAGCCATGGTACCAAAAGGAGAACCTGAAGAGCCTTCCATAGCAAAATCATCCTCATGCATCTCATGCTGCAAAGGATACCTCTGTGCCATTGGCTGCTATGGGCATAAAACTCATGGTGTGGCCACCAACCTCCCCGAATCGTTTAAGATCCGCTTTGCAATGTCTTTCGCTTTTTCCCGCAGGTCATGAACGGCTCTTTAGGGAGGAGGAAGCTGCTCAAACAAACAGCAGTGCAGACCGTCAGGCATGAACTGTATTGGCTCTTTACAAACTAATGCTAATTTCTGCAGGGGAGAAACTGGACAGACCCACCGAACAGGTTGAACATCTTGCGTTCATGCGATTCAGTGCTTGAGTTCACGTCTCAAACATATTGATCATGAGCTTGATGGAGCAACCTGATATTTCACATATCTGTCTTGGAATGCTGCTTCTACTGTATGTACTGTACGCGAAGTAAAACGATTCCGGAGGAAAAACATTCTTGTTACAAATTCTCGTGACCTGTTAACTAACCTGTTAGATATAAAAGATGATTTCGTCACTAAACTTTAGCGTAATGCATCAGACTTGGTGATTCCAAATTTTCTTGACAAAGTGGTTCAAACAGGTTCGAACCCCGGGTGATGCTGTAACCTCCCGCAGCCGAAGGTCTAGAGAGAGCTGATTGGCCGAGCTCTCTCAGAGGGGAGGGATGAGAGGTACATAGTGCTCCGACATTAATCACGGCTCTACAGCCAGTCTGGGGCGTCTGTGAGCTCACGCAGCGGAGGGAGCGGATAGCGCTGTCCTCCGAGTGTGTGACTCCGCCCCCAACGGTGCGCGAGCGAGCAGTTCGAAAAGAGGCGGTCGGCTGGCGTCACGTGGTTCGGAGGAAACACGTGATAGTCTTCGGCCCTCCCGGCTGAGTGGTAGTAGTAGCCTTAATGTGGGCGCTCCCCCTAGTGACGGGGAGGAATTGGACACGACTAAATTAGGGAGAAAATCGGGGAAAAAAAAATTTTTTAAAAATGGCAGTTTTTCACAATCTTTATATGAGCTGAACATATATTGTCTGCTTCATATTGGGAAAGTTAAGGACGATACAGATCCTTCATCATATCACACCTGATCAAAAGATTGCGACCGAGGTGTTAGCCGATGTGGCTGAAATAATTAATGCGGAATTATGGATTATAATTATGCTCTTGACGCTGAAAAGGTGTTTGACCAGATTGAGTGGTGATATATGCATTTAGTTTTAGCAAAATCTTTGTTTTTTTTTTTTGTTTTTTTTTTTTTTTTGTACAAATGCCAAAATCTACTATCATCAGTCTATCAAAAAAACAAACAAACAAAAAAATTCCCAACCTCATTTGCACCAGGCAGGGCTGCTGTTCATGTCCACTCGAGCTCCTTGCCATCGCTGTTCATCACCTGCACAATTTTGAAGGTATTACTGTCGGGTGTAAGGAATTTTAGTTCTTTATATGCAGATGACTTCAGAGATTTCGGTTCTTTTTCTGATTATAAAATGAACTATGACAAGTCCACTTGTATGCCTCATTCCAACAAAATCATTTCCTGGCTTCTCTTCCAATTAAAGTCACCAGTGAACATTTCATTTATCTTGGGCTGGTTATTCCTAAAGACCCGAGTCTAATAGTTAAGTTAAATTTTACAGAAGCTCTAAATAATCTTTAATTGAAAAGTGGACAAACGTACCTCTTTATTTAATAGGTTGAGTTAACACAGTTTTATTGGTTCCCTGGGGATTTTATTGGTTCCCTGGGGATTTTATTGGTTCCCTGGGGATTGAAGACACATCGGCTTGCTAAAAACAGCTCTTACAGGTTTTTCCCTACCAGAGTTCCAACATTATTATTGGGCAGCCAGTTCCAGAGCTATGATGTATTTTTGCATCAATAATAGACGAGTAATGAAAAGCGCCGCTACTGTATGTGACTGTGTGTAGAGTTTAGAGTTCGTGTAGTTTTTTTTTTGTTGTTGCTATCCTCTACATATAAGACTAAAAACACAGGCTCAAACTTTGTTGGTCAATAAATTCTTAAACAAATTGTGAAAGCCCTTAACATTTCTGAATTACAACCGTATATATATTTTTTTGCCTAGTCTAATTGGTAGAGGATTTTTTGTTGTTGTTAATTTACTCACTCACTCACCGCTTTATCCTGTATTTAGCATGACGAGGGGCCTGGAGCCTATTCCACGAGACTTAGGGCACCAATCCAAGGCAGGACACACAACCAGAGCACCCGGAGGAAACCCACCAAACACAGGGAGAACATGCAAACTCCATGCACGCAGAGCCGGGAATCAAACCCAGACCCCGGAGGTGCAAGGAGACAGCGCTAACCACTACACCACCGCGCGTCTTTGCTAAGTCAGTGGAAGTGGAATGGAAATAATTGGAGATTTATACTTTAGTGGACACGTTACATGTTTTGATCAGCTTCACCTCGAATGTAATCTTTCCAAATCGTACATCACGATGATTGTTACACAGAGTTTTTCTGAATTTGTTGACGTTCGGTCACATCATCACTGCAATTGCCTTAAAAATTTGGATTTCTCCCTTAGACAGTAATTTGTCCACTCCAGCTCTGCTCTTGTGTACGGAAACAGTTTAGTTTTATTCTGGTGCCTTCTTTGTGCATTTATGACGTTTTTCAGATTTCTGGATTTTCCCCCCCTTAGGGATGCTGGGTGATGTTTGTTGCTGTGGTGTTCTGGGCGGTGTTGTTTGGTTTCATTTAGAATTTTATCAAATAAAAAATAAGTAAAAAACACATATATACTATATTCATTGTTTTTTTTGTTTTTTTTTTTCCTGAAAACATGTGAATAAACAAATGAAAGTGAAACTTTTGAGTGAAATTCTAGCCAGCGCTCGACTTCACTGATTCTGGGGTCGAGTGAAATAATAATCTCAGTGAATAATCTAAATTAGACTCTATACACTTCTGTTACACAACTTCGCTACACAAATTCTGTGTGATGAAAATCAGAACAGATCATTTCAGATTATCTAACTGAGAACATTTAAGTTGAATTCAAACAGAATAAGAAACAAAAACAAAAAAAAAAACTGGAAACCAAAAAAAAAAAAAAAAACCGACATAAAACTGTTTGTATAAATGTGCACGGTCTTTTATAACGAGTCATGTGACTGTGTTTAGAACGAACTATTCACATTTACACTTGAATAGACAATATTTTCATACTTTCAAAAGAAAACTTTACAGTTACAATTCATTTCTAAATCTGATTCTGAATATGAAAACACTAAATACGTGAGGATGATCCATCCCCCCCCGTATTAAACACCTCATAAACCCCATTCCTTAACAGGATTATAAATTGGCAAGGAAGCAAGAAAACACTTTCTTCTTTGATGGTATCCAAACAGTAGCAAGCCACTTATACAGACTCGTGCATTAGACTCGTGCGGGATTATATAACGAGAACAAGCTAGTTTTTATTCTCATAACTGTGTTTTGTTATTCTGACAATTGAAAGTTCCATTTTGAATCGAACACCCCATGTAGAAAAGATATACTGACAGAAGGGAATGATTCAGAGAGTTAAGAAATGTTTACATGATCCTTCCACCACCATGCTTCACCATGTCACACAAAGTATCCCTGCCTTGTCATGCTTCTTCAAAAAATCTCTTCCTCATCCCAGCTCAGGGAGTTTTTTCCTTCTGATATGAACAAAGTCAAGACAGTTTCCACATCACACAGGATTTTAATAATTAATTCAATTTTTGAAAAAATACAAAAAAAAAAAAAAAAACAGATTTCAACAATGCAAACATTTTCAGAGAAATAAAAAAGAGAGAGAGAGAAAAAATTCCTGAACATCTTTCAGACGCAGCTCGTCACAACATCCTAATGCTCGTTACTCTTGCGGTTATGCCCTGGGGTGGCTGGAGGTTGGATACGTACTACATTTTACATACAAAGACAGACACAGAGAGTAAAAAAAAAAATAAAATAAAAAATTAACACTGATGTTAAGGTTTAGGAGGAACATCACAGCAAACAATCTAAAGGCAACTTTTGAAAATTTCCTGCCACGCTATTTTTTTTATCTATATTAAAATATACATAATATTTCTAAAAGAATTCAAACAAGCAAAAAAGAAAAAAAGAAAAAAAAAAAGAAATGTTAGCAAAGTCATAAAAACGAATCGAAAGCTTTGAAGTCCAGATTTCGACATAAAATTGAGTGACATTTTAAACATTTTAAAACGACAGAATGTTATATGACAAATTAAAAGCTTCAGATTCCAATAAAAAAAAAAATTTTTTTTTTAATGACTGAACCATTCAGGATTACAGGAATATACAAGTCACCCACCTGCTGCAAAATGCTGTTGGCTTGATTTCTATCCAGCGGCACCGTACTCACGATCTGAGCTCGCAGCCCGATGACAAACGGATTTACTGAAACGAACGCACAAGTCGGTTTAACTTCAACTTCAAAGCAATATGAAATATAGTTTTAAAAGTCCCGCGTTTTTTTTTTAGTTTCGAAATGCATCGTCACTCTGACGTATTAGCTGGAAAGAAAGCTTATAGTGGCCGCAGAAATCGAATGCTTTGTACACGTACACTGAGGCTGTGCTGTGGGACGGGTTGAGGTAGTTGTGTTCACGGGAGAAGGTGACGATCCTGCGGCATACGTAAAGTTCCCTGCATGTGGTAGGGTTACGATTATTAGTTACTGATCCAAATTTCAGAATATAAGCAAAAGTAGCACTAAAAAAAAAAAAAAAAAAAAACGATATAAATTTAATACACGCAAACTATTGTACACTTGGACAGAATTGTATTGAAGACCTGATTTATTCATGTAAAAAAAGACACATGATGTAAACCGGCTCTATATACTGTAGAATGGCTGCTTACTTTCGCAAAATGTAGTTTGATTTAACAAAGTATGAAATGACAAAGCTGTGCCAATGCAAACAGATAAATAAACATAAATTCATTTTCACATCGATAATAATCATTGCAGAGTGGCAAATTAATTAATCTGGTGGACATATAATTACATTTATTAACGTAATTTATACATCGAAATGTTGTAAATCGAATCCGTATCTTTCTCACTTTTACATTATGTTCTCTTATGGTTTTTGTATGTGAAATTTGGTGCTAGTTAATTTGTGCTGTAGTATATAGGAAATGGCATATTTCTCAATGATGCATAATCAAAAGGACTTCAAATAGTTCTGAATTTTTTACATTTTTATAAAACAGATACTTGTAAGAGATGCAATACTACGGTTTGCAAAGGTTTGCCCTAAACACTGAATGCAAACGTTTTAAAAGCAGTTTGAAAAAAAAAAAAAAAATCCAATAAAACACATTATTTACGACCTTCGCTTAGTTTTTTACTGACTTTCAACTTACTGTAAGCAGCAAATTTTTGAAATTGAAATTGAAATGTATTTAAATATATTTGATGTTTAATGTGATCTAGCAACCAATACTATTCAACATTAAATACAAATAGAAATATTCAGGTTTGAAGTTCGAGAAACAAAAACATTAACCTAATACCACGAGTCCGAGGTGTTTAAGTAATGCTTTTGTGTTTCTAACGTCGGGTTCAGTCCTTTTCAATAAGTGTCTACCAAGTTCTTGATTTATCAGTCAGATCCAATCCCAATTGCGAGGGGACTTCTTAGGCACGTTTCTCTTCAATTCATTTCCAGGCAGCAGAAAAAAATATTGATCTTTTTTTTTTTTTTTTCGTATTTTCATTTTCATGAAATTCTTGGTTTTAAATCGAATGTTATTAGTTGCTATATCGCATTAAAGATGGAAAATAACATGAAATTATATGTCCGGGTGTAGAAACTTTGCATGTTACATGCGAAACATAAATAAAAGGAATCAATCATTCACTTTCTTCCAGAGTCAACCAGCCAGACGTTTACTTAAAAGTTACTTTTACTTTCAAAGTGTGTATTCGTTCAGTTTTTTTTTTTTTTTTCCCCACTTAAAGTAATAGGTCTGGTATCTAAGTAAAATGCCTTCAGAGATATTTTCCTGATTCTTTACCTAAAGCAAGAAATAATTCTATCTATTTCAGCAGATGTACTGAAGCTCTGGTGCGATGATATTGTAGTAACCTATGTACAGTAAACTAGCAAACACTTACACTATATACTCTGATACCACAGATAATTCTCTAAAACCCTGAACTTCTTATCTAATTAGTGGAAAAGCAAAGATAAAGTGATTACCAGTTGTTGTTGTAGCAGTAGTAAATGCTGTAGTGGTAGGAAAGAGTGAATTAAAAAAAACAAACAAAAAAAACAGACAAAAATGTTACTTACGAAATCCATTAAATGTACAAAATACGTTATTAATAAGTATACACACCCATTAACTAATACTTTTGCTTGTGATACAGTGTTTAATATTTTTACTTAGGACTCTACCAAGCCCCGTGAGTTGAAAAAAAACAAAAAAAAAAAAAACCCATCATTCCACAAATAGGTCCCATATTGCACTTCAAGTCATTGCACAGAATTTAGGATTTGCGCTCTGATGGGGCCGCACCAAAACGTTCAGCAAAGACACCCCCCCCTCCCCCTCCCCAAAGTTTAATTATTAAAAAACTTAACTACTTTAACTAATAAAACAAACAAACAAAAAAGTAACCTTTATTTAACTCACCAATTGTTGCATTTGTAAGAATAATAGCTCCAAAAAAAAAAATAATTTTTTTTTTTAAGGCAAATTGTTTTACATTAATGATCTTACTCTTGCCTAAGGTGCATGTGTGTGTGTGTGTGTGTGTGTGTGTGTGTGTATCTTAGTTGGTTTCCCTAAAAACCTTGTCAGAACACATTCTTATACGGCTAGGATGGGCGTGTCTCAACTGTCTTCAATTTATTTCACAGGCAGCAGCAAAATATTGATCTTATATTTCTTAAAAAAAAAAAAAAAATTCTTTCTGAAATGTTTGGTTTTAAGTTTAAAGGTGGAAAATAATCTGAAATGATTTGTTCTGGTGTAAAACCTTTGTATTCACATTTTACACGTAAAACATCAAAAGAAATTCAATTATTCACTGTTGAACTAAACGTCCAGAGTCGGTAGAAGACGGGCCAGAGGTTTACTTAACAGTTACTTTTACTTTCAAAGCAAACGTTTTACTAGCAAACATTTACAGTATATACACTGATATCTCAGAGAATTCTAGTACCCTGAGCGTCTTATCGAATAAGTGGAAGGTCTGGAAAAGACAAGATAAAGTGATTACCAGTTGTTGTTGTTGTTGTTGTTGTTGTTGTTGTACCAGTAGTGGTTGGAATGACTGACGGGAAAAAAAAAACACAGAGAAAATGTTACTTAAATCCATTAAATGTACAAAAGGCATTATTAATAAGTATACACACCCATTAACTAAAATATTTGCTCGTAATACAGTGGTTTAATATTCATTTGCTCTGACTGGGCCGTTTCCAAAACATTCAGCTTTTTTCCCCCTCTAAAGCTATTTCTTTATGAAGTCTAACAAAGGCAACAAGTTTGCTTTCAAAATAGTTGTTATGCAGAGCTAATCATTATTCCGACTTCACCCCAGTCCCTGCTGAAGAGCTGCAGACCCATAGCACGATGCTACCACCACCATGCTTCCCACTGTAAAATACTGTACTCACGGTTTCCCTTTTTTCCCACTGACATGTTAGATTTTACATATATTTACCAGTTTGTTACCAACCACAGGATTGGATTTAGCCATGGATTTAGTATCTGGTATCACGTAACATTTAGTTGTTTAGTGCTTTCTTTGTATATAAGCTGGATTTAGCGTTTGGCTGTGATTCTCATGAACGTCCAGATGATTGCCGTATGATTTCCTACAATCTCAAGCTTGGGATCAAATTGACAGATGTGGGAAAGTTCATTTCCAAATTATTAGCACATTGAATAAGTTAACAATCCATTAAAATAGTAAAACAAAATAATTGAATCGTTTTTCAACTCACCAGTTGTTGCATCTGTAAGAATAATGGCTCCAACAAAAAGAATGAAAGGCAACATGCTTTCTGTTGATGATCTTACTCCTGCCTAAGGTGTGTGTGTGTGTGTGTGTGAGAGAGAGAGAGTGTGAGCGAGTATGGTGTTTCTTAATCGCTTTCACTAAAAACCTTCTCAGGAAGCATTCTTAAGGAAGCTAGTTCTCAAATGTCAGACATACAATGACAGCGGTTCCAGGAAACACAAGCAAAAGCTCCGCCTTCAGTCAAAGCTTTGTGATGTGAATGAACTGGGGGAGCTTTGGGTAGATTGGTGTGTCTCAAGTGTGTCTCAAGTGTGTCTCATTTGGGTGAGCGTGGTAGAGACGCGGCCGCAGTTGACACGCTACTGTAGCCTGGTTCTGACCGGTCAGTGGTTCCCTGCGAAGTGGACTGACCAGGGTATTCAGATCACGCTTGGTACCATTTCAAAACGGAGGGAGCGGAACAGCTCAGTTCAAAGGGACTTGGGAACAGTGTCAGGAACAAGTGAACAATGCTTCATCACTTTGCCGGAAGTGGACATGTGCAAAACGTTCCATTAGTCATTGTGTCCAGAAACAGAAAATGGAGCTCTAAAAGTGATTTATACATTTACCAGCATTACTATTGAGGATGACATAATATCAATATGACACAATAAGAACTAGTAATTAATGTAATATTTTTTAAATTTAACTAACAAAATCAATTTAATCAATAAATTCTTCTTAGTACAGGATGATTCATTTGAAAGAGGCCCTGAATATTCTGTAATAACTTTGGCTATGACGAAGCAATTTGAACCCCCCAAAAAATAAGATACATGCCTTGATGTATGTATGATAAATTGCATTACATGCGATGTTGGACGTGATCCCTGTTTTCTGCCTGACACATTTCGACTCCATGTTCCTAAATGTATTGGTAAGGATATTGCAGCATTTCTACACTGGATGCTTCCCGTGAAATCTTTCACAGTGGAAGGCTTGTGTTTCACTCTGACATTGACCTTGAAAATTCTATCTAATCATTTATTTACAAGTTTCAATAGTATATATCAGTTTCAGTGATAGCAGTTTTTGTTGCGATATTTCAATATTTCAAATATATTCGAATATTTCAAAATTCAATATTTACTTTCCATAGTGTGGAATTTCCGCAGTAGCAGCAACAGGTATTCGAGGTTCTTGCGTTACTGAGGTACGTCAGTGCTGGTGATGTTGCAAGGTGTTGCGACTGTTGGGATTTTTGTCGAGAGAAGTTCCCCTAACCGACGAGATTCCCTGCACAGGGAGTAGGGGTCATCCTTACTGGCTAACCAGTAAGCCACAGTGCCGCCTAGCTGTAACACTAAATCGTTTTATAACAAGTTTTATAACAAGTTATTGTGTATCTACTTATTTCCATTATCATTTGATATTTACATGGAGTCAGATAAGATCACAGTTAATCCCACCAGCCCACATCAGGCTCACTATTTCTGAAGGCAGCATAAGTTGTGCAAAAACTTGCTCTGTTAAAATGATTTGGTAAACTAAAAAGAAAATAACTTGCCAACAAAATTAAAGTGGTTATTGTCACTTAGTGGAAAATTAATGTGGTTATTGTCACTTAGTGGATTTTACTTTGATATACGAGTGCTTTGATATATAAGCACGCCTTAGGAATGAATCTTGCTCGCAATCCAAGATTCAACCATACATAAAACACTCATATGGTATGTTGCTCTTAGTCTCCATCTGGTGGTTAAAAACAGCACTGTGTCTGCTTATACAGTATATCCTTGCTCTTGTGTTAGGGTCAGACTCGCACCGACCTGTTTTACTTTTTAAATGCATAAAACTACTACCTAATTTAGCTTATTGCATCATGGCTTTCTGACTTTGTCAAAAATCTGTATTTAATAAAAAACAAAAAAAACAAACAAACAAACAACAAAAAAACAATTGTACTAAATTATAAAATGCTCTGGGAAAAAATGCATTTCCTTTTTTCATTGCAAGTGGGTTGATTTGTTCTGTGCTTTGTATTGTTTAAGTTAACTTTAATGCTTGAAAGTTGAATTTAGTTATTGGTTATTTCAGCTATTTAATATTTGCTGTGAAATGTTCATTCCATACCAAAATCTCACAATTAAACACGCATAGAAAAGTGTAAATGCAAAGACACCACTGAGCTTTCTGGCTCTGAAGGTTATTGTAACGTAAGCAGTGCTGTTAGCAGGTTTACCCGTTTTATCTGTCTACCTTCAATTCCTCATTTGTATTGAGGAACTGCAGATCTCTAGCACTGGCTAGTATGTTTTGCTACCTTTTTTTTCTTCATCCAGTTTTTGGTTGTTATTCTTAAAATATGCCTTGAAGCATGAAATGTATGAAATAAATAAAATATGAAACAAGGTGGTCTGTTGTTTTTGTATTGCAACTTGCATATTGGGATTTGGGAGGAATAAAAAATATATTCATGTTAATAAATTAACACATTATTTTTGATAAATTATTAACAATTATCTAAATGCATTTAAAGTAAGTTGGGTTTATTATGTAATAATACATAATTCTCTTCATTATGAATGTAAAACAAATTGGATTTATTGGTCTGATATACATAAATCGCATTCTTGCTCATTTCATTTACATATAACTTGCCAATAAGAATCACATAAAGTTTATTAGTTTGGTTACGCTAGAAATATGTCATCCAAATGGATGGAATTTTTTTTTATATGTAATCAAAATGCATAAATCTTAATTGTTAGGCCTAAATATTGTTTTGAGTGTGGCAGGGCAGCTGCTGCAAATGTCATCAAAATCACAAGGTTTGCTGTGACGAGAGTACGTGACATCAAGACATATTTTGATCTGTTCATGCCATTGTCACAAAAGAAAGTCATGATTGCTACGACAAACCTTGAAGGAAAAAAGGTCCATGGCGACATGTGGAATGACATTGATGAGGAATACGTACCTGGATGCTTATACTGGTGCTCTTCTTCTTCTTCGTGCTGCTGTTTACAAATCCAGCAACGAGGCCACTGATCGTCTCTGGGGTGCGTCGACAGGCAGAAATATTTTCCGGGCAACGATGTCACTTCAGTCATTTCGAATGATGTCGAGAGTCCTCAGATTTGACAACAGAGAAACTAGAGAAACATCTGACAAGTTTGCTCCCATCAGGGATGTCTGGGAAAGGTGGGTGTAGCTCCTTCCACTGATGTTCAACCCAAGGCCAGAGGTATCAGTAGATGAACGTTTTGTCCCTTTCAGTGGAAAATGCCCTTTCCAGCGGTACATGCCTAGTAAGCCACGGAAATACGGCATAAAAATTTGGGCAGCCTGTGCTGCAAGAACCAGCTATGCATGAATTCTGAGGAAAATCAAGGAAAACGTGTAGTCCTCGATATGACTACTGGACTGCGGGGTCACAATATCACACGTGACAATTTCTTTACCAGCTATGACCTTGGACAAGAACTTCTCAGGTGGAAACTTACCATGGTGGGCAAAGACGCAGCTGCGTCATCAGCAAGTGACCAAAGGCCCGTAATTATCTTGGAATATAATAAAAACAAAGGTGGAGTGTTTTTTGGAACTAGTGCCTCATTTCTATTGGTTTGATTTGCTTAGTTGTTCGTTGTTTGTTTGACCTTGCAAATCCACATTTTGTGATTTACTTGTTTAGCTTTCCATTTATATTAACGTTATTTTTGAAAATACCTTTTTTTTTTGCCTTTTTCTTTGTAATAAATAAATATATATGGGGCAGATTTGACCCGTAACACCATAGTTATTAATATAATAATAATAATAATAATAATAATAATAATAATAAAAAATAATAAAAAATATAACAAATTTATTTATGAGATGTGTTCTAATACCCCTCAGTAATAGTCAGGTAACATAACAACCTTTAATTTATTTAAATAATTCTCTTGAGGTTCATTTAATTTATTTTATTTTTTTATTGAAAATGAGAGGTATGCTGTTAAAAGTAAAAGCTCATGAGATCACAGCAAAAATATTAAAAACATCATTTTCATGGACAAGGAAACGTAACAAAGTAACCAAGAGTTAAGGGGGAAAAATTGCATGATAAATAATTGTTTTGAGGGTAATATGGCTGATTAAAGACACGGATCAAAACCGACCTGGTAACATAAGGGATAGTAAAAATAAATAAAAAACAAAGGTAGAAAGAGGGCAGTAGCAAGAAGACTCTTAACTAACGGGTCACACTGAACTTTTATTTATTACTTATAGTTATTACTATGTTTACGTGTTTAAACACTACATTCAGACTAGAACTAATTTGGAAAACACAGGAAAAATCCACAATGATGGAGAGATTGGTGCCTCAAAACAAACAAACAAACAAACAAACAAACAAACAAACAAAATAACAAAACCATTTTGAGAGCCCCTGGCCTGGACAATTGTATTTCTTTTTATTTTTTATTTGACAGCTTTTCGTATTTGTAGTCTTGCATTAGAATATAATAACAACAACATCAACAACAACAACAACAACAACAACAACAATAATAATAATAATAATAATAATAATAATAATAATAATAATAAAACAACACAAGCAAAAGTTAAAAATCTAAACATTTGTTCACAAAAACAAACATACATATACAGAAACTGGACTACGGGATCCAGAATGTGTTTGTAATCCGGTATTACCGCCAATAATAAAAGCAGCTGCACTTCACCGCCGCCTTTAAGTCCGTCTTCACTGCGCCGCATTGTGTCGCCATCTACTGGCCGAGGACGGCGCGCGGGAAAAAAAAAAAAAAAAGCGAAGCGCGTTGCTAAGCAACCCAGAAGACAACACACCGGAACGGGCTCGACTGCGCTAGCGTTTGATCTTACTTAGCACGAGTTTCACGACATTAATTAAAGCTCCCGAGTTCATTTTATTCTCAACATTTCCAGAACGTTCTGCCAAAAAAAGAAGAAAAAACAAACAAACAAACAAACAACAACAACAACAACAACAACAACAAAAATGTCTAACCTGATGTTGTCAAAGGTTTTGTCTGAGATGGGTTGGGACGGACAGTTCGCCAGTCCAGTGTCAAACCTCGAGAATAAGTCTCTGCAGGATGAGGTGAGGAAAGAGTTCAGCAGGTTAAATGGTAACATTCATTCATTCCTTCATTCACTACGGTGACGACTGATTATGGTACTGTTTTGAAAGTTGTATATTTTGAATACACTAAAATGATTTAAAACGTCCTAAGTTTAAAATTCAGGACATGGCGCTTGAGGTTCACATCTAAAAAAAAAAACAAAAAACACCCACAATCAGAGAAAATGTGAAAAGCGTGGTGTGCATCTGTATTCAGCCTTCTTAACCTTCTTTCATGACTACAATCCAGTGGAATGAACTGCCTCCAGGAGTCACCTAATCAGTAAGCAGCGTGTTGACAGACTGATGTTGACAGCTGCGTCTCTGCGGACGTCGCCTCGGTAGTCCAGGACTGGAATTTCCTACAAAATCTCAAAATAAACAGGAGCGCTATTCAATCCATCACGCAAAAATGGAAAGATTACGGCACAACTGCACACCTACCGAGGCACGGCCACCTCACCTGTCCATGTAATGTGGAGAGCGTCGATCAGAGAAGCAGCCAAGAGGCCCGTGGCAACTCTGGAGGAGCTGCAGAGATCCACAGATCAAGCGGGAGAATCTGTACACAGGACAACTATTAGTCATGCACAGTGTTAGAGGGTGTTCGAGTACTCAGTTACTCAGTTACTTTTTCAAAAATGTCATCCGTTATTCAGACAATTTATGTAATCCATGAGCCAGACAGCAGTCATTCCCAATCCATTGCTGTGTCTGTGTGTGTGTGTGAGAAAGTCGTCCTACAAACCCCGCCCCCTGTGTTATTCCTGCTGTTATACCCCTATCTCTCACCTATGTGGTTTGACTATGTGAGGACCGACGCGCGGAAAGAGGGAAAGCTAATCACAGCGCCGAAACTGGCGGTGAATCATGACGAACCGTATTTTACGGCCACCGCGCGACACCGCGTAGCTGAGATAGGGGTGTTAGTAGTGAACAGATTCTGGGCCAAAGTTCACTGAGTGATGACGGTAGAATAATTATAAAGGTCTCGACTAAAACAACATGCATGAGGAGGCACAAAGGAGTTTTCATCTTCTGCAGTGGAAAAGTTACTCGAACTAGTTACTGTGATCAGAAAGTCACGCGGTGATGTAACGTAACGGATTACTTTTTGAAGGCAGTAATTTTGTAATGTACTTTAAAGTAACGTCCCCCAACACTGGTCATGCAGGAATGACAAAAAGAAAGCCATTGTTGAATGAAAGCCATAAGGCAGTTTGCAAGGAGCCATGTGAATCCTCATGAGTATCACAATCGAAACAAAAGTACATGTAGAAAGGATGAAAAATGATTTTAAAAATTATTATTATTTTAAAACTCCTTTCCATTGCCAGATCCAGAGAAAGCAGTCCGAGCTGGCAAATACAGAAAACAATGTGAGCCAGCAGAGGGAGAGGATCAGTGCAATGACTGAACATTTGAAAAATGTCCAGCAAGAGCTGAATCACACACAGGTGAAAAAGATTTTATAACCATTCAAGAGTTTCCCCCCTTTGTACCATAAACTTGTGATTAATTGACATGTGAGACATCCTGGCGCAGGCTCTGTACAGGGCTGTTGAGAAACAGACACAGTCTGAGCTCCACTTCAAGGCCTTGGACGAGAGAGAGACTGGATGGCTGCACCAGGAGAATTCCCAAGTGCAGAACGAGCTGGTGTCACTGCGAGAGAAGAAGAACCCACACGAGGTTAGAGGTTTTTCTGTTGGACTTTTGTGATCTGAATCGTCTACCTACATGGAGTACACAGGTAGGTCACTGGAACCTTTTCAAGTTGCAAACCTCGTCTTCTGTTTTTAATCTGAAACATTTCCTCAGAACTACATTTTCAAAGTCACGCAGAAGATCGAGGAGCTCACGGCCCAGCTGAACTTGGACCAACAGACTCTGGATGCCTGCCTGGAGAAATTGTCCCGCAAAGATGAGGACACCATGGCCATCGTCAAGTACGCCCAACAAGACGAGAGCAGGATCCGAGTGAGTCTGTGAATATCTCTTTAATCTTAGCCACGGCTAAACTGCGTGCATGACGTACAGTACATGCACTTAGCTTAATCTGTCCTGAGCCGATGACATCTAAGATACGCGTCTCTATTTACACTTTGTGCTTTCTTTCTTTTTCATTCTTTCTTTTCTCTTACAAAAAAAAGCATCTCATGCTTGCTGCTGCTGATTATCTGTGACTCATCTCCGACACTTGATCATCTGACTCCGAACCAATGAACCACACAATTCATAAAACTATGTCAACAGCAAGCACCGATGGCGCAGGTTGCCAATTTGTTCATAGCTGTGCATTTTTCCCCCCATCATTTGTCTTTTCTGCTGTAAAAAAAAAAAAGTTTCTGACTTTTATCCATCGGCTGATCTCTTTCAGGGGTCACCACAGTGAATCATCTGCCTCCATCCAACCCTATCCTCTGTATCATCGTCTCTCACGCCTACTAACTTCATCTCCTCTTTGGTCTTTTTCTAGACCTCCTGCCTGGGAGTTCCAACCTCAGCATCCTTCTACCAATATATTCACAATCCCTCCTCTGAACACGTCCAAACCACCTCAGTCTGGCCTCTCTGACTTTATCTCCGAAACATCTAACATGGGTTGTTCCTGTGATGGACTCATTCTTGATCCTATCCATCCTTGTTACTCCCAAAGAGAACCTCATCATCTTCAGCTCTTCTACCTCTAGCACTGCCTCCTGTCTTTTCTTCAGTGCCACTGTATCTAAGCCATAGAGCATCGCTGCTGTTGACTCGAAGAACTTAAAGTCCTGCAGCTTTAGATCTTGTCCTGCCATCTCTCCTAAGCACTTCCATTCCTCCACAGTGCTGTATGTCATCAAGACCAATTGCCTTTCCACTCTTTAAAGCACTCCTCAGCCCACTCTTACAAATGATTGCTACTTACTGCTCCACAACAGTCCCCTGTCTTACTCTTCGTCCTCTTTCATTTTCCTCATTTTCCTCATTCATCAACTCTTCACCCACCTGGCACCTGTCAGTACATTTCCATCACTATCTTTAATCGCTCTAACCTTCCCATTTCTATCTCTCTGCCTCATCAACCTGTACAGATCCACTTGTCCCTGCTTACTGTCCAACCTAGCATACAAGTCCTCATACAGACCTCACCTTACGCATCATCTCCCTCTAATCCTTTCAGTGTCCTTCTTCTTAGCTAACATCTTTCTCTGTATACACTCCTGGTCCAGTCAACTCCTGGAATCACCTCACTGAAAACTACACAACATTCTTCCTTTTTTTTTTTTTTTTTTTTTAACTTCCATCATCCGCACTGCCTTGGCCCTTATCACCAGGATCATTTTACACAACACCATGCTGTGTTGTCTCCACGTCCGATACTTTGCAGTCACTGATCTCTATCAAAACAATCTGTAGAGAATGCTTCTGCCTCGGCTTTTACAGTATACGTCACCCAATGCCCCTGCCTTTTCTGGAATCAAATATTCACCACTGCCATTCCCATCCTCTTTGCAAAGTCCACCACCATCTGTCTTCTGCATTCCTGCCCTGAAGATGAAACCTGCCCATTACATTCTCATCAGCTCTGTTCCGTCTGTTTGCAATCTGCACCAATCACCAGTCCCTCACCGTTCTCTCACCTCTGGGGACGCTCTGCATCACTTCATCTAACTCATTCCAAAATTACTTATTCCCTTCTAACTCACATCCTACCTGTGAGGCATAACCACTAACAACATTGCACATCACACCTTCAATTTCCAGCTTCAGACTCATCTCCAGAACATTCCGTACAAGCTCCTCTTTCAGGATAACTCCTACCTTGCCACCTGGTCTCACGTACACACGTTATATCCACCTTCCCTCTCTACATCTTGCCTTTCCTGTCATAGTCCCAACATTCAAAGTCCCTCCTGTTACTCCTAAACTCTTGCCTCTCCTTCTCTCTTCTCTCTCTCTGCCTAAAAACACGCCTTCCCAAGCACCCTATAGGTCCAACGCACCATGGCGGGTCGTTGTTAACCCGGGCTGCGACCGTTTCGTCAATGTTTTACATTAAATGCATTTCCTGCCATCTCTGCATTTATCAAGACTTGGGACTGGCACAATAAGACACTGGATTGTGTCCCCCCCCCCTCCCCCCTCCCCGCTCCCCAAGTCTGCAACACCCCCCCACCACCCACCTCCGTGCTTGCATTGGTTTCTGATTTTTATCCATAATTTTTACAAATGCTTTACCTATTTTTATTTATCATTCAAAAAAAAATATATTCTTTATTCATTATTCACGCATATTCATTTATTAGGTTTACTTGGACTTCCACTCATTTACCTGCACCCAATGCTTATCCATGTCTCTTACCTTTGCCATTGTTTGCTAACACACTTTATATATTTTGTATAAACCGCACAGGAGCTAACTCTAGGCATGGAGAAACTGTCTTTGGAGGCGAACAAAAAGAAAAAAGCTTTAGAAAATGAGGTTACTGAGACCATCATGGCGCAGGTCTGTTAACACTACAGCATTTTCCTCTTACAGTCAAAAAGTCCACCAAATTCTACAGTGAAGAAAAAAAAAATCTTGACTCTGTGTGTGTGTGTTTTATTTTCGGATGGCTCTCAGGTGGCTCTGGAGAAGACAGTTGAGATGGTGCAGCAGGCCTACACGGAGAGACAGGAGCTGATCAGCCAGTGGGAGAACTCCATCGAACAAATGATGAAGAAAGACCAGGATCTGCAGCAATGTGCTCTGGTATTCAGCCACCACTAACCCTGAGAAGTGTCCGAGAAGTAAACCTGAGCATGATGATTATTTATTTATTTATTTATTTATTTATTTAGCTTCTGGCAGAGACGAACCAGGCGATCTATCAACACAAAGCACTCATAAACGAGAAGCAGAACTTTCTCGCTAACGAGATAGAGAACAACAAGGACTGCGAGAAGAAGATTTCCGCGTTAGACCGCCAGGCTAATCGACTGCGACAACAGTTTCAGGAGGAGCAGAACAACTGCACTCGCCTGCAAGATGAGGCATGTTCCTATACACCGACTACATCGCCGCAACTTATCTTTAATGATGAGGCGCTGATATTCATGTCTTGCTGTTTTTGCAGCTGATGAGCCTAAAGGGCAGGGTGGATCGCACTGCTACAGACCTAGAGGCTAAGAGGTCCCACTTAGCGAGCCTCAAAAAGGACATCAAAGACAAAACGGCAAAGTAATTCTGTCTCATTACTGTAAAAAGCTTAAGTGACCCAAAAAAAGCTGTATATTGTATTATTTTATTACAGTGGAACCTCGGATTGCGAGTAACGTGGTTTACGAGTGTTCCGCAAACCGAGCAAAGATTTCTAATACATTTTTAATCGGAAACCGAGCAAGTATTAGTTTACGAGCGCCGAGTATCATGTATCACGCATGCGACTCTTATTTTGACACCGAGAGTCACTCTCTCACCTTAGGGGCTAATTCCGCACACACACACACGCACACACACACACACACACGCACACACACACACACACACACACACACACACACACGGCGCCTGCACACACCAACGGAAACACTTATCTGTCAGGATTTATTTGTACTTTTTTTTTAAAGGTAAAGTGCAGATTAATTTGTTTTATTTTCATTTTATAGATTGTATGAATTATTTTTATGTATTTTATTTTTTGGGGCTGTGGAACGAATAATTTGAGTTTTCATTATTTCTTATGGGAAATGATGATTTGGTTTACGAGTGTTTTGGAACACGAGCCCACTTCCGGAACGAATTATGCGCGTAATCCAAGGTTCCACTGCATATTAAAACGTTTGCTTTGTAAAAGAATGACTGATTTAATAGACAGCTGGTCTGAATTAACTTTAATTTGGCTTAAACATTAAATTGCTTTGAATTTTTGTTTATTGATGAAAACAGGAAGAGAAATTAGTGTTAGGTGCAAGAAGTATTATTAAATTTGTACACATTATAACATGATGTACCAATTTCATGATAATTAGATTACACATTAATCCTTTTAATAAACACTTTGTCTTTATCCTCTACAGCTAACTGTGTATTTCTTGCAGATTAAAGGACGTTCAGCAGTACAGCAAGGCTCTAGAAAAGAAGTTTCAAGCCATGACCGAGGAGACACTTAGTGTGGAGGAGAGAGCAGCTCAGATGGAGCAGCTGCACCGAGACCAGGAGAAACACCTCAAAGTGAGAACTTTGGACAAAGCTGCTCTTAGAGGCAAGTTGACTTATTCTGCATCTTCCTTACCTGTGACTTTGAATACAGGAAATCGACACCCATCTCCAGTGGGAACAGAAGATCCTGTTCCAGAAAAAGCAGGAGCTCCAGGCACTGCGAGCTGAAGAGAAGAATGTCCTAGCAGAAATCTCAGGCAGTCGTGTAGCTCTGTCCTGCCTGGACAGCCATCTCAGGAAACTTGACCAAAGCGCTCTCAAGCAGCAGGAGTACATCAACAGCCTGGCAAGTCGTCCAGACCATAAGACATCAATGCTTATCATTGGTGCCCCATTGTAATATCTTAGTTTGTGTGGTACGCCTACTGTATATAAAAAGCAGTCCTGCACCGGAGCTCCTTGTGATCCTCTGACCTAAAGTTCCCTTTACCTCATTCGCTAGGAGTTCCAGCTTCAGCTTCTGGAGGCAAAGGTGGCTCGTCTGAGCGGCAGCATGAACAAGGAGGAGAAAGAGGCCCTGGAGAAGCAGGTCGCCGAGCTGAACGAGACTATGAAGGAAAAGAAGAAGGCAGCTGCTTTGCTTGCAGCACAGCTCAAGAAGCTTCAGGTAGAAAGATAGTTTTCTAAAAAAAAAAAACCAACAAAAAAAAAAACCTTGTGTAGTTATATATAAAGATACACACTCCTCATGCCTGTGTGTCCTCAGACCGATATCCGCTGTGTGAGGAAAGAGAACGAGAAGACGGGGGCAGAAAAGAGCGACCTGACCACTAAGATCGATGAATTGAACCTCGTTGATGAAATCTTGGAGAAAGACCTGAAGAAGATTTGTCTCAAGAAACAGGTTCTTATTAACAACCACATTCAGTATAATCATAATTAGTCAAAATCTGGTTTACAGACTCGGCACTGGTTAAAGTAGTAATGATCGACTAGCACGTGTTTCTGTGTGACGTTGTTTATTATTGGTAGATCTTCCATAATAGTCTGGCAGCATAAAGTACAGACCAAAAGTTTGGACACCCCTTCCTTCTCATTCAGCGAGTTTTCTTTCTTGTGTTCTTTCTTGTGTTCTTCAGCCCAAACGCGTCTCTTCTGCTTGTTGCCTGTCCTTAGCAGTGGTTTCCTAGCAGATCTTCTAGCATGAAGGCCTGATTCACACAGTCTCCTCTTAACAGTTGTTCTAGAGACGTGTCTGCTGCTAGAACTCTGTGTGGCATTGACCTGCTCTCTGATCTGAGCTGCTGTTAACCTGCGATTTCTGAGGCCGGTGACTCGGATGAACTTCTCCTCCGCAGCAGAGGCGACTCTCGGGCTTCCTTTCCTGGGCTGGTCCGCATGTCAGACAGTTTCTTTGTAGCGCTTGATGCTTTTTGTGACTGCACTTGGGGACACTTTCAAAGTTTTCCCAGTTTTTCCGACTGGCTGACCTTCATTTCTTAAAGTAATGATGGCCGCTCGTTTTTCTTCCCTTAGCTGCTTTTTTCTTGCCATAATACAAATTCCACCTCTTTGAATGAGAAGGTGTGTCCAAACTTTTGGTCTGTACTGTAAATGGAGATTATTGAAAAGATAAACACAAATTGTAGTTATGCTGTCCTGCTTTGACAATCCCCCTCTCTCAGGACGGCATAGTGGAAAACAATATCCTACAGCTGGAGTTGAAGCGCCTCAGGACCCTGCTTTACGACAAGGCGGATGGCGTCCTGTCTCAGGAGAAGAGGAAGCTGCAGCTGCAGACAGCCATGAAGGAGCGGCAGGAGGAGATCTTTGTCCATCGGGAGATGCACAGCAAGCAGCTCAGGATCACTGAGCAGGAAATGCAAGGACTCAGGTAGGACACAAGGCAAAGGACCAAATCAGCACCTTTGTTTTGCACTCTAGGTACTGTAGGGCTAATGTGGTTAGCAAGGTCCAAATGTACATTGAAATGAATTAAACTCTACAAGAATAGCCATTGTTTATTGTCCTGTGTCTCATGACCAATGCGATTACACACTCACAGGATCCAGTTGCAAGAACGGCTGTCCAAAGTCGATAAGATGAAAAACAAGTATGAGATCGTTACCATTTCCATGGCTGCCCCAGAGGGCGAGGAAGACAACTCACAAGTCTATTACGTTATCAAGGTAGCAAGAATTGCATAAATTCATCAGTACATTTACAGCAAGGTTGCTTTTCTCCTTTGACCTTCATTGACCTTGATTCTATTAGCAGCACATTTGCTTAGTATGTAGCACTGTCTCCTTATACGTATGTTTGTGTGTGTGTGTGGAGTTTGCATTCTCTCCCAGTGCGTTGTGGGTTTCCTCCAGGTACTCTAATTTATTCTTGAGGCGCGGTAGTGTGTGAGAACGTGTGCTTGTTGCTTACGCTACGGGCAATTTGGGAACACCAATCAGCCTAATCTGCAGGTCTCTGGACTTTGGGAGGAAACTGGAGTAACCGGAGGAAACCCACCAAACTTGGGCAGAACATCCATCCATCCATCCATCCAAAACTCAAATCGAACCTGTACCCTGGAGGTGCAAGGCGACAGCGCTAACCACTACACCACTACGCCACCTACGTTTCAGTGAATGTTTCTGCATGTTGAGATGCTTAGATCTTTTTTCATGGGAAAGTGTAGATAAATAGTACTTAATTACATGTCATATATCTGATCTGTGTTTCCTCCCCAAAGGCGGCTCAGGAGAAAGAGGAGCTTCAGCGCAAGGGCGATGATTTGGACATCAAGATCCGCAAAGCCGAGAAGGAGATCAAAGCATTGGAAAACACCATGCACCTGGTCAACGTTCACAACAGCACCTATCGCAAATCCTTTAACAAGGTCACAGAGTCCAGTACGTCTGTCCATTCCCTACTGGTGTTGTTCAATGCGTTTACTGGAGAAACGAAGAATTCATTCAAACAGATTCAAGAAATCTTTGCTTAATTTATTTTTACTTAACCGTCTGTCGTATTAAACTTGTTAACAGCAAATGTTTCACTTTGTAGCTCCTGAGTATCAAGAGAAGTTGAAGTTAGAGGAACAGGAAAAGGCGGCAGATGAGAAGGTCAAGTTCAAGAGACGGCAAATTAGAGAGCTGCAGGAACACATCGAGGTCTGTTATGGATTATTTATGATGTTTTTGTAAAGTTCATACAAATTAAATGCATCTCTTGACCCTAATCCCAGGAAACACATGATTCATTATATATCGGTCATTACTCAGGAACATTAGTAAACCAAAGTTTACCAGGGAAGGTAAGGATGACTGTAAGGAATGCAGGTCAGATGACTTGCTGATACCTGATGATGGAAAGGTACAGTAATACTATCAAGATGGTTATCTTTGGTTTGTTATTTCCTGGTCTAGATGCTAGATATTTGGATTTCATATTAGTGAATCATTATTGTGTCTGGAGATTTATCAAATTTTTAACCAGAAGCTAATTTGCAGTACCCTCCTCCCCCCTTGTTAATATTATAGGACATCGACGTATTTTCAACTTTATTGTTCAGATATTATGGAAGTCATGAAAACTCAATATTTAAACATCAACTAATCTAAGAAATCATATCAGTTGTTTTTTCTTTTTTTTTTTTTTTAAAGCAAACCCATTTCAAGTTTCGTTTTTCAATCTCTTTTGCTTATTGGACAGGTCATGACCGGCTCATTAAACAGCCTCAGGCAGGAGGAAGCTGCTCAATCAAACAGAAATGCAGAGCTTCAAGCATGTATCGCCTCTTTGAAAAGAGAGCTCATTTCCCAGCAGGAGAAACTAGACAGAGCCAACAAACAGGTCAAGTATCTTACATTCCTGCAATTCATGGCTTTCTCCAAAGTGAATATAAATAGATTAATCTTGATGGAGCAACCTGATAGTCGTCTCTCTTGGAATGCTGCTTCTACGTGCAGTACAGGAAGTGAAACAATGCTAATGAACGTTTTCAAAATTTGATCATAAATTATAGACCTCGAGTATGTTTTAACAGCTTCACTGGCTTTTCTTTCTTCTTCAGAGACCAATCCTCAAAGGACAACGTTGAGCTTTTTTTTTTTTTTTTTTTGCTCATCAGCCCCACTACTGTGTTAAACATGAAACCTCTCCATTTCTCCACCACAGTCCACCAAGCTGATAAAGGAGATCCGCTCTGGTAAAAACACCACAGAGGAGACGTTTGAGGAATGTGACATCAAGCTGAAAGAGCTGAAAGAATGCAAGAAGAAAGTCAACAAGTTCCTACTGGAAATCATGGAGCAACAGCCTGACCTCCGGTCCATATTAGAGATGTACTTCCTGCAGGTGAAAGGCTGTGTAGTGCTCAGACGGACGAACTACGCTACGCATGGAACTTGTGATATGTAAATATCTTTTCTGTTGTAGGTCGGTCTTGCTCTTCCCTCGCCGTCTTCAACACCATCAGGCCGCGGCTCAAAGCTGAGCTCGGCACGTAGCTCCGTCTCTCTCAGGTACAAACCACTGTGACAAACCAGCACTTCATATGCACCAGTGAAACCTTTACTTTGGTTTCGTTCCAGTGCTTCAACTCATGCAATCCGAGTGTGTTAATGTGCTGTAGCAGATAATCAATGTGGCGGATGCGCCATGTAAGTACATAATGAAAAGTATGCACCATCCTAGACCAAGGTTTCTCAAGGTCTGGATCCAGACCACATGGCAAGTCAATCCAGACCCAGCCCACTCCTCAATTAATACAATGTATTAAAGTGTTTGTTTCAGCTCAGTACAGCTGTCCCCGTCTGAGATTAAAACCTAAATGTAATAGTTTAAGTGTTTGACATCAATGTCATGGCAATGGTTGGTGTTTAACATGACAACAGTGGCGGCTGGTGCAAACATTTTTTGGGGGCGCAAACAAAGTTAAAATGAAATTTTTAATGCTCGCCTGTAAACAGGTAACTTTCAAAATCAGGTGATTGCGCTTCATTACTACTAGTATAAAATAAAAGTCCTGACTCACATCGCATCCAGTCAGCAGCTCCGCCCGCCATAAGAAGTGCTGGAAGAGACTCGTTGAGAACGGTCCAATCACATGAGCCCAAATATTTCAAAACAATATTGATTCGCTAAAAACAAAAGTGGGAGGGTTCAGGGCGCACAGAGCTCCGCCCCAATGATGATTTGAAACGATCCAATCAGAATTCAGCCTCAAGTCGCATGCTTTTCAATAATTTACGCGTCTGTATGGACATTCGTTTGTCCGGCGCCACGCGTACACCAAGACAAACGAACGTAATACAGTTTAGATTTTTTTTATCGCAAATAAATTATTTTAAGAAATACAGCGGAATATTGTGACTAAATGACTTTATTTCATTATTAAATGATTAACTTGGTATTGACCGGCCGCCACTGCATGACAGAGTCAAATCTTTGGCTAACAGGCACCCTTTCAAAATTAGTATAGTACCAGCAGACAGTATTTCAAGTTCAAGTTTGCTTTTATTGTCATTTTAACCATATAAAGTTTAATACGCAGTGAAACGAAAAAACGTTCCTCCAGGACCGACACACACCATAAATGAACAACATAAATTAACAAAACAAACTCGTTTAGGTTTAAAACAAAACTTTTATGTTCGGTCCCGTGGGCGCGACATCTTGGACATTACGTCTCCTGTGCAGTGAGGATGTCACAATCCAATGTCATTGTCTCTGTCTAGCGATAATATCTTCCCTTTTTTGTGCCGTGATTTAGGCAACGGATTGAACATAGACTGCACCATTTCACTGACTATGCTGCTGTTTATTGAGACTGACTTTGAGGCCTCAACAAATCACCTTGACTTTCGTTCCTCCCGTATCAGCTGGTGAAATTTTTCCATGTTTTCTTCGTGCTTGAAGGATTGGGTGCACATCGTTTTCCCTCACTTGTCCACAAATAAACCTAGTGGCAGAGCTACTGTACGGGATTTTGCTTCAAAATCATTCTGCTATTACAGTGCCGTGTTGTGTTGCAGCTTTTTAAATCAGTTTATTCAATCATCAAAACAAATGCACTTTGCATTTTTATTATGTGTAGGCCATGAAAAGCAGTCAAAGAAGATTTTTTAAAAAATATATATTTTTGAAAGTTGGAGCTCTGGGGTCCGTTCTTCGTACGTCGCTTGAAACATCCGAGATGAATTGCCGCATCTAAGATGAGATCATCGCGCTAATTACGATGTGGCTAATTCGGTTCTTCGACACACCTGTTGTTGATGATTAGTATCGCTGGATTGAGTTGTCTAGGATTATTGCGCGTTCGTGCGTTTTAAAAGGCGATATGCATCGACAGTAGAAACACTGATCACAAAACCCATTTGCCATTTCGTCACCCAAAAAAAAATTTGCGACAAAAAAAATCTAAGGAAGAAAAAAAAACGGGACATGAAACGCAAAAATTAAAATTGCGACAAAAAAAATCTAAGTAAGAAAAAAAAACGGAACATGGAACGCAAAAATAAAAATTGCAACAAAAAAAAATCTAAGTAAGAAAAAAAAACGGGACATGGAACGCAAAAATAAAAATTGCGACAAAAAAAAATCTAAGGAAGAAAAAAAAACGGGACATGAAACGCAAAAATAAAAATTTTTACAAAAAAAAACTAAGTAAGAAAAAAAAACGGGACATGAAACGCAAAAATAAAAATTGGTACAAAAAAAATCTAAGTAAGAAAAAAAAACGGGACATGAAACGCAAAAATAAAAATTTGTACAAAAAAAATCTAAGGAAGAAAAAAAAACGGGACATGAAACGCAAAAATAAAAATTGCGACAAAAAAAATCTAAGGAAGAAAAAAAAACGGGACATGAAACGCAAAAATAAAAATTTTTACAAAAAAAATCTAAGTAAGAAAAAAAAACGGGACATGAAACGCAAAAATAAAAATTGGTACAAAAAAAATCTAAGTAAGAAAAAAAAACGGGACATGAAACGCAAAAATAAAAATTTGTACAAAAAAAATCTAAGGAAGAAAAAAAAACGGAACATGGAACGCAAAAATAAAAATTGCGACAAAAAAAATCTAAGGAAGAAAAAAAACGGAACATGGAACGCAAAAATAAAAATTGCGACAAAAAAAATCTAAGGAAGAAAAAAAACGGAACATGGAACGCAAAAATAAAAATTGCGACAAAAAAAATCTAAGGAAGAAAAAAAACGGAACATGGAACGCAAAAATAAAAATGTGTACAAAAAAAATCTAAGGAAGAAAAAAAAACGGAACATGGAACGCAAAAATAAAAATTGCGACAAAAAAAATCTAAGGAAGAAAAAAAAAACGGGACATGAAACGCAAAAATAAAAATTGGTACAAAAAAAATCTAAGTAAGAAAAAAAAATGGGACATGAAATGCAAAAATAAAAATTGGTACAAAAAAAATCTAAGGAAGAAAAAAAAACGGAACATGGAACGCAGAAATAAAAATTGCGACAAAAAAAAATCTAAGGAAGAAAAAAAAACGGAACATGGAACGCAAAAATAAAAATTGCGACAAAAAAAAATCTAAGTAAGAAAAAAAAACGGAACATGGAACGCAGAAATAAAAATTGCGACAAAAAAAATCTAAGGAAGAAAAAAAAAACGGGACATGAAACGCAAAAGAAATAATAAATTGGCGACGAAAAAAAATTTGTGGAAGGAAAAAAAACGAAACCACGTGACTCATATTTCCGGCGCCAAAATACGGAAAGAGTGCGCTCCAAGTACAAACTTGCTTCTTCTTCTACCTTTATTTTTTAACGGTTGGCAGCCAGCTTTTAGGTGCATTACTGACCCTAGCTGGACTGGATCGGTATTGCATGGACAAGGATCAAGCTTTTAGGAGCATTGCTGCCACCAGCTGGACTAAATCGGCAAACGCCGTTTTGTGAGATTTCGTGAACATTTAGAAAAAGAAAAAAATTGCGAGACAAAATAAAAATGCCAGGCAAATTTTTTTCTCACCCATATCATGTTAGCCTTTTTTTTTTTTGCCTCGCATTTTTTTTTTTTTGCTTCACAATTTTTTTTTCAAAGTGGAATTTTTTCTTTCCTCCAAAGTTTCTTTTTTTTCCAGCCATGTCCCTTTAGGGGCTCGGGACAATGTTGATCTGATTGCAGTGGCATGTACATTGCTTATGAGTTGTAAGAAAGTTTTTTAAAAGTGATTTGCTTATCACTAGTCATTCCAGAATTTTGACCCTGAGAAATCAAAGTCAGACTTCCCTGTCCTAGTCGGTCATATTTTCGTGTGCTTCTTGACCAGATCCACAGGACCATCAGCCAACAGCAGCCCCAGAGGCCCGGCAGTTCAGTCGCCTTTGGTAAAGGTGATTGAGGTCAATCTGGGACTTTCTGTTACCTCTACACATTCATCTCAGTCTCCTGGCAGTCCTGGTCCTGGTCCTGGCAGTGACACCAACAGGAGCAGTGACAGCTCCAGGAACAGCATGGGACGTCATCTCAAGTCACCTTAATCAGCACACGCTCCGAGCCTTCTTTTACTCCAACAGCAACACGAATAAAATATATACCATGTGTTCAGAGTATAGGAATTGTGTTCTCCTGCAACAGCATAGGCTTATGTACAGGCTCAATTTTATTGTTATTCATTGTTCTGTAACTATAAAATCCTCAACATTTTGATAAAATGTAAACATTTAAATATCATGCTCCACGCCCTTCTGCAATGCAAAGAATGTATTTGGTTGGAGTTTGTGAAGCTGATAAACTGGAATTGTTGAGGCATGTGACATTTGAGAATTAGCCATATAGGAATGCTTGTTGAAAACTGGCTCACAAACACTATACGTGCTCATGCTCTCACCTCTCACACACACACACACACACACACACACACGTCCAGTACCTTGAGCAGGAGCATCAGCAGGAAACATGCCGCCTTTAATTCTTTTTGTTGGAGTAATTGTTTTTGCAAATGGAATAACTGGTGAGTTAAGTGAAGATTCAATTCATTTCTTGTCCCTAGTTTTATTTCATCGACAAATCTGTTGGCTCATTTCAAGTTTCATATTTAAGAATTATAGTATTGTTTTCATCTTCTGGCGACGAGTTTCGATTAAGGCATGAGCTTTACTTTTCATTGAAATGTACAGCCAAAATATATATTCAGATAAAATAATAAATCTGTTTCAATGCTAAGAGTTCACCTGAAGGCAAATGAAGCCACGTCACTCAGGAAGGCTTATTCATGCATTTTTTTTTAAATTGTATTTTCAGTGTGAGGCGCTACTTTCTCTCAGGCTGATGCATACCGTATGCAACCATCAGTTCGGGAAACGTCCTAGAAATAAAGTGTATGAAATTGTATTTAACTACAAAGACCTCATTTTCTTTCACTTCTGATCAATCCAGCGGTTACGATCGAGATTAACTCCAGCATCGCCATTAGTCATTTTTAAATGGATTGTTACAGTTCAGGAGAGATCTTTGCAGGCCAAAAGATCTTGAAGTCTTGAAACGAAAAATAAAAATAAAAAATGTATTGAATTGAATTGAAGTGGTTTCTACAGGGTTTGTTCCTCATAGCTTATAATGTCAAAAATATATTGAATTCTTTGTTTAGTATTGACATCAAGAGGGAGGGAAACTGCAGTAGTCCAGCCCTATACAATAATGTATATATATATACATTATTGTATAGGGCTGGACTACTGCAGTTTCCCTCCCTAAAATCTAAACTAAACTAAAATCACAACTACAAAAATTGGAATTCAAGTGGGCATGTTGCAGCCAGCTGTTGCTAATCATCACCTCTTGATGATTGGATCCTCAACAGAATCAATCAGAATTTCAGCAGAAACACCCCACGCCCAGAGTTAAGCACGGCAGTGAAAGGGTGAGAATTTGGGCTTTCAGGCACAGGACCTGTGTACCTTGTAGTCACTGACTCGGAGCCATGGCCTCCTCTTTATACGAGAGTATTCCAGAGGCACATGTAAGGAAATGTATCTGTCTAATAGCTAAGGTTTGGTTGAAATTTGGTCATACAACAGGACAATGTTCTGAAGCACATTAGTAAATGGACAGGACATCAGAATGGGTCAATATGAAGGAATCAAGGTTTTGCAATGTCAGAACAAAAATTTGATCAAATCCTGTAGCCGGAAGACAAAGAAGAACTTCACAAAGAAATGGCTTTAGAGAGAAAAAGTTAAATGGTTTGGAACGGTCCGGTGAGAGTCCAGATCTAAACCATAGCAAGAATCTGTGGAATGACTTATTTGCCCTAAAAACTCAGATCTGGAGCATTTTTCCAAGGATGAGCGGAAGAAAATTGGCAAATCAACTTATATATATTAAATGCTGTATTACAAGCAAGCATTTAAGTTTATGGGTGTGCATACTTATGCAACTAGGTTATTGTAAATGTATTAATTGGTTTTATATATTACATTTAACGTATTTCGTAAGTAACGCTTTTGTCTTTTTTAAATGTTTCTATCCGAAGCTCAATCAACTTCACCTATAGCCTCTCCTCCTGTTACACCAGCAACAACACCTGGTAACCGTTTCATTATTTCCTTTATGAATGTTATCTGAGGTATCAGAATATATACTATGACACTATTACAGAATCATTACACTAAAGCTAAACCTGCTGAAATGATTGAGATTTCTGCATGTATTTTTACTTAGACACTATACTCATCACGTTACCTCTAATAACCGCGCAGTTACATTTCTAGCCAGTTCTTTGCTTCAGTGATTTGGAAAGTTTGGTTAAAACTTTAATAATCTAACTTGCACTCTACACACTGCTGTTTTGATATGCAATCATTTTAAACCATATTTTTGAATATAAAAATAAAAGATTAAATCTTTTACAGTGGGTCATGTGAATGTGCTCGGAATTAACCCTTGTGTAAAAAAAAAAAAAAAGTAAAGTGATTAAGCCCAAATCAGCTGTTCATGTAGAATATTCTTTACATCCACTGAGGCCATAGTTTGTACTGTATAGAGCTCGCAAAGAATGCACAGGCTCTCAAATATCCAAACCATTTGAAACACTGGTTTCAGGAGTATGTGGAAACTACCAGCCTTTCTTCACATGTGGGGTGAGACTGGCTTGGCAAATGTCCTTTACCAAACCATGTGTATTATGCAACTTTTGAAATGATTTTTTTAGAACCTCAACCCCAAATATATATATTTTCTATTCAACATAAATAGTACTGGTTACTATATCACATTAAACCTAGGACGGAATTATCAAATAGGGCAAAAATATCGGTAAAATAATAAAGGAAGAAAGTATGTGAGTGTGTTATATCAAAACAGATTTACTAATGTCCAAATAAGTCTATGTTAATTTATGTGTCTCATAGCACATCCAGACACATTTATTTACTAGTGCTAATATGAAAATATAAGGAAATTTGGAGAGTATGCACATTAGAAATAACATCAGGGTATACAATTCTACACATACTTAAATTGTCACACGACATGTTAACACTCAGCATGTAATTGCATTCATACTGATTAAGAACAGGAAATATCTAAATGGTAAATGATGTTTGTTAAATTTAGTTAACTGGAAAAACTGGAATACCTTTTTTAAATGTGTACATTCAAAGTTCAGAGCACATCACCA
Organism: Clarias magur; assembly: GCA_013621035.1. Taxonomy (NCBI): domain Eukaryota; kingdom Metazoa; phylum Chordata; class Actinopteri; order Siluriformes; family Clariidae; genus Clarias; species Clarias magur. The sequence goes on from QNUK01000422.1 coordinate 90,152, forward strand.
GCAACTACAACAACTCTAAACATGGGAAGCCCCGCAACCACAACAGGCGCTACAACAACTCTAAACACGGGAAGCCCTACAAGCACAACAACATCTCCAAGCACGACAAGCTTTACAACCACAACAAGATCTACAACCATGACAACCCCGACAACACCTACAACCACGACAACCACAACAACACCTACAACCACGACAACACCTACAGCCACGACAACACCTACAACCACGACAACCACAACAACACCTACAACCACGACAACACCTACAGCCACGACAACACCTACAACCATGATAACCACGACAACACCTACAACCACAACACCACCTACAACCACAACACCACCTACAACCACGACAACACCTACAACCACGATAAGCACAACAACACCTACAACCACGATAAGCACGCCAACACCTACAACCACGATAAGCACAACAACACCTACAACCACGATAAGCACAACAACACCTACAACCACGATAAGCACGCCAACACCTACAACCACGATAAGCACAACAACACCTACAACCACGATAAGCACAACAACACCTACAACCACGATAAGCACGCCAACACCTACAACCACGACAACACCTACAACCACGATAAGCACGCCAACACCTACAACCACAACAACATCTACAACCACGACCACACCTACAACCACGATAAGCACAACAACACCTACAACCACGATAAGCACGACAACACCTACAACCACGACAACACCTACAACCACGATAAGCACGCCAACACCTACAACCACGACAGCATCTACAACCACGACAGCATCTACAACCATGACAACACCTACAACCACGACCACACGTACAACCACGACCACACCTACAACCACGACAACACCTACAACCACGACCACACGTACAACCACGACCACACCTACAACCACGACAACACCTACAACCACAACCACACGTACAACCACGACCACACCTACAACCACGACAGCATCTACAACCACGGCCACACCTACAACCACGGCAACACCTACAACCACGGCAACACCTACAAGTACGACAACACTTACAAGCATCAACAAGTTTTACACAGTATATATAGCATCTAGACAATTACAGTGTAGAAAGAAAGTAATATCAGTATAAATTTAAATACTCACATTAACACAAGCATCACTCCTACCCCAATCACACACACAACATGTTCACAAACCATTTCATTCTTGCAATTATTATGAGCTTTATTTTCTGTTAAAAAGTCATAGTTACCATAGATTTCAAAACTAAATAATGCTTGATTTCTTAAATAAAAGGCAGATAAAATTAAATTAAAGCTGAAGCTCCTTTGAATTTCTAAGTGAACTGTGTTGTTGCAGAATCCCCGATAGTCATCGGGCTGCGAGCAAATGTTGTAACTACAGTGGAGCTGAATATGAATCTAGCCAACAGCATCTTACAGCAGGTAGGTGATTTTTAAGTTGTTCCTTAACGCGATTATTTTCAATTGCTCAGTCACTAAAGTTTCCACATAAGTCTGGACTACTCTACTACCCTAGAATGGACTATTATTGGGTATGAGAACTTCACCTCCCAGAGTGTCACATGGTCTTTGATTGAGATCACATGTTGCTTGTTTAGCCAGGGTAGAGATGAGAAACTCGGATCCATGAACAGATTTAAATCCTTCTGAATCGCTCACTGAACACATTTGAGTCTCACAAGTCATTGGAGTCAGTAGGGATTCTGACTGTGTTTTCTTAATGAAAATAATGTAAAAAGTGCATAACACTGTAGGCTAATATAAATATGTTAAATATGAAATAAAAAAATAATATTACCTTTTATTTTAAACAAATGTGTAAAACCTTTTCAACGTTTTGGTCCCCGAGCCACTTAGTTCTCACTTTTGCCTTATGACACGGTGCTCCATCGTGCTGGAGAATGCATTGTTCTTCACCAAACTGTTGTTGGATTGTTGGAAGAAGTTGCTGTTGGAGGGGGTTTTGGTACCGTTCTTTATTCATGGCTGTGTTTTTGGGCAGAATTGTGAGTGAGCCCACTCCCTTGGATGAGAAGCAACCCCACACATGAATGGTCTCAGGATGCTTCACTGTTGGCATGACACTGTTGGACTGATGGTAGCGTCAGCTTTTCTTCTCCGGACGAGCCTTTTTCCAGATGCCCCAAACAATCGGACAGAGGCTTCATCCGAGAATATGACAGGAGTGAGCGGTGTTTGTTGCGGAAGAAAATAAATTAAGAAACAACTCAAAACATATTTAAAACTTAAAAATAAACAAACTGAAACAAACTTAGGATCGTAGATTTCAGGTTTCATTCCATTAAACAGTGCTAAACTGGAACTGATTTAAATTACATGGAGCATGACTAGTTTTTAGAGTTAACATTTTAACAGTTTTTTTTTTTAGTTTAAAGTACTACAAGCATGTTTTTAGGTAAAATACTACAAATGTAAAAGTATAAACTAAGTACCTGGAGCTTAACGTACACTGAATAAACAAATGTCTTTTGCAGAAATAAAATATTAGAAAGGTAGAAATTGTGTTAATTTCATTTGTCTCTCTTTTTTTTTTATGTAGTATGTCTCATACCTCCAACAATACTACAACAATACAGTAACAGCAAGAGTAACGAGCATTAGGAAGTTATGAAGAGCTGACGCAGAGGGACGTTCAGGAACTTCTCACGGCCTGATGTTCTTCTGAATTCTCTGAGAATGTTTGCATTGTTGTGTTTTATTTTTACTTCAATGTTTAACATTATCATTTAAAGGTATAGAAGAAACTGATTAAGAGTAAATACACTTTCTATGATTTGTCAACAATGAATGAATTAATGAATAAATCCGGCGTAAGGAGAATAAAACTGTTTTGCTAATTTTCTAATTTGTCTCTGTCATTTGCTCGAATAAGAGAAGAGTTGAATTACATGTTCAAGACTAACACAACTAACAATAAACCGTTACCGTAATTGAATATTCTTTTGTGGATTTCTACTTTTTAAAGTAGTTTTAAAATCTGTAATTTTACTTTACTCAAGTATGTTATGTTTGAAGTATTGTACCTCGCTATGTCTGAGATCATATTCGCTACTGAGTAAAAAATTAATGAATGAAAATGAAAAATAATAAAAAATAATGCAACGGGGAAGGAAAGAAATTGGGGGAAATAAGTACCTAGAGCTTATCAGACACTGAATAAACAAATAAACAAATGAGCTAAATTCACAAGAACGATGGAGACAGAACAGACAAATATAGACAAAACGTATTTACAACCGGGCGACGAAAACCAAACGAGGGCATATACAAAAATGTAGTCGGAAACGTACGTACACAAGCAGTTTGGTAAGCAAAAACACCGTCTGTAGCGCTGTGGTCTGAAGGCCTTAAGTCGGCCTGTGGGTCTCCTGGATACCCAATCATCTGGCAGGAGGCGGGACCAACAAAGGACAGCCAGGGCAGCAGCCAATAGATTGCAGCCACACTAAAGAGGGTGGGACCTGAAACAACAAGGGAAGATACACCCCCCCCCCCCCATCCCCCCACCAGCAGAGACACAGCAGCATAACCAGAGAAAACCAAACAAACAAATAAACTCAATATCGCAACATGTGTACATAAAAGATTCTTTTTCCACCCGCGTTGGAGTCCACGCTGTAATGAGTAAATTTAACCTAGGTAAATTAAGGATGTGTTGAAACATAATGCAATAATGCAGGTCAAATATAATACACCTGTCCGTGAATAAAAATAATATTCAGACCGTTATGCAAAATAGATTTCACTTAAATATCACAGATTAAAACAATGAAGGAGGAAGAAGCGCTGAGCAAAGTGTCAAATCCAACTATCAAGTCTGATTTAATTGGAACCATTAAACATTTTATTTGTATTTATTTTGTTTTGCTGGTGAAATACATTTTTGGCCGAGACGTCTGCTCGGTCGTGTTAATTAGGTTCAGCTCGGAGCGCGCAGTCGTTTTGTATTCAGCGAGTAGACTATATATTTTTTTTGTTGCATTTCTGGAGGATATTGTATATGTCTGCAGTTTTATCGATAAATCTGCTCATATCTGCGTCTGCGCTTATCAGCCTTTTGATCAACGGCTCTCAAAATGCAAAAGGCCGTGTTTCTTGTTTACTGTATATTTAAAGCGCATATGCACACGTTCATCATGAACGATTTATTGTAAATAAAGACAAAATCATGTTTGCTTCAGCATTGGAAACAATATTGTTTTAGACCAACTTATTATACACTTTTGTATTCTTTGTTGTACTTCTCTATTTGCACACATGCGCAGGCAAAGTGAGCTGGTAGGCAAGTTATTTTTCATATAACTTAAACGGCTGAATGAAGTTAAATTTACACAATAAATTAATAATTGTGTTTGCTATTTTGACTCACCTCAAATATGAATATATGAATCTGAAACATGCAACTTTACATGTCCACTTGCTCTAACGTTAACCTAGAAAAATGCTTAATGTTTAAGTGTTTATGCTTAGTGTCAAAGCTGAACAGCAGTGCGCGCTCACTGCATTACAGGTGTGACGACAAAACGTTATGATTTTGTAAAATTATGAAAGCAAACTGAGTGCGCTATTCTGTACTGGTTTCCGTAAACTCGAGCACGTGAAAAAATTTACCGGAAATATCTGGCCTCCGAGAGGCGCGGTGGTAAAGCGCTCGTCCTATCATTCGGAGATATCGAGTTCGATTCACGGGAGACGCTGTAACCTCTCGCAGCCGGAGGTCTAGAGAGAGCTGATTGGCCGAGCTCTCTCAGACGGGCGGGATGAGAGGTACTTAGTGCTCCCACATTAATCACGGCTCTACAGCCAACCAGGGGCGCCTGTGAGCTCACGCGAGCGGAAGGAGCGGATAGCGCTGAATATACTGGAGCCACGTTATCTGCAGCGGAGATTTCAGCCTTTTTGCAAAATGTCCCTTTGCGCCACCTGGTGGTCATTTCAGGGATGAATTTAAAAGGTGACTGATTTAAATCTCTGTTGTAGTGGTAAATCACATTCTGGTCTCCTACCTAATGCATGAGAATGGAATGTATGAGGAATGGAACAAAGCCACTGTCACAAACCCAGCAGCTCAAGGAAGTAACCCAACATTGCTTCCATTCAAGGAAGCATCTCAGCACAAAGGCCCCAGTGAGGATTGAACTCACGACTTCTGGTTTACGAGACCAGCGCTCTAACCACTGAGCTATGGAGCCTGCAAGTCAAGCTCAACCGATTCAACCAAGAACTCACCTGTATGTGCTGTAAGTTGTACAATCTGGCTCCTCTTGAGGTTTCTTCGTACTACCATCTCAGGGAGTTTTTTCCTTGCCACTCTCGGCTGTCCTCTGCTTGCTCATCAGGGACGAGCTTATCATTTTGATTCATACAAATTCACATTTCATACAAAATTAAATCATTCTTTTGATTGTGTAAAGCTGCTTTGCGACAATGTCAATTGTTAAAAGCGCTATACGAATAAAATTGAATTGAAGACTCACTCGCCTGCCTTCACTTGAGTAACATCCCATTCTTAATCCATAGGGTTTGATATTTCCTAGGGACAAACGAGCAGAACTTAAAACAGGCTGTTTATAATCCAACTAATAAGCCACCTCGGTTCAGGTGAGTGCTCCGATCTCCTGACCGAGGTGCATTCTGGGCTTTGAAGTTTATCTTAAGAAAAACTACAAAAGAAACACACCCAGTCTGTGGGTGCCAGACGCCCTCTGGGGGTTATCCCCGACATGGTGAACCGTCCAAGGAGCGGTCGGCCTACCAAATTTACTCCAAGAGCACGACACGGACTCGTCCAGGAGCTCAGACAGGAACCCAGAACAACATCTAAGGACCCGCAGGCCTCATTCGCCTCAGTTAAGGTCAGTGTTCATGATTCAACAATAAGTTGTCAAAAAATGGCATCCATGGGGGAGTTCCAAGGTGAGAGCCACTGCTCACCAAAAATAACACAAAGGCTCGTCTCACGTTCGGCAAAAAAAAACATATCTTGATTATTCCCAGGACTTTTGGGAAGAGCCAGTTTTTGGAAAATTTTTTTGGAAAGTGTTCGTCCTGTGATTTTGTAAAAATATCATCATACCAACAGTCAAACATGGTGGTGGTAGTGTGATGGTGCGTTCAGAAAAAAAAAAGAGGAGCAGGAAGGGGCAAATACATTTTTACAGCACTGTACATTGCTTGTTGTGACTTGTTTGCCTGTATTCGTAATATTCGTATGTTATCGTACTGTTGTTGTGACTGTTTAAACATAGAAAATAAGCAGCACGAAAAGTTCATATACTCATATAAACAGTTTTGTCCAGTAAGTCTCGTGTTTATTCCATGTAGACTACTTCATATTTTAATGCGAAATGAAATCAAATGTTTTCTGCTTGAGTGTTGTAATGAACGCTTCTTTTATTTATTAATGAATCTTCGCTGCACATTAAATGCCTGGTTAAGCATTTGGGAGAGGAGCCACATCAATCAGATGTTGTACATCTCTTCTGGCACCTACGTTTGAATGAAATGTCTGTTCTTCTACTTCTACTTTTATTTTCTAGACTTCTAACGCGACTTATTAATTAAGTAAGTCTGGATAGACTTGGGTCAGATCTTTAGCGGTCCTTCTGAGACACACTCAGACCCGTGTATCTCCTCCTAAATATATGTGCATATGCAGTCTTATGCAAAAGTTTAGGCACCCCTTGAGAAATAACAGATTTTCGTGATTTTTTTTTTTTATTGAAAAAAGATGTTAACACATTTTGTCTCTCTTGTAAATGGAAAAAAAGTACAACATACTTTTTATGTCATAAATTAAACAAAGATTATAAAAAAATTTTTAATTAAAAAATAATACAAATGATTATTATTATTATTATTATTATTATTAAGAGCTCCAGTGTCTCAGATTCTTTATTTTTTATTTTTTATAAGGTTTCAGACCTTAAATCAACTCGTCAGATCTAATGCATGGCAACAGATATGATTAGTAAATGCCAATTTTAAAACTTTACACTCAACAACCATGGGTTCTTCTAAGCAGCTGTGTAAGACTCTGAAAATTGAAGCTTTCGAGATGTACCGAGGTGAAGGCGAATATTTATTTGCTTGATGGTTTTAATATGATGGCTGTAGTGTTTTACACATTCTGGTTAACTGGATCATCCAGAGTGCTGCATGCAGTCTGCCCGCTGCCTTGGATTTGCAACTTGTTTGTTGGCGTTTTGCTGCATCAGTTTGTTTTGGGTTTTGTCCAGTCTGCTTCCGTGTCTGTCTGTTGACTGTCTGCTCGCGTATGCTAACTGTTCACAAATGTTTCCTATGCCCATTCCCGATTACCTATAACTCTAAAACCGTCACGTTTTATTGTCTCCTCTCCAAGTGTCTTTTTGAGCTCTATGTTTATTCTCATGGGCTCCGGTGCTGATTCTGCTCCTGCATTAGCCATTTTTGAACATTTGCTGACTGCACGAACTCTTCAACTGGTTATTGATCTTGCCTGTTGAATGTTGTTTTGTTTGCCAAGGTTTCTCTTAATAGAAGCCTAAAACCTGTGAATAACTAACAAAGAATTACCAAACTGGACGGTGTAGTGTGTGTTGAAACAATCATAGTATCGAACAAGTTACGGCTTAAACCGAATCGACATATTTGAAAATATGTTTCAGAATAGATGTATTAAGTATATTGACATATACGGTACATTTAAGTCGTATATGAACATATATTCAAACTTCATGTGCATTGACTGTGCATAGACGGAGAAATCGGATATTTTCATATACAGTACATGCAATAAATATATTACATTATTCCATAAATACCTATGTTAAAATACATTAAATATATGTGGGGAAAAAAATAAATATAAATATCTTTTAAAATATAAATATTTTCCACTGGATATTTATTTTTCTATTTTATATCATGTTGTACCAAATAAACTCATTTGTGCACACATGAACAGTATCGTTTAAAATAATTCTTGTACACAGCGATATCTCCGGCTAAATGACCGCTTCCTCCACCTTTTAAAAAGCCTCTTCACAATAAACAAGCGGGACACCAGTACCAAGTTCACTTCTCCTAAACCCGCCGAACAGGTGCAGTCATTAGCTGTCGGTAGAGATGGCACTGCCAAAAAGAAGATGATGGATTATTACAGAAACAAAGAATTACAAATCACAAGCAATACAATTTGTGATTAAATGATATTTCTGCTTTATTTACATTTTTACAATCATTTCTAACATTTATCTCAGCCATTTCCGACTTAATAAAGCTGTGGGCCAAAGTCAAACATGAAAATCTTTTAAGATACTGTAATTGAAGAATATCACATTATGACTGTAGTTTTGATCAATTTTTAATTGTAAATACTTAATAAAACAAATATGCGAATTTTAAACCCAAAAATTGAAAGAAAGGGTTATTTCCACATCAACTCTTTTATGGAATGATGTTCTGTATATTTATTTGAGAAAATTGCTGGTCATCTGGAAGATCACATGACCAATATGCCCACTGGATAAGATGGACTTTATCTGTCAAAACTCATAAAGTCCATATGGAAATTTATAAAGTTCAGAATTCCAGTAAATTTTAACATGCTTGACTTGTCTTATACACGAAATACCGCATCAGCATTCAGAGTTACGAAATCTGTGATGATGAAATCTTATACTAGATTCATGGTTTCTGTTAAAGAGAAGCTCGAAGGTAAATCATTAACGGCATTTATAAACAAAGCAACTTGTTGAGTAACGTGCATCTGAGGTTAATCTGTAGGTTTAAGAGAGAAGATGAAGATTATTATCCTGGCTTTGTCTATTTGGTCATGTCACGCGGTCAGGGGTAAGAACTATTAGTGTTCAGCAATACGGGAATATTATAACATGTTTGTTTTTCTGTTGGGTAATGATGATGATAAGAAAGATCCTCATGTTCATGGACAGTAAAATGTTGTGTTAAAAAAACCTAACCATAAAAGTGTATAAAAAAAAATTAAGCAGTGTTTTATAGTATATATGGCTATGGTTATATATACTTTATGTAAAATTCATCTGGGGGAATTTTGGCTCCCCATAGAAGAATAAAAGCAGATATTATTCCATTTATTAAATGAATAAATTTCTTAATTATTAATATAGGTTTTTTTTTTTTTTTGCTTGCTTGTTTTTTCCTCAGTATAAAACCGCCCTGAGCTAGGGCTGAAAAATATAAAGATATCATAACACATTTTGTAGGCTTTTTCAGGATCCCAGTAATATTTCGATTTTAACATTGTGATTTTATTTATTTTTTACTTTATGTATAAAATTGCAAATGTATAAAATTAGAGGTCAGCGTTCTACAGTAAGAAACATTATTCACAACTGGAAAGATTTCAAGACCGTTGCCGATCTTCCCAGTCGTGGACGTCCCAGCACATTCACCCCGAGGTCGTTCACCCTCAACCGGGGCGGCGGGACTTTTACTTCAAGTACTCTAAGAGTGGATCTACCAGCTACTGAATCATGGGAGTACTTAGTATTGCCCACGTGATTTCTTTCATTTTAGCTTCATTTTTTGTTAATGGCACAGTGAGAGAGAAAAAAAAAACATCTATTGCTGGTTATCTGAGCTTGTATTTGTCTAATACTAAGACCCTCTACAATCAGATCATTTTTATTATGTTTTTACACAAATAATTAACTTTTATGCATGACTGTATAGTCGTGGCCAAAGGTTTTGAGAATGACACAAATATTCGTTTTCACAAAGTTTGCTGCTAAACTGCTTTTAGATCTTTGTTTCAGTTGTTTCTGTGATGGACTGAAATATAATTACAAGCACTTCATACGTTTCAAAGTCTTTGATCGACAATTACATGACATTTATGCAAAGAGTCAGTATTTGCAGTGTTGGCGCTTCTTTTTCAGGACCTCTGCAATTCGACTGGGCTGCTCTCAATCAACTTCTGGGCCAAATCCTGACTGATAGCAACCCATTCTTTCATAATCACTTCTTGGAGTTTGTCAGAATTAGTGGGTTTTTGTTTGTCCACCCGCCTCTTGAGGATTGACCACAAGTTCTCAATGGGATTAAGATCTGGGGAGTTTGCAGGTCATGGACCCAAAATTTCAACGTTTTGGTCCCCGAGCCACTTAGTTCTCACTTTTGCCTTATGGCACGGTGCTCCATCGTGCTGGAGAATGCATTGTTCTTCACCAAACTGTTCTTGGATTGTTGGAAGAAGTTGCTGTTGGAGGGTGTTTTGGTACCGTTCTTTATTCATGGCTGTGTTTTTGGGCAAAATTGTGAGTGAGCCCACTGCCTTGGATGAGAAGCAACCCCACACATGAATGGTCTCAGGATGCTTTACTGTTGGCATGACACAGGACTGATGGTAGCGTCAGCTTTTCTTCTCCGGACAAGCCTTTTTCCAGATGCCCCAAACAATCGGAAAGAGGCTTCATCCGAGAATATGACTTTGCAAGCGCCAGGATCGTCTCCTAAAGAGGATTCAGCTGCGGGATCGGAGTGCCACCAGTGCAGAGCTGCTCAGGAATGGCAGCAGGTAGGTGTGAGCACATCTGCACACACAGTGAGGCCAAGACTTTTGGAAGATGGCTTTTGCCCCAGTCCTCAGCAGTCCATTCGCCATACTTTTTGCAGAAGATCAATCTGTCCCTGATGGTTTTTTTTGGACAGAAGTGGCTTCTTTGCTGCCCTTCTTGACACCAGGCCATCTTCCAAAAGTCTTGGCCTCCCTGTGCGTGCAGATGCGCTCACACCTGCCTGCTGCCATTCCTGAGCAGCTCTGCACTGGTGGCCCTCCGATCCCGCAGCTGAATCCCCTTTAGGAGACGATCCTGCCGCTTGCTGGACTTTCTTGGACGCCCGGAAGCCTTCTTAACAAGAATTGAACCTCTTTCCTTGAAGTTCTTGATGATCCTATAAATTGTTGTTTTAGGTGCGATCTTAGTAGCCACAATATTCTTGCCTGTGAAGCCATTTTTATGCAACGCAATGATGGCTGCACGCGTTTCTTTGCAGGTCACCATGGTTAACAATGAAAGAACAATGATTTCAAGCATCACCTTCCTTTTAACATGTCAAGTCTGCCATTCTAACCCAATCAGCCTGACATAATGATCTCCAGCCTTGTGCTCGTCAACATTCTCACCTGAGTTAACAAGACGATTACTGAAATGATCTCAGCAGCTCCTTTAACGACAGCAGTGGAAATGTTTTTTCGGGATTAAGTTAATTTTCATGGCAAAGAAGGACTGTGCGATTCATCTGATCACTCTTCATAACATTCTCGAGTATATGCAAATTGCTATTATAAAAACTTAAGCAGTAACTTTTCCAATTTCCAATATTTATGTAATTCTCAAAACTTTGGCCACGACTGTACTGTGGGTTCTGAAAGTATTTGCACCTCTTTAGATTTTTGCATGTCATTATGTTGTAAATTTCAGGCACTTCGTTTACTCATCAGTCTCCAGACAATCATTTATAATGTCAAATTTATTTACATAATTGTGAAATGTTCTTTTGCTTCTTATTCTAGATGCAACATCCTGTCTTACCCCATATGTGCCAAATGCCAAACCTGTACATGACCCAGCAGCAGTCTATCCTAATGCAAGCAATGTCACGTTTGTATGTGACAAAGGCTACAAGTTCAACGGCACAGACTCTGCATTTTGTCTAAATGCAACTTGGAGGCTGCCTGTGTGTAAAAGTAAATGTCCTCAATGCAAACCTGATATATTCCTAAATAACACTGTCTTATTAGCCCAGAAAATACAAATGATTTTGATTTAAAATGACCTTTTCTTATTTTTGACAGGAAAATCTTATACATGTGACTCTCCTGCTCGTTTAATCAAGGGAACCGTCATGCCACCTACCCAGGAAATTTTTGAGCACAGGACCTTGCTTGCGTTTTATTGTGGAAATCCAATGCTGCAGCTTAGGAGCGAATATGCAGTTTGTAGCTGTGGTAACTGGACCCCTTTACTTGAATGTGATACATTTTTCACCATCGCAGGTATATTTTTGTGTAATTGTTGATTTACAAAAAATGTTTTATTAAATTAATGCAGCAGTTCGTTTGTTCCATAAGTTCAGTGAAAAAAACTCTATTACAGATAGACTTACATTTCGAGTTGAAGAAGATGGTGAGGGTAATTGTGACAACTGCTTTTCTTTTCCAAAAGTAAAGATTTGAAAGTTTGTTCATAGATGTCCTTATTGAATATTTATAATATTATTTATATACTCTTTCAGTTGCAGAATGTCCTAGGCGTGGCACACCTACTACAGGTATGGGGCTCAGACCTATAACAATGCACACAAATCACAAAGTTATAGTTTTGTCATTATTATTATTATTATTATTAGGGCCCAAGCACTATAAGGTGCGCAGGTACTTCTTGTTTTCCTTTCGAGGTCTTAACACACTTGAATAACACATGTTGTGCAGTGCGCCCGCTGTGGGAATGGCACAGGGTGCTTGGGCCCGTCATCGTTGCTTGCAACTATATTTATTATTATTATTATTATTATTATTAGGGCCCAAGCACTATAAGGTGCTTCTTGTTTTCCTAAGGATTATTATTGACATTTTTTTTCACCCTTTTGAACTTTTCGGGGGTCTTAACATACTCAAAAAGTCATGAAACTTGGCAGACAGTTTGAAATCCGCTGCCATTCGGATGCCTTGGAGTCTGGGCAATGGTCGTAGCTCGAGGGCCTCAGGGATTTTGCTCCCTAGCTCATACACACTTTCATGTAGGCACACAAAACTCATATGTAGGTACACATTTAGAGCTGGAAACTTTCGCGCTGCATGTCCTGGGCTCAGCGCAACAGGAGTCGCATTATTTTGGGTCATTCACAAAAACACACCTGATGGATTTTGATATACTCCTCCTAGGGAATTTATACAATCGTCACCAAACCGGGCCGATGTGATCTAAACACATTGAGGATGCAAAATTGCGAAGGGATTTTCGATATCTCAAACGGGTCAGTCGTCATAATGTCTTAAACTTACACCGAAAAATTATTAATGACTTTCTGTGTGGCCTTATATTGAGTGGCATTATATTCAGTGACGCCTTCAGTGACATCACATTCAGGAACATCATAGTGTGAGGCTTTTCTTCCAGCATATGCGGCCTATTGTACACACATACACCTCACAAACGTTAACACACACACACACACACACACACACACACACACACACACACACACACACACATCACTAATGTTAATAAACACACACCATACACACAAACAAGCACAAACACAAGCACATTTACTCGTCACACACAGACTCACACATCCGCATGTCACACACCTCTCTCCCTCACACACCTCTCACGCACACAACACACACGCACACGCATGCGTGCACACACACAAACACACTCATACATCACACACATGCACACATACATACACCCATATTACAAATGCTCACAAACACGCGCGCACACACACACACACACACACACACACACACACACACACACGTCCACGGCAGTGTGGGGGAAATATCACATTGTGTGCCGCCATAAGCATCCGAGGGCTACTGGACCATCATTCCAAACTGAGTCCATATAATGCGCAACACATAATCACATTTCTAGATGCACTTGATGATGCAGTTGTACAGGACAGACCAGAGCAGCCCAGGTTTGTTGTTGTGTGGGACAATGTGTTTATCTGATGTCATAAATGTGTGTTTTGCAAATGACCCAAAATCTCTGACCTTCTGTTGTGTTGAGCCAACACCGTGCAAAGTGACAACTGTTCAGCTCAGTGAGATCTGTACAGAGTGTATGCGTGTATAAGCTATGCAGTGAAATTTATTGTGACTCGCGGGCAATTGAAAAAGAAATAATAATAAAAAAATCATTAGAAGAACAAGAGGATCCTCGCGCATTTATGACATCAGCACTGTTAAAATAGCGTTTTACAGCACACACGCACAAATGGACACGCACGGATGTCGCCTTTACTTAGTTTGCGAGGGGAATCCCAGACGCCATTCTGTCAACGTTTTCTACTTTCTTGGACTGTGAACTTTGTGTTGTTGAGGACTTTCAGAAATTAGGATTATTCACCCTCAGGACATCTTCACAGGACAGCTGTTTTGTACCATAGTGCTCCAGGACGGATTCTTTAAAACCAGTGAGGCCGACATACAGTACAATATCCCTGACTTTAGACATTTACATATGCATTCACTCACACACTGAATATACTGTAAATAATTAGAAATATTGGTATCTGGTGCACTGCAGTGTTTATGTGAGCTTCTTCCGCGATTTGTTTGAATCTACGAATGTTAAATGAGAACCGCGGTCCGTTCATGTCTGCAGAAATTAGTAAGTTGAATGTTCATATTTTGGCGACTACCTGCATTTGATTTTATTATGAGATTTCTGCCTCTTTGGGCCATGTTCAAAAGAAACAAGCATGTGTAATAAAGATATAAAGATAAAAATATATCTTGGTCATCAGTCAGTGTGCATTTGACATTTCAAACTGAATTCACTGAAACTCCATTATTACTGTATCAATTGTCAGATATTTGTGCACGTGTTGAATTACACAACCCCCCCCCCCCTTCCTTTTTTTTCAGAAAAATTCTACCCATGTGATCTCCCTGCTCATATTATCAATGAAAGTGTCGTACCACCTGACCAGAGCAGTTTTAAATACGGGACTGAACTTGCTTATTTTTGTACTGAAAAATTGGACCGTATATCTGGGATGCAGTTTACGACCTGTTGGAATGGTACCTGGAACCCCCCACTTACATGTGATAAGATTTTCACCATTGCAGGTATTTTTTTTTTTCATCATTATTGAGTAATTTGCTCAGTTTAATTTACATACGAATGTAGCGATTATTATTTTAAATATACGCATCCAGGAGAAACATTTTTGTTCTCATTGGAAAGTTTAAGCATTTGATCATAGGTGTAACTGAAGATGATATTTAGAGTTACTGTGTAAAGCTTATACTTTATAAACTCTTACAGGTACAGGACATCCTGACAGCATCAGAACGACTGCAGGTGTGGAACCCCATAATACTTTTTGCCAATTCAGACAAAAATAATTAAAAAATAATCAGTAGTTTAATGTACTATAGAGCTCATGCTACCGTTATTAACTGCTATAACTACAGTGGATATAAAAAGTCTACACACTCGTGTTCAATTGGCAGGTTTTTGTAAAAAATAATTAAAAATGAGACTAAGAGCAATCATTTCAGAACTTTTCAGAAATGTGTTTTAACTTTTTTTTTTTTTACTTTTTCATATTTCATGTGACCTATAATCTGTGCAACTCAATTGAGAAAAAAAGAAATATTTTAAAGACCCCCCCCTCCCCGCCACACACACACACACACACACACACACACACACACACACACTAAAAGATTTCAGTTTGAGTTGTACACGTTATAAAATCACATCAAAGGTGGAAAAAGTTTTGAAATTATTTATCTTGGTCTCATTTCTTACATCACAAAAACCTGCCATTGTAAAATGACTTAAAAAAAAAAAATCCACTGTATGACTGTCACGATTCTGGGTGCGAGGCATAGATGCAGAGGTCTCGATGTTTTAAAGAGAATGATGTCTATTTTATAAACAAACAGGGAAATTAAACAAATACTATAATTATAAAACAAACCAAAACACGCATAACAGTAACGGAAGTCATGAACAAAAACCTATAGACTAATATCACTTTAAATTAACAGTTGCAAGACAACACAAAAGAACTAAAACAAGCTATTTATAAAGAAACGAATGACCAACTCGGTTCAGGTGAGCGCCCACGTCACCTGACCGAGTTGCATACCGGGAAATGAAGTAACAAAATAAACTACAACTAAACAAGATTCAGGGCGCTTTGGCGCCCTCTAGGGGTTATCCCTTACAATGACGTTCCAGAATAGGTACATAGTACTTAGATTCACATTGGAGATCTGAATGTCTAACCATGACTAAAAAGTAAATCTTGCGTAATTGGTTACATTGTTCTGGTTGAAATGATTATTATTTCTTTCCCTTTTTAAACCTGAACAAATAAATTGATTAAAGAATGATTGAAAATTGAAAATCAATGGCATGCAAGCCATTTTCTAATTGTACGCAGCATGATGCACTGTATTCACCATTAGAGAAGTATAAATCCTTATTATATATTTAACACTAATGTTGTTCGATCCTCTCTGGTTTCAGATGGAAAATGTCTAACCGAACCCCATATAGAGAATGGGTACGCTCCTCAAGTAAAAGGTGGAGAAAGATCAGCACCCATGTGCTCACCGTTTTACAAACTAGAAGGACCAAGCCAAATACAATGTTTTTATGGGAAGTGGACGAAGCTCCCTGTGTGCAAACGTGAGTATTAGAGAACCGAGTAAGTCATAACTTAGTAACATTTACATTACATTTTTATTATTGTGTTGGTGTTTTTTGCCCCCCAGCTCCGTGTAAACTGGATGGGACACTTATAAGGTCTTATCGGGAATATTTAGAGGAGAGTGAAGAGATGACATTCTTCTGTCCTGGATCAAGCAAGGGAAGAACCGTCAAATGTTTAAATGGAAATGCAACTTATGGAAAATGTGTAAGTGTATCGTTTACATTTGAGAACAGCAACAGCATAAATAACTTTACTCTTTCATTCTGCATTTCAGCACCGTTATAATGAATGCAGCAAAATATTATGACCTACGATTCTTATCATTATAATTCTCAGTGACAAGCTGTTAACAAGCGTCGACGTGAGAACTCTTGTCACGAAACTGTGAAATGATATTGAGCGCTAAAAAAATGTCTGGAATTTAACCGTCTGTTTATTTCATTTACAGGACATGCACGTTGTAAGGTAAACATCTGTACACACACACACACACACACACACACACACAGAGTATTTTCAACCAACAAATTACAATTAATATTAACTAGAGCTAAATTAGTTAGCACATTAGTATGTGCGCTAATACTGATGCTAAATCCCGCTGCAGATCTATTTATTCTCTTTGTTTTAACAGGCGTCTGCATCAACAGCTGCCGATCTCCATCTACTGATCAGAAATCTTCTCACTGTGTGCTGGAGAGTTAACGCGTTTAATTCCTGACTTATTATTCTGCTCTCAACTACAGTGGAGATAAAAAGACGCATTTATACGTTGGAGGGTGAGCAGTGGAAATCTGAAAGAATGTAAGAGTATGAATTAAAAAAAGAATAGAATGTGGAGTAAAGAAAAAGAAATCTGAAACAATAAAGTTCATGATTATTGATATTGCTGCCTCATCTTTTTCTTTTGTCAACAAAATCGCATTAGGAGATAACATTCCACCTTAAGAGAGAGAGAGAGACCACAGTTGATTTCCCGAATGAACTGGTCTGTGTGTTCAATTGATTTTAAGTGAATGATTAAAAATACTGAACCTTGAATACACAGTTTCGGTGGAGGGGTCTGTCATTATAAAGCAAACTGTTTAGTTTTCACTTTAAAAAAATGCTTATACTGTATGTAGTTTTTATATTGTTTAAAAATAGAAAGTGCACTAAGAAACCTCCAGCTGAAAGGGTCTGATGTACAGTATACACATCATGCTGGTATTAATGTAATGAATGAAATTAACCTTTGACAAATAAAATGAAAATCAAAAGAGTCCTGTAGCAAAATGCTCGTTCTAGTATAATGAACAAAACAACATGTGTTATGTAAATGTAGGCGTCATTGACAAGGTTTTGTGAAGAACAGCACTTTTATTAAGTTTCATACACAATTACATGATGGAGAGCCTTAAGAAAATTGAAAGGAAAACAAAAGACAACATACTGACTACGTAACTGTGCATATTATTTTATATTCAGGAAAGAAGCTGTGGCACTATTATTCACAATTCTGTCCAATAATAATGAGCACAAAACTCCCATTGTATCAAAGTAAATAAGATCAAATCCAGTTTTTAGAAAGAAAAACCAGTTGTTCCCTCATCCTCTGCTTAAAAGTAAAAAGTCTAATAATCTCAGTTTGTCACGCTACAGAGAGAAACCACAAAGACTAACCTCCTGAGGATGTCGGAAAACATTAAAAAAAAAAAAAAAAAGAAGATTCCTCAGACACCGGAGACTCCGCCCATAAATATTAAATAAACATCTTACCAGTTCAATAACTATATAGTCTTTAACCTGTCAGTGTGAATGAACTGTTACTATGAATACGATAAAGTGTCAGAAGGATTTGCAGCTGCGATACTCAGAGCTACTGTTAATTAATCAACACCTACTGACCAATCAAAACCCAGCATTCAATAGCAGTGTGATATATAAAAGGAAAAATGCTTCTAAATAAAAAAAGTGCTATTATTATTATTATTATTATTATTATTATTATTATTATTATTATAGTGCTATTATTATTATTATTATTATTATTGTTGTTATTTATTTATTATTATTATTATTATAGTGCTATTATTATTATTATAGTATTATTATTATTATTATTATTATTATTATTATTAAATGTATTATAAATTATTATTATAAATGACCTATTTTGAATATTCATATAAATCCTTTTCTCAGATGCAGGAAGTGAGATGTTATATAACAGCAATAATGTTGGAATTTTTTTTTTAAGCTTGAAAACCTTGCAAGAAACCTTTCAGTACACTCTTTAGTTTGGCATGTCAGTGTTTGTAGTTACGAAATCCGCAGTGGTGAAATCATGCACTAGATTCGTGGTTTCTGGTAAAAGGAGGCAAAATAGTAAATGATTAACGCTGCTTACAAACAAAGCTACTCGGGTTGTTTGAAATAGCATGTATCAGTGGTTGATCTGAAGGTTTTACGCTGTAGTCCGAGGTGAAGCACATCAGAGAAGATGAGGATTATTATTCTGGCTGTTTTAATGTGTGCGTGTCAGGCTGCACAGGGTAAGATCTTCATATTTATAGTGAAGTTTTCGTTCATTTATTTTAAGCAACTTCCTATGTCTTGCAAAATGCGTTTTATTTATGTACTATTCTACCGTACACAAATGTTTTGGCACCCCTCTGGCTCTAAGAAAGGATATCTATCTGAGACACAAACGGTCTATTCAAGTGCTGACGAACGGAAGACACTTTAAGATTTAGCACAATTTAGAGTTTTCTCATTATAACGTTATGTAAGTTTTGTGAATTGATGTTGTATGAGTCACAATCACATGTACATTATGGTACAACATTCACATTTTAAAATTTAAGTTTCTATTTAAATACGTTCTAAATATGGATTTAGTGGATTTCCAAAAATGTAGGCAGAAAATCAGCCCATCAGCTACGGTTAAACACGTACAAATTACAATATTTTTATAAACATTCGTTTATATTTGCTTGTTTTTTTCCCCCACATTTATGATTTTAATTTATAGATTACTCCGTTCATGGCTTTGTATATGTGCTCATATCATAAGATGAATAAAACAGGGTGGATTAAAAAAAGACGGTTATTGGATTAAAAAAGTGGTTATTGTCTCCTTCAATGCGACTGACCGAGACAGAGGCCACGCCCGCTTAACTAAGACTGACAGAGACCAAGGCCTAGCCCCAGAGTAGAAAACACGCCTCCTCCGGGAATGAGACAAAAACTTATTTTTTGTCAAATTTGAAAAAAAAAAATCGAATCCCCTTGCTCACTCTGCCCATCACACACCATATGCAAACTGGGAATTGTGGCCTTTGAGATCAAGACATCACAGCGCAGCAAAACACACATCATCTGACTTATTCTAAAAGCCTGAGCTCACAGATGCCTGAATGTGTCTGATGCCCCTGTGACTGACAGCAGAGCGTGAATGCCCCTCCCCCTGGCTTAAAGTCTTACGGTTGGGATGCACAGTTTTGCCTTAACCCCAGGTTTTCTGTAACCCCAGTTAAAGACACTAAAAGTACAGTTTTTAGATTCATGTACTAAGTTTTAAATTTTTTACTGTACTGTATTTAATGAACAGAGGTGGATAGAGTAGCCAAAAAATTTACTCAAGTAAGAGAAGCTGCACTTGAAAATAATATTACTCAAGTCGAAGTACTGTAAAAAGTAGTCATCCAAAATATTACTCAAGTAAGAGTAAAGAAGTATTTGGGGAAAAGATACTTGAGTACCGAGTAACTATTTCAATCGATTTATTTATTTATTTTTAGAAATGATAAGAATTATATATGGTATAATTATAACAATTTAATTAAATTTATCAAAACATTGCAACATGCAATGAAACAGCTAAACTTACTGCAACATGTTTCCTCGGGTTAGAAGTCTTTTTTTGTTTTTATATGCTGAAGTGTGTGTCTGTTTTGGCAGATAGAGAAGACACCGCAGTATGAAGCTGTTCTTTTGGAAGTGAAACATGCTTTGTATATGACGCCAGGGACGCCGTCTGACTATATG
This sequence comes from Clarias magur, assembly GCA_013621035.1. Lineage (NCBI taxonomy): Eukaryota > Metazoa > Chordata > Actinopteri > Siluriformes > Clariidae > Clarias > Clarias magur. The sequence continues at coordinate 110,658 of QNUK01000422.1, forward strand.
TGCTTATTGTTATTGCAGCTGATTGGTCAAACGGAGTCATGTGATTATTGTTGCTGCGTCTGATTGGTGAAACAGTAATGCAGTAGATCTACGTATCAGCTGCATGTGTACAGTAGAATAAATAAGTTACTCAAGTAAATGGACCAGAGTAAATGTAATACTGAAAAAAAATTAAATAAATGGTTATAAAATGTTTTCAACTTCATGCATTTCACCCATCATTTTACTTTAATAACTTTTACTACCTGTGCAAAAAATAGATCCAGAAAACTGCCAACCTCCGGAACTTAACGACGGCTTTTTTATCCCAAATTCGAAGAGTTACAAATCCGGAGAAAAGATTTCCTACGGCTGTAACACGGGTCTGAAACCTGACCTGAAAACATGGTGGGGGGAGATAACATGCAAGAACGGAGAGTGGTCACACACCCCTCGGTGTATCAGTGAGTAGTTTACATAAGTTGCTGAAGATGTATTTGGTATTCTGTTTGTTGTTCTACTATCATACGCTTATTTTTTTTACAGTAATACCACTACAGCACGTACAGTACACAGTGCATGCATAATACATATAGTGTTGTTCAGCACACACAAGGGTTAGGTTGTGACTTAAACACTGGATTTTAAAAATATGATTCGATAATGACAGAAAAAAGTGTATATTTATAGGACGAATCATTTCAACAATTTTCAACAAATTTGAATTTGCAAATGAATACATACAGTACAGGAATATTAAAAGATAAAGTACATAGCGTAAATAAATTGTAAAATAGCATATTATAGAAAATGGCTTATGTTTCTTGTTCTAGATAACACATGGTGCATCACCACATATGTGCCAAACGCCAAACCAGATGTGTTACAGGCATCCCGTCCTGGGGCGTATGATTTTGAATGTGACCACGGCTACTGGATTGAAGGTAGAAAGTCAATAGCAAAGTGTGTAGCTGGATCTTGGACCCTTCCAGAGTGTAAGCGTAAGTGTCCGTGCTGCAAGCATGACTTGTATTTCATTAACAACCCTGTGGTGTTATAAAGCAAAGCGTTTTCTTTTTTACAGGAAATCCTGACTTTTGTGCTCCTCCTCCCCGCGTTAACAATGGAATGATCACAACACCTTACCGCAATATTTTTGAGAATGGACAGAAGCTTGAATATATTTGTGCAAGAGGATTCAGGCTAGATGGAGTCAAATTTAACACTTGTAGGCGCGGCACGTGGTCCTCTAATCCTACATGTGGTAAGATTCTCACACACTGCTAGTGTCATTTTGGCATGTGTTATGTGATTATCATATTTTACATATAAGTGCTTCTGTTCATAAACACTGCTGATAAAAGCAAACTTGGAAGAAGAAATTATTGAAATTTTTTTTTTTTTTAAAGACAGGCTTTACTTTTTATGATCGTTCAATTTACCTTATACTGTCAGGTACTATTGTTTTGACACACACAGTACAGACCAAAAGTTTGGACACCCCTTCCTTCTCATTCAGCGAGTTTTCTTTCTTGTGTTCTTTCTTGTGTTCTTCAGCCCAAACGCGTCTCTTCTGCTTGTTGCCTGTCCTTAGCCGTGGTTTCCTAGCAGATCTTCTAGCATGAAGGCCTGATTCACACAGTCTCCTCTTAACAGTTGTTCTAGAGACGTGTCTGCTGCTAGAACTCTGTGTGGCATCGACCTGCTCTCTGATCTGAGCTGCTGTTAACCTGCGATTTCTGAGGCTGGTGACTCGGATGAACTTCTCCTCCGCAGCAGAGGCGACTCTCGGTCTTCCTTTCCTGGGGCGGTCATGTCGCATGTCAGCCGGTTTCTTTGTAGCGCTTGATGGTTTTTGTGACTGCACTTGGGGACACTTTCAAAGTTTTCCCAATTTTTCCGACTGACTGACCTTCATTTCTTAAAGTAATGACGGCCGCTCGTTTTTCTTTACTTCTTTTTTCTTGCCATAATACAAATTCAACCTCTTTGAATGAGAAGGTGTGTCCAAACTTTTGGTCTGTACTGTATTATGATACATTACACCTATTCTGTACTGGCACACAACTCAAGTGTGGGTCATTTTACAGCACTACTCCACAAAATCCTCTTACATACATTACAGTATACAGGTACACTCGGATGTAGATGCACCATGCAGTCGCACCCCCGTGTGGGTAGGTCTCTTAATTAATTGTAAATCTGATTTAGAGGCTTCTTTGCAATGAGAACTCCAACTATAAGTGGAGCACTAGGATGTGTCAGATAGACAAGTGGTATGTGTAGCAAGCGCAGAGGGAGTGAGAGAGAAGAATCATGTATGCTATCAGTCACATAATGTACAGTACTGTATAAGGTGAATGTATATTTAGTGTTAAATGCAAGCAGGGACTCCGACATGACTGACTATGACAGCATAACTAAAAGTGGGAGCCAGAAGGAAGCACAGAGATGAAGCCAGTGATTACAGCCAAGACTTAAACACCGAGACTGTGTCTGAGTCCCGAACACTAATTGAAAGGCCACCCAGAGAAAGCTTACTTCTTATTACATGTGGTCCTAGTAGTAGTACATCTGTCTTGTTAGCATTAAGCAGAAGAACGTTAACAAGCATCCACTGTCTAACATCCTTGACATATTCTTCAACCTTATTAAGGTAGTGTGTACACTACTCCGTCTGGCTTTACTGAGATGTACAATAGAGAGGAAATAGCAGTGGGCTTAAAACAGAACCCTGAGGAACACCAAACTTCACTTTAGTACATGTGCAATAGTTACCATTAACATCTAGAAACTTATATGCCAATCGTTCTCTGTACTGTGATGCAGCCTAAATCCTGACTGCTACATTTTATAAATGATATTTCAATGTAGATATGAACATAATAGCTGTGCTAATTTTCTGTCTTGGAGATTAAAGGGGAGGTTTGATATTGGTCTATTGTTGGACAGCTGACAGGGGTCAAGGTAAGGTTTCTTAAGTAGAGGTTTAATAACTGCTAGTTTCAAAGATTCAAGTACATTGGTATTGCTACTTGAAAACCTTACATTTTGTAAAAGGACTTCAGTTATTTCTGAGCCACAAACGTGGAGTAAATTACTCTAAGTGCCAATCTGTCATAGTTAATCACCCACATCATTATTCATTACATTTTCTGGTTTTAAATCTGAAATTTGTCATTGAAAACATTAATGATGTCCTCACTACATGATATTGGTATGCATGTTTCTGTAGTGGTTTTATCATTACCTAATTTCACTACAGTAATAAATAAGACTCTAGGATAAAAAAAATAAAAAAAAACTTCTATAAGAGTGGAGTGATCTGGTGATGAAGCAGCATTAATAGCTTTTTATATCTCAGGATATTCTCTTTTCATGGTGTTACTACCAATTTAGTTTAATAGTTTCATGCATTTACATTCTAGTTTTCGAGTGGTCTGTTTTATTGTGTATGTATAATCATTAAACCAGGGTGCTAGTTTTTCTCATGAATAATTTTACCTAGAGCAACATTATCTAGATTATGATGTAATGTTGACTCTAAACATTCAGTCACATGATCGAGTTTGGTGAGATCAGATGGTGATCCAATCATCGTTGAAAACTAGGAGATTACTGATGAAGCTCTATGCCAGGGGCGTCCAAATCCAGTCCTGGAGGGCCAGTGTCCAACACAGTTTGGTGCTTCTTCTTCTCAAACACAGCTGTTAATTACTAGGATCAGTGGGTGTGTTTAGGTATTGGTGAATTACAAACTGTGCTGGTCACTGGCCCTCCAGGACTGGATTTGGACACCCCTGCTCTATGCAGTTGATTACATTTAATGTGGTAGCATGGCAATGTCCATAACAATGTACAGTACATACATTATTACAAAGATGCACTTTAAATGAGATAGGATAGTGATCTGAGATAACTTCAGATTGGGGAAATGTCCATATGTTTTCTATATTTAATCTGAAGATAGATATTAAATCTAGAGTGTATGATTGAGTCCTGCGACGTACTGAGCCCAGAATGTGATTAGAGGGTCTTCTGGATTTTCAAAAGGAATATTAAAGTCTCCAGCAATTAATGCTTTGTCTACAGAAATGACCAGGTACGGCCCTGGGGGTCTGTAATGAATAATTACCAGACTATGTTCATGTTAGTATAGTACGGTGGCAGAGAAGTGCTGAGACTGAGAAGTTAACAAAACGAAAAAACAAAATAACAAATTCAAAAACAAAATAACAAAACCTGAAACTAAATAACAAAACTCAAAACTAATTTGTTATTTTGTTTTGCGTTTTGTTAATTTGTTTTCGGTTTTGCTATTTAGATTTTTAGTTTGTTATTTTGTTTTTGATTTTGCTATTTTAATTTTTAGTTTTTTATTTAGTTTTTGGTTTTGTTAATTTGTTTTTGAATTTGCTATTTAGTTTTCGGTTTTGTTCATTTGGTTTGCACCTCTCGGCCGTTCAGAAACGAACCGGAAGAGGTAGGTATAGTTTGCGAATGAAATTCTTACCGCTGATTGGACGAGACACCTGTCACTCAAGATATACAGGACGTACTGTAGCGGCGGTAGATTCGTGTGTGTATGAATGTGCAAACATGTCCCGTCCTTATTGTGGTTTCAAATATGGCGTTCTGCCAAATTTTTGATGTTCTTGTGGAAAAAATATTTCGCTTTTCAAAGAGACACAGCAGTTCGCGAACTAATCTTTATACCGTGATGTGTCGTCAGCATATCCAAAACTACGGCATACGAATGTCCGTCCTCAAAGTAACGTTGAATAAATTCCATTTCCTTGCTTTCTAATGAAAAAAATGTAATTATTTTCTTAGTTTTGCACACCGAATTTTTTTTTAAATGAAGCAGAACACACAAGAAACAAAGTTAGAGACACAATTTCCTACTTCCTGTTTATCTTGAGTGACAGGTGTCTCGTCCAATCAGTGGTAAGAATTTAATTCGCAAACTATACCTACCTTTTCCGGTTCGTATCTGACTGGCCGAGAAGTGCGACACAAATGAACAAAACCCAAAACAAAACAACAAATTCAAAACCAAATTAACGATTAGTTTGGGGTCTTGTTATTTTGTTTTCGGTTTGTTAATTTGGTTTTGAATTTGTTATTTTGTCTTCGAATATGTTATTTTGTTTTCGGTTTGTTAATTTGGTTTTGAATTTGTTATTTTGTCTTCGAATATGTTATTTTGTTTTCGGTTTGTTAATTTGGTTTTGAATTTGTTATTTTGTCTTCGAATATGTTATTTTGTTTTCGGTTTGTTAATTTGGTTTTGAATTTGTTATTTTGTCTTCGAATATGTTATTTTGTTTTCGGTTTGTTAATTTGGTTTTGAATTTGTTATTTTGTCTTCGAATATGTTATTTTGTTTTCGGTTTGTTAATTTGGTTTTGAATTTGTTATTTTGTCTTTGAATATGTTATTTTGTTTTTCGGTTTGTTAATTTGTTTTGCCCTTCACGGCCACCGTAGTATAGAGAACTTTAAATCCATTCAATTTCTAACCATGTTGTCATATGATTTTCTGATTATCATTATAAATAACAGTGTATCCTCCTCCTCTACCAGTTAGCCGAGGCTGATGTATGTAACTGTATCCAGGAGAACTGGCTTCATTTAACGCTACATACTCGTTCTGTTTATCCAGGTTTCTGTTAAACAAAGTGTATCAAACTCCTGATCTGTAATAGTTTAATTAACAATAAGCGCTTTAATTGTGATCTAATGTGGGATCTAATATTTAACATTCCTGGCTTTACATTAGATGTGCTGGCTGTATATTCAGTGTGGTCTAATTTTATATAGATTAGATTATTCAAATAGACTTTTTGAGTCCTTCCACATTTTTGTTTAGCTCGGGGAACAGACACAGAACCGAACAGACACTGTTTCACTCTGTTAAATCCAAAATCACTTGCTCCAGTGAGCGGCGTCTTCACTTTACTGACTAGCTGCGTGTGTTTAATCCCCTACAGTCTGGAGTACACACGTCATGAAATAAATACCAGAGTGAAGCCACACACATGTATAAATGTTCTGTTCTTTATTCTAGTTGAAGTAAAATGTGCTGACCGGCCACGTGTGGCCTACGCCCGAGCAGCAGAGGGATTAAAACACTTCTATAATCACGGAGACACTGTTAGATTCATGTGTGACGAAGGCTATGAGTTTGAAGGAACCAACACTGCGCGGTGTGAAGATGGAACTTGGAAGCTGCCAGTGTGTAAAGGTAAAAGCTGTCCTCATTACGAACATTACTGATATTCCTGAACAACACTTATTTTAAAATAAAGGTGAGACAATGACACATTGATCAGAGAGACAAACAGAGAGAGAGAGAGAGAGAGAGAGAGAGAGAGAGTTGCTGTGTAGTTGTATTTGGCTTATATTTTGCCTCAAACAATCATGATGGATATACAGTATAATAATTTTAATGGCTAAATGTTTAAATGATCAAAATTAATTTGTTGAAACTATTTGTACAACAACATGACAAAAACTTCCATTTTTTTCCTTTTCTTCCTTTTTTTTTTCTTTTTTAATTTTCTGTCAAGCTCACACAATGTTCTTGAGAAAAATAGGTTGTGGCGCCCTCCTCTGGCTCAGAACTCAACTTCACCCTGGAGGTTTTTTTTTGTTGTTGTTGTTGCTCAAAACATGTTTGTGTGTGTTAGAGAGAGAGAGTTACAAATTGAGATCTACAGTAGGTAGTCAACCAGAACGCTTATTCCCGCCGTGCTCACCGCCGCAACTAAACAACGGCGGCCAGAATAAATCAGTTGCATTTCAAAGTCCTTCATGAAATGACCACCAGGAGGACATTTTGCAAAACGGCAGCAATTTCCAGAGTTTTTAAAAGTCATTAAAAAAAAGTCACAACAATATGTTGTATCGAAGAAATACTACAGTTTCCACTTCCGAGGACTTTATACAACAAACATGAAAATCCTGAACCAGAGCTATTGACATTTACTGTGTACAATAATGACTTTAAATCTATAAATAACTGGAAAATAGACTTTCAGAATAGAACATTAGAATTACTCAAAAATATATTGTCTTACATTTGTGTTAATGTTTCATAGGATTTTTGGAATATTTATAAGTATAATCAGGGACTTTTAATTCACTATTTGTTCTCGGTTGTTGTTGTTTTAGTGTCACTGTGCGTTGCGTGTTGGTGTTAAATTCAAGTGCGACTTTGAACTTATATCAAAGAAAATACAAAAACTATAGCAGAAAAGAATGAAATTTTCTGCTATATGTTTTGTTGCATTTCTGCGGTACTCTTATTGACGTTTATGTTACTGTCACTTTGCACTACCACTGATCCCACACTTCGTCCGGCCCGCAAGAGCCCCCAGTCTCTGTGACTGAAACCAAGCTGCGTACACTGCGCCGACACGAGCAGCCCTGCTACAATCACACACACTCAGATCCCAAAGAGTAGCAACTCCTGCAAAGCCGACCGAAAGCAAAATCCGCAACAGGACCCTAGAAAAACAATATAGATCGATTATTTATCGTCATTCAAGCCCTTGTTGTCGCTCCCCACAACCAGTGCAGCGGGGTGTTAGTCCTCCTCTTTAATTTCCCGCGTAGTCTAATGAATAAATAATGAGTATTCAATTTAAATTTGTTTTCTTTTAGTTTCTTATTGTTTTATGTAATTCTAAGTTTAAAAATTATGGCAACGTTAAAATAGCGCTGATGTTCGACGCCCGCCGGATTTATACAGTCTATTAGTACTTTTTTATTCAGGTTGCCCGCTGACCGCGCTCACCAGTACACCTGATAAAAAGAGGAATACACACAGACGCCGACAGCATTTTTGGTTTCCTGCAGGTGGATAATTTAAGGTCGGCTTTTTATTTCATAAACACGAAGAGGATTCAAATAGACATTGGGTGTTTGATTTGAAAGTAACCTTCAACTCCGCCTCTTTTCGGAGTTCAAAATGTTTTTCATAGCATAAAGGTAAAAAAAAAAAAGATATATGCAGTGTTATCTTCATTTTAGGTTTAGTGGCTCCTGGTGTGTTTTTTTTTTTATATTTTATTTTTTATGGTAAACGGGTCCAAATGGCTCTTTGAGTGTTTAAGGTTGCCGACCACTGAATTACTAGGTGAATTACAATTCCCTAAGTGCCAAATGTTAAAATGTCGCCCTCTTGTGCCTGAAGTGTCTTCCTCCTTTTGCCGCACAGTAAATTTCCTAAAATTGCCTTTTGTTTTAAATGTGCTCAAAATTGCAAATAAATAAATAGATAAATGAATAAATAACATTCAGTTCATAGTGAGACTTTACATCTGTTTCACCCCCGTGCCAGCACACGGCACCACTGAGTGATGTCTTCTCTTTACTGTCTCGTTGCAGTCAGTCTGTGTGTCTGAGCTGAACGAACCTAATGAATCTAATACTCGATTATCATGATGATGATAGTTTGTGCAGTAGAGTAAGAGTGTGTGTGTGTGTGTGTGTGTGTGTGTGTGTGTTATTCTAAAATCCCCTACAGTCAGGAGTACACACGTCATTCAAGAAATACCAGAGTGAAGCCACACACATGTATAAATGTTCTGTTCTTTATTCTAGTTGAAGTAAAATGTAATCAGCCACGTGTGTACGACGGTCGAGCAGCAGAGGGATTAAAATTCTCCTATAATCACGGAGACACTGTTAGATTCATGTGTGACAGAGGCTATGAGTTTGAAGGAACCAACACTGCGCGGTGTGAAGATGGAACTTGGAAGCTGCCAGTGTGTAAAGGTAAAAGCTGTCCTCATTACGAACATTACTGATATTCATGCACTGTGATCCAGGGATCGATTCTCAGTCACGTTATAATACGTTTTTTTTTTTTTTACGGAAAAAAAACAATTTTTTAATTCTTTTGGACAGTCCACTGGGTCTCAGTGTCACTGTGTGTACATGCAATATAATATAATATATATATATATATATGCACATACCTTACCCATTTTCTTTTTTAAAATGACCTTTTCTTGCTTTTGTCTTTTGACCAATAATAATTTATTAATATTTATTAATAATGAATACAAATATGAATAGAAATGCAATGTTATATTTTTTCAGAGTGAAGCAGAAAGTTGATTTACATCTCACCTGAAATGTGTGTGTGTTTGTGTGAGTGAGTAAAAAATTTCACACGTAACTCTTTTTCAAAGAGAGAAAAGTTCGATTTTCTGTTTATGGTGGGATAAAGCTCTTACTTCACTGTGATATATATCTTCAATTTCACCTGTTTAATGATATGAAATTTGAAACAGGAGCTAAATCTCCGGTCTGTCGGTTTCTCAAAGTTATCCAAATATCCTTTTTAACATGTCAGATGTCTCATCTAGCACTTCATAAAAGAACCCAGACTAACATTTATAGAACTGCAGGCCTTACACTTTCTTCAGTGAAGATCAGTGTTCATGATTCAACAATAAGAAAGAGACTGGTGGTAGAAATGGCAACCATGGGAGAGTTCCTGCAAGGTAAAAGTCACTGCTGACCAAAAATAGCACAAAGGCTCGCCTCACCTTGCCAACTAAATCTTGATTATCCCCAAGACTTTTGGGCAAATATTCTGTGGCCTGATGAGACTCAAGTTAAACTTCTTGGAAGATGTTTGTTCCGTTACATCTGGTGTATTTTTATAACACGCCGTTTTATCAAAATAACATCATACCAACAGTCAAACATGGTGGTGGTAGTGTGATGGTCTGTGGCTTTATAGCTTCAGGACGTGGACGACTTGCTGTAATTGATGGAACCATAAGTTCTGCACTCTGTCAGGCAATCTTGAACAAGACCGGTCATCAGTAACAGATTCTGCAAAGAAGAGTGGCATCAAATACTTTCTAATCAAGACCGAGTTCACACAGGACAGCAGTTTAATTTTTACTTGCTTTGCATGAACCTGCATAAATGGATCTTCAATAGTTTCAGCTTCATGCAATGCTGAGGGTCATGTACAGTGCAAAACAGAAATATACATTTTATAGACATTTTATATGTCTTATGTAGATGCTAAAATATCAGAGCGTTGATTCGTTTTTTTCCCCTATCAATTAAATGTAAAAATTTTAATTAGGAGAAAGTGAAAATATAAATATTTAAAAACAATATGATTCGCTAAGAACAGAAGTGGGAGGGTTCGGGGCGCACAGTGCTCCTCCCCGAGGATGATTTGAAAAGATCCAATCAGAGCTCAGCCTCAAGTCACATGCTTTTCAAAGATTTACGTGACTACATAGACACTCGTTTGTCCGGCGGCCCGCGTACACGAACACGAACGTAATACAGATTAGATTTTTTTTAATTGCAAATAAATTCTATTAAGAAATACAACGGGGGCCTCCGAGTGGCACAGTGGATAAAGCGCTCGCCCTATCATCCGGAGATCGCTAGTTCGATTCCCTGATAATGCTGTAACCTCTCGCAGCCGGAGGTCTAGAGAGAGCTGATTGGCCGAGCTCTCTCAGAGGGGAGGGATGAGAGGTACTAAGTGCTCCCACATTAATCGCGGCTCTACAGCCAGTCAGGGGCGTCTGTGAGCTCGCGCAGCGGAGGGAGCGGATAGCGCCGTCCTCCGAGTGTGTTACGCCGCCCCCAACGGTGCGCGAGCGAGCAGTTAGAATAGATCCGGTCGGCTGGCGTCACGTGGTTCGGAGGAAACACGCGATAGTCTTCGGCCCTCCCGGCTGAGTGGTAGTAGTAGCCTTAATGTGGGAGCCCCCTAGTGACGGGGAGGAATTGGACACGACTAAATTAGGGAGAAAATCGGGGAAAAATCCCCCCCCCAAAAAAAAAGAAATACAACGAAATATTGTGACTAAATGACTTTATTTCATTATAAAAAAAAAAATTATTATGTTAAATAATCACATGTTAAAGGAGCATTCTTCTCTGCCTAACTTTAAGAGGGGCGACGCCCCTGCGCCCCGTATTGACCGGCCGCCACTGGTTGTTAAATAAACGCCATAAAAAAGTTTGAGAAAAGTATTTGTTTTAAAAAGGCAACTCCTGGGCAGAGCTTTTTACCTTAAGTTTTACCTCAAGTACATTGTGTGGACATCAAAGAAAAAATAATATGGTAATAATATAAAAGATTGGAATGTTTTTTTTACAGAAGCAAGGAAAAGTAATTTAAAAAAGAAGGCAGGGGATGTTTTCATGTACACACATATACAAACAATAGAGACCCATGTGACTGTCCAAAATGATCGAAAGTGACTTTTGCATTATTATGCGGTATAGATTTTTATATTAATAATATAAATAGAATATCAATTAATTGAGTTTGACAAATTGATTAATCATGGTGTATTTCTTAAATTTAAGATTAATAATAATAGTTTACAATTTGTTTACACAAAGTGTGAAATCCATTATACTCAGGGATAAATTACTGTCCACCATGTGTGCAAACCCATCTGCAAAAAACTGTTAACGCCATGCATGTTCGGATTTTTTTGTTCTAGATTCAACATCGTGTTCTCGCCCATATGTGGAAAATGCCCGACCTGTATATCGGTTAAGAGCGCTCTATACTCACGGAGAACACGTTCAATTTGCATGTGATAGCGGCTATAGGTTGGAACATGTTTCAGCACATGCAACGTGTATTCTTGGAACTTGGAGGTTGCCAGTGTGTAAAGGTGAGAGTCCATGTGGCTGTCTATTAAAGACAATGTAATTTAAAGGGAAAACCTTCATGAAGCTACAACTGCTTTTCAATGACCTTCATAATGAAGAATTTTATTTATCTATATTTAAACATGAAATATTCTTCATTGTAGCTTGATGCTGTAACTAAAGCGCATGCTAATCATTCTGAATCCCACGACCTGCTACACTACACACAACTGGGGTCACTGGGGTCTGGAGCCTATCCCAGGAGACTTAGGGCATAAGGCGGGGTACACCCTGGACAGGGTGCCAATCCATCACAGGGCACAGACATACACACACTCACACACACTCATACACTATGGGTAATTGGCATGTTTTTGTACTATGGGAGGAAACCAGAGTTCCCGGTGGAAACCCACCAAGCACAGGGAGAACATGCAAACTCCATGCACACAGAGACGGGAATCGAACCCGGACTCAGGAGGTGCAAGGCGACAGTGCTAAGTACTACACCATCGTGCTGCCTGTCAAATTAAGCTAAATAAACAAAATAAAGTACATTACAAAACCATCATTGACAGTATCTCTCTCCTGTTTGCTTCAGTGTAACTGAAATTAATTGCATTTAGGAACATGTTGTTTGTAGGACGCAAAAGCACGATGTGCCACTTCACATTTTATAATATTTCACTAGAAGTTTGTGCAAGCGCTTCCCCTGATTAAACTAAACTAATCATTTTCCCCACCAGGTTTACAAACGTTTCAGTAGAACTGAAGTTATTAAGATCTCAAGCATTAAATGTTTCTTATCTGTAGAGCACCAGAAGTTTCCCCTAAACATCAAAGCTTTTTTATAATTATTAAATAAAGTGAAACAGTGTTGCTGGGTGTAACTGAATCTCAGGACATAAACTATTGTATAGAAAAGTCTGAGTAACTCTTTCAGGTGCAGGAGGTGGAGGCGGTGCTGGATCTCTACATCCTGATCAGTTTGGGGTTCTGCTGCCAGGTAATAATGATCACGAATTCACTCAGAATGTAATGATACTGTAAATATGAAGTGCTTTTAGCTAATCTCCCCCTCACTCGTGTACCCTGTAAACACCTCAGTCTCTTATTTCCTCCTGAATTCACACTTCATCCAGGTTGTTGGTTTTGCGCCAAGATACAGTATGTAATATTTCTGTGTTTAAAGAACAAACAGCGTCTGTAATCATACAGTACAGATGTATTCACCAGTATAATAACCCATAGGTGTCTATATAATAAAATGTTATAATGTTAATCTCCATGTCCTCACACAAATTGTCTGTGATTTCAGTCAGTGATTGTGGATCTCACCCCCTTATTACAAATGGAGATGTGATAGAGCTGCCAAGTGGAAAGGAATTAAAAGTTCAGTGTGCGACATATTATAAACTAGTGGGACCTGAAAACGTAGGATGTGTACAAGAGGAATGGACGGAGCTCCCAGTGTGTAAACGTGAGTAAACCTTTGGAACCTTAAAACAAATGTCCAACTTTGAGAGAGAGAGAGAGAGAGAGAGAGAGAGAACTGCTGTCAGAATTCATCACAAGGATGCAGGATGGATAGGGAGGACATGCACAGTCCTGCACAGTTTCATTGGGACTCTATGTTCATTAGAGTCACAGTTACCTGGGATATTCTGTATCAACTGTACTGTTAGTCAAGTGGACGATTTATTTTATGCTTTGAAGAAAAACATGCAAAGTCACATCTATAGTAACTCATAAGATAATCCAATGGATAACATTCATGCTCACTGATTTCTGGTCTTGATTAAGGAATTTAATGACCTTCTTTAATTAAAATGTCATTTTAAAAACTGAATATAAATGTAAAATTCACTATGACCAGAACTTTACACTTGTGATTCCCCTGCTTGAGTATAAGAGCTAAAAATGCAAAAAGCGTTTTCTCTCCCGGTGAGACTGACTTCTCATTGCAGCGACTGACGAATCAGATTTTATGTCCAGACAATACTTTTGTTTCATTATAGTTGCTTGGAGGCAAGTACAGTAGCAGCTGAAGAGCTGTTGGTACTAGGCAGTCCTTTTCAGAATCAGAAACACCAAGAAAAACTGAGCCAAATGAACAAAATAAAGTACATTACAAAACCATCATTTTTTATGATGATCAATCTGATCATTATGCAAATAATTTGCATTCTTTGTGAAGACTACTAGCATGCATCATAGCTGAAATTTTGGCTAACAATTTGCAGAATATTTGTCGCATATAAAAACACAATGTGCGACTTCAGAAACATTCTGCCAATTTTATTAGAAATAGAAATTCTTACCCTAATTACACCAAACTAAACATTTTCCCTGCCAGTAGTGCTGTTTTTTTTTCTTTCTCTCAAACATTAAATGTTCGTTATCTGTAGAGGGCAAAGCGTGTTCATTGCACATTAAAGAGTGAAAAAACAAACCAAACCAAACGAAAAACAAGCTAAAAGTTTCACACTAATGACTGAGAGCGCTCTACAGGGTCACTGGATAATTTCGGTGTTCTCAACCACCTGTTCTAAATAAAAACACTTTCTGTTTGTGAAATGCTAGTGAGAGATCTTAAGGATTCCACAAACTGAAGAACTCTTCCAATCTGTCTAATCCATGACATATTGTGTTAATGGATGCAGTTTGAAGGGTCATGCAGCAAAGGGTTAAAAGAAGCATTAATTAAAAATAAATAAATAAATAAATAATATTGATGGGAAAAAAAATAATAATAATAAATTTTATTTATAATGCACTTTATATTTGAGGCAAATCTCAAAGTGCTACAAATTATTTCTACTCAAAAGCTCTAATAAAAAAGGTAAGTTTTAAGACCAGATTTAAAATCATCAACAGTCTGTGGCGTCCTCAGATACTCAGGGAGAGCATTCCACAGTCTAGGTGCCGCCGAGCAAAAAGCCCGATCTCCCACGGTATGAAGCTTGGTCTTCTGACGTTTCAGACGATGACCTGAGACAGAGCGGAGGTTTCGTGAAGATGTATGTGAAGTGATAAGTTCTTTGAGATAGGGAGGGGCATCACCATAGATGCACTGGCGGGTAAGAAGGGCAACCTTGTATTCAATTCTGAATGAAACAGGCAGCCAATGAAGAGATTTGAGGATGGGCGTAATATGATCATATTTACGCGCCCGCATCAGGATCCTAGCAGCGCAGTTTTGAGTATATTGCAGCTTTTGGAGGCTTTTTCCAGAAGTCCCGATGAGGAGAGCATTGCAGAAGTCCAGCCTGGAGGAGACAAACGCATGGACTAACTTTTCCGCATCTGCAATTACACAGATGTTTGATATGGTCCTCATACGTCAAATGAGAGTCCATTTTAACCGCGAGGTTAATAACAGATGTCGACAGTGGGATATTCTGACCGGAAAAGGTGATGCTAGTGATGTTGGATGTCCTAACCTGGTGTGGGGTGCCTACTAAAATAGCTTCAGTCTTAGAACTGTTCAGCTGCAGGAAATTTTGCTGCATCCATGACTTTACCTCCTCCAAAGAGAGAGTCAAAGTGGGTGATGGCGGAGTAGATGAGGAGGTTGAGTTTATTCTGAGGTAAAGCTGAGTATCATCATCATAGCAATGAAATAAAATTTTGTGCCGGCTGATGACACAGCCCACAGGAAGCATATACAATATAAACAACATGGGACCGAGCACTGAGCCCTGAGGAACACCACAGGTAACACTGTGTGTAGCGGATTTAGCAGCTCCCAGGGCAACATGCTCCATTCTTCCGGTAAGATAAGAGCCAGTTGTAAATAGAGTCAGAGAGACCTACAGTATGACGTAATCTGTGAAGAAGAATGTTGTGATCAACAGTATCAAAGGCCGAGGTTATGTCCAACATAATGAGGAGTAATGGAGAGCCAGCATCCGCCGACATCAGCAGGCCATTCGTGACTCTTACCAGAGCTGTTTCCACGCTGTGACAGGGGCAGAAACCAGACTGGAATTTCTCAAACAAATCATTTTGTTTCAGAAGAGACTGAAGCTGTGCAGCCACGACTTTTTCCAGAACTTTTGAAAGGAAAGGGAGGTTAGAAATAGGCCTGTAGTTTGCAAGCACTTCTGGATCTAAGGTGGATTTCTTAACAAGTGACCTGATGACAGCAGTTTTCAATGAAGGAGGAACATAGCCAGACTGGAGAAAGTGATTTATGATCCTGGTAATCAGGGGACTTATAGCACAGAGGTTGGATTTTACCAGAACTGCTGGAAAAGGGTCCAGAGCACAATTTGTTGGTTTCATCTTTCTGATAATGACCTCAACCTCTTGCTGCGAAACGTCAGAAAAACAGCTGAAATGTTGAAATGTCCCTGATTGTGGGTCATCCATCAAGTCAGGCAGTGCAGAGGGACTGGAAATTGACGAGCGGATGGTGTCCACTTTTTTCCTGAAGAAAGTAATGACGTTATTGCATCTCTCCTCTGTAGCTTCCAGATGAGATTGAAATTGCGGTTTCAGGAGGCGATTAATATAAGAGAACAGTTGCTTTGAATTTCCAGAGTTATTGTTAATGATATTTGAGTAAAACTGTGATCTTGCAGCTCTCAGCGCACTTGCATAGGCCTTCTGATGTTCTCTATAAACTTGCTTGTGAACAGCGAGTCCTGAGGCCTGTAAACGTTGCTCAAGAACACGCCCAGCTGTGTTCATCTTCTGCAATTCACACGTATACCAGGGGGCTGAACGTGAGAAGCAGACCGTTCTATGTATGACAGGGGCACGGAGATCGAGGAGACTGCTGAGGGATTTGTTTTAAAAGTCCACTGACTCTGAGGAACTGAGACAGACTGAGGTGACTGAGGAACATTCAACAGAGGAGTGATCCTGAAGATCTTTGCTCAGAGTGTCTGGGTTGATCTTTTTTAAATTCCCGTAACATATTTGCTGTTTTGTTTTAATGGGGGAACAAGGGAGCGACGGCTCCATTGAAACGACATTGTGGTCAGACATCCCCAGATCATACACCAAAAGGTTGCTAATAGGGACAGAATTTGTAATAACCAGATCCAGGATATGACCTCTGGAATGTGTAGGAACAGCAACATGTTGTTTAAGATTGAGGCAAAATCATGCAGAAGTTTCCTAAAGACAGCAAGGGAGGGTTTTAAAAAATATATAATTATTAAATAGAAACAGTGTTGCTGGGTTTAACTCAATGTCTGTGCAACTATCATATAACTTTTTGTCTTTTAAATCTGAGTAATTCTTTCAGTTGCATTAGATGGGGGCGGTGGTGAATTTCGTCCTGATCAGTCTGGGATTCTGCTGCCAGGTAATAATTACCACCCTCACTCGTGTACCTGTACACACCTCAGCCCTATATTTCCTCCTGAATTCACACTTCATACAGGTTTTTGTTTTTCTGCTAAGATACAATGTGGAATACTTCTGTGTTTAAAGAACAAACAGAGTGTGTAATCATACAGCTGTACTGTACTGTGCTGTATCCACCAGTATAATATCCCATCTGTGTTTATTATAGTTAATGTTAATCTCCAGGTCCTCACACAAATTGTCTGTGATTTCAGTCAGTGCTTGTGGCGATCAGCCCCTTATTGCAAATGGAGATGTTACAGCGACGCGAAGTGGAAAGGAATTAAAAGTTCAGTGTGTGAAATTATATAAACTTGATGGACCTAAAACTGTAGGATGTGTGAAAGGGGAATGGACGTTGCTCCCAGTGTGTAAACGTGAGTATTAATTACACGTTGAATCCAATTTACAACTCTGACAGAACAAATGAATTCAGGATGCAGATTTTGGGGTCGGAGGACATGGGGTCATGTCCTGTACAGTATCATAGGGACTCCAATCTGTTCACTTGCCAGCACAAGCAGCATAGCACAAGCAAAGGCAACAATGTAATAAGATGCATGAACGATGAATGTAGATGAAGATGAATGCAACACATTTATGGTTTCATTTGTTCATGTATTAATGGGGAAATTATCTTTAATATTGGAAATAAGTCAGGATAATAGTTTTGATCTGGCTTTAAGTGATAAATGCAATAGAAGAGCAGGACTTGGACCTGAGGTGAAGAGGAGCTCGTGAATTGAACAGACTTATTCATAAGCAGATAGTTTTGTTGCTGACTTAAGATCATTTCTAATGAAATAATATTTTCTGATGATAACGAGACTGACTGAATCAGGTTTAAAGAGGACAAAGTAGATCAGCTGAAGCACAAATCATTATTAATCTCTAATTGTATATGTTGTTTTTTACTGTTTTTCTTCTGACTTTTTTAGCTCCATGTAAAGTGGAAGGTGAACGTATTCATTCTGGTCAGTCTGATGAATATCTGCAAGACGGTGACGAGAAGAGATATTACTGTGGTTTCTTGAAGAAAATAACTGTTAGATGCCTCGACGGAACACCGAGCTACGGTGAATGTAAGTGTATCCTGTGTCTTTATTTAGACAGGAAATGACTTTTAGTTCCTCTAGTTACAGATGAATTTATCCTTTATTTCTGACCATTAGTATCTAATGAATAAAGCACTCGTGCTGATGTGGGCCAGACAGAGTTTACAGCTCGTCTACCACAGCGATGTTAATTAAAGAACAACACTCCGCATTTTCTATCTGTATCGAGATGATTTTAATGTTTAATGTAGTTCCTGTTCTCATTTACACTGAAGCAGCTATAAATGGCTGTTCCATCAGTAGCTCCTTTTTCTTCTCTCTTTTCATGACACAAAAAATAAGACCAAAAAAGCCTGCTGTGAATCACCACAGAGCGTAAACTCTTCTGTCCTGGAGACGTTACTGTATTGAGTCGTTAACAGTTGTATGCTAAAATTCAAGACTCCTTCTCCTCCCACACTAGACATGTAATCTAATCACCTATTAGAAGTTAAAGCTTCGGTCAGAGCTGCTGTTACAGTTAAATGAATCAACACCTTCTGACCAGTCAGGGTCCAGACGTAGGAATGAAGAAATCAGGATCTGAATCAGGATCATTATTGTGCTCAGAGTCGTTAACGACTTTTAAGAGGATTTAAAGTGAGAATGATGATCTCTGATTGCTGATTGTGGTTTTTAATTATTATTTTTTACAGGTAAATGGAGTCTGGTAAGTACATTTTCTATGGCATAAAATTAAATATTAGAGTAACATTGTCTATGGTACAGTGCTAACACTGATGCTTAATCATGATTCAGATACATTAACTGTCCATGTGCTTGTTTTGGCAGTGATGGGTATCGACGTCTGCAGCACTCTGGCTAATGGTCAGAAATCTTCCTTCTCAGAATAAAATCATGTTTTTTGCCCAAAATAAAAGCTTTGTGTTTGTTTATCATTAGACAGACAGACAGACACACACACACAGACAGGGTTCTTGCTCCATAACAGACAGAATTGTCATTTATGTTATGCACGACGCTGTTGAAGAGGAAAGAGAACTTCGTCAATCTGATTGCATGAAGACACTGGACACACCCATCAGGCAGGATCCTCTTGGTTTGTCCAATATACAGCCAGCTGTGTCTTATTCATTATGAGTGATGAGTGATTCAATTTCACCTTTAGGGCCTGCAACTTTAATAGGTTTTAGTGTATAAAAGGAAATAAAACATGAAAAAGGAAATAAAAATGGAAGAAGTCTCTGAAATTATTCTTTAAAATTTGATCCAGTCAGTTTTCATCAGAGGGGCTACAAGTGAGTCAGCACAAGACGTAACATTAATGGCCTGGTTGTGACACCGTAGTAAATGGACATCATTTTAGTGTACAAACAATGTTGTTTTATACTTTTAAATTATGTTAAGGATTAACAAATAAGCATCAGCACCTGTCAAAAAGTACTTCTGGGAATCTGAGATTGAAAAAGTGCAGATCAAACATTGACATGAAATCCACTCCTAGAAAGAATCAGTTCTTAAAGGGTTTGCTGGATAATATTTTGGACCAATCAGAATGAGAAATGTGCTGTAAACTAATCATTAACTTGCCATTTGTTCCCAAAGATGAATTTAGATACCAAATAGAACAGATTTGAACATTATACAATATTATTAGTAGTACTGTAGTTGTAGTCATAGTGGTAAAGTTCACCAAATCTTAGGCGCTTTGTGATCTCCAGATGCATCTTAAGTGATTTGGACTGAAGTTACATGATCAATTTTGATCCGTCCTATTGGCAAGAAATTTCCATAACATCAATGTATAACCATAAAAAATATGCAATATGTTCTGTACATGTGGTTCATTTTTCTATTTAACAACATTAATACATGGTGATGACATAAGGAGTGCGAACAAGATTGGTAAGTTGTGAAAACAATTTAGATTAGACCAGGCTGGGGCCGTTAATGATTTAATGATGCTGATTAATGTTAGAAATGTGGACGAGGCGTTATGAACAAGAGTTTTACCTTAATTAATATAATACCCAGGTGATGTTGAATTGAAATTGCAATCTGATCGATCAGAGCAGAATTATACAGTACCAACGTTAAGACCACAAGACCTTGTGACCAGATGCAAGAAGTGAACAATTCTGTACCCTAATTATAGACTTTCTAGCACTGCATGAACCCCTTGCACAGGGTCTATGGTGCCTGGCGGTCATCACAATAAGCACTACCATCTTCTTTGTCATTGCCTTGTTGGAATGGTACCTGGAAGAGTAGATTAAACCACTCTTACAGTGGACAGCCTCATCTTTCCTGTTTTCAATATAAATTTCACTCCATGACATAATTGATGTTTGGAATAATTTGCACGCTAATGTCACTCCTCATGAAAACTTATGTAGAGAGTTTACAGCAATGTGGATGGATATTTATGTTTCATGGCCACCTGATCCTATGTGCTTTGGGTTGATGCTGAGCTTGCGTTATTCTCTGAGTGTTGTCTAAGTTTTACATGGTGTCACTCATGTTTTATTCAAATTCTGACCTGGTAAATGTGATGCTGTCACCAAGATGAGACAAAACTAATTTGACTTCAAATGCCATTGTATTCTTTATTTATATTTCCTCGGCACAATTTTATCATACTGTTCAGGATTATATCAAGAACAAAAGATAAAACAGTAATATCATGATGTTTTATGATGTTGTCACAGTACATCACCAGTATTGGATAAGGATTTGCCGCTGCAATACACAGAGCTACTGTTAATTAATCAACACCTACTGACCAATCAAAACCCAGCATTCAATAGCAGTGTGATATATAAAAGCAAACAAAAAAAAAGCATCTAAATGGAATATTGCAAAAAAAAATAATAATAATAATTATTATTATTATTCATAATTTTGTTTAAAGAGCATCTTTATTTCTTATTTATATTTTTTAACTGTGACCTAGCATCTACTGCTCTAGCATCTAAAGAACTATAATTATCTGTGACGTCAGAGCCATAATGTGAATAAACTCATCTCATAGATGTGTATGTGAATATCTTGCTTTTAAATATTCATATAAATTCTTCCTTTGTCTGTAGACATATCCACAATCTTTCAGACCTACGCAGTGAGATGCCATACAATTCAACATCAAGGCAATAATGCTAGACTATTGGCTTTACAACTTTAAAATGTTGCAGGAAACAACAACACCACCAGCAATAATAACAACAATAATAGCTCAGGGCACTTTAGATTTTTTTTTCTCTTTAGTTTGGCATGTCAGTGTTTGGAGTTACGAAATCTGCAGTGGTGAAATCATGCACTAGATTCGTGGTTTCTGGTAAACGGAGACAAAATAGTAAATCATTAACACTGCTTACAAACAAAGTACTACAAACTACTTTGTTTGTTTAAAATAGCATGTATCAGTGGTTCATCTGAAGGTTTTATGCGGTAATCTGAGGTGAAAAACAACAGAGAAGATGAGGATTATTATTCTGGCTGTTTTAATGTGTGCGTGTCAGGCTGCACAGGGTAAGATCTTCATATTATTCCTATCATTTATTAGTTCATTATTTTAAATAACTTGTCAAATATGGTATGGTTACACACGGTATACATGGATTTATGCACCATTCTACTGTACACAAATGTTTTGGCACTCTTGGAATCATATCAATCTAAGACAAAAACAGTTTTTTTAAGTGACATACAAATAAACTAAAATAAAAAAAACAAGGAAAAATTTAAGAAATTCACTTTCCTTTTTATGAAAGTAAAATTCTTATATTGTACATGAGCCCAGTGGCTCATGTACAATTATTGTGGCAGCTGCATGGCGATGGGCAACAGAAACAGTAACACTGGGCGATTACGACACCCTAGGACTTGCACCCAGGGAAATACTAATCACCCGCAGGTGCTACTCAAGGAAACACAGGTTCGATTCTACTTAATGAATTAGCAAGAGACGTGGGTATCAAAAATATACTGATTATATATATATATATATATATATAATATATATATTTTTTTTTTTTTCAGTATATTTTATATATATTATTAAGGCATCACTGAAGAGAATTGTAACAGAAGAAAAAGAAACCCAAAAACTTTAAATAAGCAGAGAACACAAACTTAAACAAAAATAAATAAATGAAAAATTACAAAACCACCCCTGACACAAAGCAGCACGGCAACACAGCGGTAACACACAAAAAAAAAAAAACATACAATAATCAGCCGTGACAAAACAGCAGTGACAAAACAGCAGCGCCCTCCAAGAATGCTCTTCGTGTAGCACCATCAGAATCAAGAATGCTCTTGAAGCAAATCAACGTCGCGCCGCCACCAGTCTGTTACATAACAAAAATTGCGATTAAAACTATTACCGGAAGAGCATGCTGCATAACGCGAATAACTTAAATACGTACCGTGCAATTTGGTACCGGATCTCCCCAGAAGGACAGATAAGCCACATTCCGGGAAGCTGAGAGCTCAGTCAGTTCAGCAAGTTTATTGGGAACAACCACATCCACAACACCAGGTGAATGCCCGTACCCGCTGACTGAAATCAGGCTTTCTAGACTCTGTATAAATGCCACAGAAGAAACACCGCTATAATATGCAAATCCCAATTAGACAACAAACCGCGACTGACATCCTTACCTGCACAAAGGGCAACCTCAGCCAGTACCAGCACCAGACTTCCAGGTTCTATTCTGGATATGACGCAACAACGGAAGTGAGGGGGGGGGGGGCGTGACCCATAACCTCAGCCACCCTACCAACCGGCTTGAATACTATTGCACCCACCTATGATAGGACAATCCATCAAACATGCAACCAACTGGAGAACAGGTAGGAATAGCTTCACTTATTCTGCCACAACCTAGCCCCCACTGCTGCATCGTCGCCACGACGATAGACAAAACACTCCCTAAACTCCAGGGTCTGAACCATGCCGAAATAGTCGAAGATGCCCCCTCAGGACATAACCCATCAGATCTCACCATACCTACAGGCTGTGGAAGATGATGCAGGTTAGAATGTTGACCCGCGGTAGCTCGCCTAGACCATTGTGATCATCAGATAAATCTTCTGACACTGGTAATAACTCATCTTCAAGAGGCTGGCCAACACTAACCGGGGCACCTACCTCCCCATCAGCGGCAAGCCCTACATGCCCGGGGTAAGCTACATCCCCAGCACCAACAACTGGAGGTGTTGCTGAATACACTATCCAAAAGTCCCCCTGTTCAGACCCCTCCGAAGCCTGCTCACTCAAAGGTGACGCTGATTCTACTACCACGCTAGGCATGGGTACTGAGGCAGGAGAATCCTGCTTGCATGCAAACCTTCAGCAACAAACGATGTACCTGTCGTACTTGACCCAAATCATCCACAAGGGCAATGGAATAAACTGAACCCCCTTGTTTAGGAGACCTTACCACCTGACACACTACTGGGCTCCACAGGTCCTGGATCTTTGACCGACCCCTCACGGCAACATTGCGGAGGTAAACCAACTGACCCTCCAACAGTCGGGTGTCCCGTACATGGGAATCATATTGCACCTTACGACATTCTACAGCGGCACGCAGATGTTCCCCTGCCCCTTCAAAAGCCACCTGCAAACAAGTTTGGTGTTCTAGGACCCAATCATGTACATTTCCACCCCCAGTTCCTTCTGCTCTGCCTAACAGGAAGTCAACTGGTAGACGGGGCTCTTGACCAAACATTAAGTAATACAGAGACTCACCTGTTGATTGATGCGGAGTGGTATTGTAACAAAACAATACTTGTGGCAAACATGAGGCCCAATCACACTTGCTAGAGGGAAGCAGAGTATGCAACAGATCGTGCAAGGTTCGATTAAACCTCTCACACTGGCTATTTCCTGCAGTAATGGTATGGTGTGGTTCGGGACTTCTCCACCTTGTACAGCATACACAGCTGCTGTATCAGTGAAGACTCAAAGTTGCGGCCCTGATCGGCATTTTTCCGACCAGGGACCCCACACTTACAAAACCACTCTGCCACAAGAACTTGTGCCACTGTTTCAGCCCTCTGATCACATGTGGGTACCGCCAGGGTGTACTTTGTGAAGACATCAGTCATCACGAGCACGTTCTCAACACCTGAGCTGGACGGTTCCAACACAGTGAAATCAATGGCCAAAATCTCATTTGGCCTAGCAGCCAGAAAGTGGCCTATAAGACTAGAAGTTGACCATTGGCGGACTGACATCGCTCACACTCCCTACACCAATGAGCGATGTAATGAAAAGAAATAGCACCGTTGACAAACCAGCTCGGTTGCGCGCTCAATGCCCTGGTGTCCATGCCCCTGGTCCAGCCATCTCAATGTGCCTTCTCTTAACACAAAAGGCAGAAGTGCTTGAAACACTTCCTCTCTCCTGTCTGGGCAGAAGATGCGCCGATACAGAACTCCCTCACGTTCTACCAAGCGATCCCACTGATGCAACACAGTCAAACTACCCTTGGACAATGATCGACGCTCCTCAAAGCTTGGAAGGCTCTTACGCAGCCAAAACCTCAAAATAGTACCGATATCTGGATCGGACGCTTGTAACACTCCCAGCTCACCAGCAGAAAGGCTTGGAAAAACCTGAAGTGCAGCTTTGGTAGTTTGATGAACCGGCTTTACTTGTACTGCCTGATGTACCGGTATGGGAACCACGGTAGTTGGTAAAACCTGCCCCAACTCCTGGCTATCTGCATCAGATTATCTGCTGATTGAAAGAGCATCAGCGTTACCATTACTCTTACCTGGTCTATATCGGATTTCAAAATAAAAAAAGTTGGGCGGCCCAACGCTGTTCTATGGCCCCAAGCTTGGCAGAGGACAAGTGACTCAGAGGGTTATTGTCGGTAAAGACAAGACATTTATGCCCCAACAAATACTCTCTAAATTGATCCGTCATTGCCCACTTGAGCGCCAAAAACTCTCATCGAGCTATAGTTTGCCGGATTATGCTCAGTGGGTTGCAAACTATGGCTGACAAATGCAACAGGCCGTTCCCTTCTTGTTCCTGACAAAGGACAGCCCCAAGACCACGATGACTAGCATCCACCTCAAGGATGAAGGGCAAGGAAAAGTCTGCATATGCAAGAATAGGGGAAGTTGTGAGCTTCTCCTTCAAAGTGTCAAAGCTCTTTTGACACTGCTCGGTCCACGCACTGACAAAGATTTGACCTACTGGTTTCTTATGCCTATCTCCCACAAACTCAGCAACCAGCTTATGCAGAGCGGCTGCCAACTGTGCAAACCCGGCCACAAAGCAGCGATAGTAACTAGCAAAACCTAAAGAGGAACAGAGCTTGGTTACATTACCTGGATGACTCCAATTCAGTAGCTACCCCTTGAGCGGACACCACATGGCCCAAATATTGTACCAGCTGTTTGAAGAATGCACACTTTGCCAGCTTCGCTTTCAGCCCTTCACGCTTCAATCGACCCAACACCAGCTCCACCGTTCTAAATGCTGAGTCACTGAAGAGGAAAAAACCACAATGTCATCTAAATACAAAAGCAATGATTGGTGCCACTGGTCACCAAACAATCGTTCCATCAACTGTTGGAAAGTACTGGGAGCATTACAAAGTCCAAACGGCATCCTGTTCCACTCAAATAACCCGAACGGTGTACAGAAAGCAGTTTTGAACCGATCTCCCTCAGTTACAGGGACTTGTATATAACCACTGGCCAAGTCCAAAGTGGAAAAACTCCGTGCACACAGAGACGGGAATCAACCCTGGCCAGGGATCAAACCTGGACCCTGGTGGTTCAAGGCGACAGTGCTAACCACTACACCACCGTGCCGCCATGAGAACTACAAATCTCTCTAATTATCTGACCATCAAGCAGCTGGTTAATGTGGGTCTTCACCACATCATACTCCGAAGGGGGTAAACGCCTATATCACTGCCGAACTGGGACATCATCTGTAAGGGGAATGTCATGTGAGATCAGATTCGTGCACCCTAAATCATTATCATGAGCCGAAAACACAGCCTGATAATTCCGTAACAAGGCCCTAACCTCATCTTGCTCCCTCAACTCCAGAGCAGATAAGTCAACCGACTCAATTTGTTCTTTCAACACTGGTTCCACTCACAGCCTTGAGAACACACATTAGCAACCACATCTTTGACCTCAGTCACCCCTGGAGGTAGACTTGCAACATACACACCCTGTAGGCTACCTAATACGGTCCTTGGGTACTTGTGCTACATCTACCACCCCTACATTCACAACCAGGATGTAAGCAGTACCTCAAACCACCGGCACTAGGGATGGTGAGGCCAACAAGCCAGCCGGAAGTCCCGACTCAAAGGGCTCGAACTACATGGTGCCCCCGGAACACTGATCAGAGCAGGTAGCCGTGATAATCTTCATGGTACCACCTGGAACACGGCACGAATGGTGCCCGCGCACCCTTGCGTTACCGATCTGTCCAAACATGGGCTGGGATTTAACCCCTGGACAATGCTGCAAGGCTTGCATCACTGAACCAGGAATCTCTACTACTGGTGGACAGTTGAACAAAGCCGGGCCATGCTGGCTAAAAAGATCCTGATAGCACCGGCTCAACACATTCATCCCCAGTACTCCTGGGACCTGGGTTCACATGTTTCCCGGCGGGTCCCTAACCACAAGTATCCCACAACCTGGCACTATTGTGCCACACAACTCCACATCCAACTCCATATAACCAATATATGGAATGGCAAGGCCGTTGGCCGCACGTAATTGGAGCCACTGACAATTTTAAATGCTCCTGGCTCCAAGGTTTAAAATGTTCTACAAAGCAGCTCTCTGTAATGGTAGACACCATAGAACCAGTATCGATTAGGCAAGCAACCGAAATGCCACCAATATTGATCATCAACTGTGGGCAGCCAGACATTAAACGAGACAGTGAGCGACTACTAATTAACTCCGCTGAGCCCCCAATTTCCCCGTCCGAGCTATGGCTCAAAAGCTCGGTGGGTAGTAGTTTCCCGAGGGCTGGCTTGACTGACACTGCCCCTCCACAGGCAATGACACAGTAGGCGGAGGGGACATAGGGCCCGGTCGTGGAACATTACATTCCCTGGCAAAATGGCCAGGTCCATGGCACCGCCTACAAACCACCGGCCCATACCGTCAAGGACGACTTCGCGGGTGCACCTCCTGAAACTGAGCAAAACTTTGACTCAACTCATTCAACTGCTGCTGCTGGGCCTTTAACATCTTCCTTAATTCACTCAGCTCGGAAGACGACGATCCACTCGCATGCCAATGCTCTTCTCCCCGAACACCATACTGAATCTCATATGATAATGGGACTGACTGGCTACGAGCTCTCACACCCCCCGGCGTACCCTCCTGCTCCCACCTAATTTCCTCGCTATGCACGTCTAACAAGGTGGTGTGTGGTTCATGGCGAACTAATTGCTTAAGCTCACGCTGAAGTGCATTATCCATCACGTACTCCACAAACTCATCGCGTAATAAGACAGAGGCATTTGGTGCGGTCCCAGGGAACTGCTGTTTAACTTTCTCCATAAGACCCATTAAAGCAAGGAAGAACACTAATAAACTCTCCCCCTCCAATTGTCTCCGGGAGAAAAAGGCTTCCTGTAACGCTACATGGGACTGCGAACAACCAAAGACTTCACGCAACGCAAGAAAAATCCGATTTGGATCCCCTCGTTCAAGATCGGAACGATAACTGATCTCTTCAAAACAGTTATGTGACACTTTTATAATTCTGGTAGATTACTGGTATAACTAAATAACTTTGCAAAGTCACTGTATTTTCTACATTTAGTCCGCAGGTTAGTATTAAATCGAAAGTTTAACCATATTTATGAGTGGGTCCTTGTTCTCATAATGTCTTGTGAATTTTCTAATTGAATATTCAAGTCTCCAGCAATTAATACTTTGTTAACAGAGATGACCAGGTTTGGGAGGCTCTGTAAATAATAATAATAAAGTAAAGTCTTTATTTTGTCACATATACATTATAGCACAGTGAGATTCCTTCTTCGCATATCCCAGCGTAACTGGGGTCAGAGCGCAGGGTCAGGCATGGTACAGCGCCCCTGGAGCAGTTAGGATTAAGGGCCTTGCTCAAGGGCCCAACAATGGCAACCTAGCTGAGCTGGGAATTGAACCGCCGATCTTCTGATCAGTAACTCAGTGCCTTAGCCCTCTGAGCCACCACTGCCCTAATAATTAATAATTAATAATTAGTGGAATCAACTGGGCACTTGTATTATTTGTGTTTATGTTTGATATGTCAGCATAGAAAACATCAAATGCATTAAATATGTTTTTGTATGATGTTCATATTAACATTCTAATAACTGCTACATCTCCTCCACTACCACATAAACAAGGCTGATGCCTGGCCAAGGCTGATGTTTATGAAAATGAAAATTGTGTACCATCTGCATAGCAATGGTCTGACAAGCCATGTAAGTAAATTATTTCACCAAAAGACTGGGTATAGAGGAAGAACAGAAGAGGACCGAATACTAAGCCTTTTTGGACACAAATGGAGAGTTTGCATGGAGCAGATCTAGATCCCTTCCATTTTAACTCATATGACCAACCTTCTAGGTAGGAAGCAAACCGTTGCCATACTGTGCCACAGATTCCAAGACTTGGTGGTTCAGAGGGTAAAAATGTAACTGGGAAGCGCAGTAGGTTGAGGAGAGGTGACAGTTTGGCTCATCTAGCAGCATGCAGCTTCTCAGTGACAGATAGAAGGGCAGTCATGCTTTAAATCCAGATTTGTTAGGATCTTTGAGATTGTTCTGTAAGGGAACGGAGAGACATTTGATTATAAACAGCGCATTCAAGAATTTTAGAAACTTTTTTTTTTAAGTTACTGATGTCTGCTGGATCCAGACAGGGCTTCTTGAGGGTGGGAGTAACCCTTGCCTTCCTAAGTCTAGCAGGAACATGACCAGATAATATGGAATGGTTGACCATGGTTGTGATGCAGGGAAGGAGGTCTTTTGAGATGTCCTGAAGTATTGTGGAAGCAATTTAGTCTAATGAACAGATGCTGAATCTCATCAGTTGTCAGGTTGAAAAATTGAGTGTATGTGTGTGCCTTGCAATGGATTGGCCCCATGTCCAAGGTGCACTCTGCCTTGTGTCCAAAGAATTTAAAAGTACTTTGACCTCTATTAACTACGCTACCTTTTGCTCACTAACCATTGATTGCAGAAAACATCACAATCATACTGATATCAGCACAACAACAGCACTCCCTCTTATGTGATATTACTTAAATAAAAGGAGGTGAGAGAGTGACGCTCGGTGTCAAAATAAGAGTCGCATACAAGATACATGGCGCTCGTAAACTAATACTTGCTCGGTTTCCGAATAAAAATGTATTAAAAATCTTTGATCGGTTTGCGGAACACTCGTAAACGACGTTACTCGCAATCTGAGGTTCCACTGTATTTCTAATCTCTTTCTATATTAGAAGCTTGTGTTATGCAGGAAACTTAGAACAAATGATGCAGTAACATGGTCAGAAATATGTTTATTTAACATTTATGGGAGGAGTCTCCAGTGTGGACACTTTGTCACAGTCAAAAACTGTACGATGTTACTATGCACATTCGATCATTCATCTTCTATATAGCAAGGTCATGGGGGCCCTGGAGCCTATCCCAGGAGTTTAACTACCAAGCACTGAGAGAACATGCAAACTCCATACACACCTACCCCAAGGCGGGAATCAAATCCAGACCCTGGAGGTGTAAGGTGACAGTAAAAACCACTAAGCAACACTTTCACAAACCTTGCCAAAAGGTGTACTTAGTCATGTGATCACAGCATATTATAATAGTTAAACGGGGCCAGTTATTGAAAATTCCTAAAAAAAATAAAAAATAAAAATTCATGACTCAAGGAAACAGTTACAGAAAAAAAAGAAACAGAAAAAAAAACAAAGAAAAGTGGCACCACAACCTTTTAGTATTAACTCACGTACACACACAATTGAGACACATGTGACTGTCCAAAATTAGCAAAAAGTGAATTTTGCATAATTGGTCCCCTTTATTGTACTGTAGTATGATTGTACAGAAAACATGAGGATTTTTTCCCCCGCGATTTTCTCCCTAATTTAGTCGTGTCCAATTCCTCCCCGTCACTAGGGGGCTCCCACATTAAGGCTACTACTACCACTCAGCCGGGAGGGCCGAAGACTATCACGTGTTTCCTCCGAACCACGTGACGCCAGCCGACCGCATCTTTTCTAACTGCTTGCTCGCGCACCATTGGGGGCGGAGTCACACAGCGCTATAGTTGTATAGTATAGGACACTGCTATAACAATAGTAGTGAGTTTAAAACTCATAAACTCTAAACTCTAATATAATCAGGAATAAATTACACGTGCATGCAAACTCATGTGCATAAAAAGTTAAAGCCTCACACATGTAATTTTTTCGTTGTTGCTGTTCTAGATCCAACATTGTGTTCTGCCCCACACGTGCCAAATGGCCAACCTGAAGAACAGTTAAAAGATCTCTATAATGATGGAGAGTATGTCACAATTGTATGTGACAGAGGATATGAGATTGAAAATAGATACCGTTATGCAGTGTGTGTTAGTGGAACTTGGAGGCTGCCAGTGTGTGAAGGTGAGTGTCCTCATTACACACATGACTGATGTTTCTGAACAGTAATGTGGTTTCATATTAAAGACAATATTAATTTAAAGGGAAAACCTTGTGGGAAGCAACAGCTGTTCCTGAATAATGACTTTCACAGTGGAACAGTTTTATTTGTTGTGTACGTGTTACAGGCCTCAAGCAGCCGTGACCTGTTGACAGATTAGATGTCCTGTTTCGAACAGGAGAAGGTAGAGACAGGAGACGTTAGCTGCGTGCATTCAATCAGGTCTTTTCTAAGCGGCAATATTTTCTTAGTTGATGTCCCTTAGTTTGTTTTCGCATACACAATTTTCTCGTTATAACTTAACACTTTTCCATTAACAAATTGCAATTTCAATCTCACACATTTCTATACTGTACATCACAGATACAGTTTAATCTGGTTCAATTGCCAAATGTGTTGCCAAGTGTAACAGAGCAACATGACGGTGTCTATTATATTAGCGTTGGCTAATTAGTACATCAGTAATCCTGTTACTTACTCATTTCAGCCCTTTGATCACTTTTCTTTGTTTTATTAATTAAATTAAATATCAACAACATATTATATAAAATGACACATTTAATACTCTTACAATTTTACAAATAAATGAATAACTCAATTACCTCCAAAACTACCTCAGCACAGGAACAAAATCAGTTGCACTACTAATATTATTACCGGCGACTTAACTAAATAGAAATATCCATTTTAAATATTTAACATCATATTGCAAATGCCCAGAAGCCATGAAAGC
Source organism: Clarias magur (assembly GCA_013621035.1). Lineage (NCBI taxonomy): Eukaryota > Metazoa > Chordata > Actinopteri > Siluriformes > Clariidae > Clarias > Clarias magur. Next base: position 142,150 of record QNUK01000422.1, read on the forward strand.
AGAAATAACTACTGAAAAATAAAGCAACCATTACCTCAGGTTGCACCACGAGAGCTAGCAAACTTCCCTTCCCAAGGCAACTAACTTTTTAGTTTGAACTGCACAACTCCATTTGTATTTTTCAACAACTTAACTGGAATTACATCACAGGTTTTAAACATGCTGTGGGGTGTGTTGTGATCAAATTAAACATGCTACTAACCTGTTTCGAACAGGAGAAGGTAGAGACAGGAGACGCTAGCTTGCGTGCATTCAAGCAGGCCGTTCTCTGTCTGAGAAACAGAAGCCTGACGGAAACACACGCAACCAGCGCATACCCCCTCTAGTGGCGGACCTTGACAATTACAACATAGAGTCTGGCAGTTCAAACAAACAAAAAAAAAAACAAGTAAATCTTAACACAACAATTGTTACCAACTATTGGTGGGTGTCACATATGTTTAGATATAAACTGTTCCTCATTGTACAACAGTATGTTGTAACCAAAGCAAACAATATGCAAATCCATCACGGGGCACACACAGACACTCAATCGCACACTCATTCCTACAGCCATTATCACCACTAGAATTGTTAGCATTGCCGGCACACAAAACTCGTTTTCACGTCTCCTCTGTTACACGGACGAATTGCGAAATTACGCCTATGAATGTAGCGTGTTAAATCGCTGTCAAAAATACGTCATCAAGTCCACATGCACAGGCGTTACTATCCGAGCGAAGAGGAATCGATTCGGCCACCGTTTTAAACCACCGGCGCCAAAATGGCAGATCAGCAGCCGAGCGCGCTCTCGTCGTCTCAGGTAGGTTTTCTGTTTTTCACAGATTCTTACACGTTTAAGAGAAGTAAAATTACAGAGATGTTTTAACTATAGCAGGGAAGATTTTAGGGGTTTAAAACGGCGGCAGGGCGCACGCGCCGTATCGATTCCTCCTCCTTCGGATATTAACGCCTGTGCATGTGGACTTCATGACGTATTTTTGACAGCGGTTTAACACACTACATTCATGTAACAGAGGAGACGTAAAAACAGGTTTTGTGTCTGTAAACGGTCAGAGTCGTACATTTCAGAGTTGTACTGTAACAAACACACTAAATCTCGTATCTGTAAGCCGTCGTGGCCGGAGATTTTGGAATCCAACTCGGACAAAACGCAGAATTACACACAAATCTTTTTTTTTTTTACGCACGATTATTTTTGACAGTGATTTTATTCCATATTTTTATAACTTAAAATACCCTTGCAAAAGCGTGGAGAAATTTTGTCTTCAAATCAAAAGAAGATTCCCTGTGATGCAACGAAGTCAGCTGAATAGTCCGGAAAGGGAGCCAGCAAGGAAGCAGTGGAGGCCCAAACTACACCTGCGTTTATGTGCTATGACCAGTCGGAAATTTTTCACTGCTGCATAAGACTGAGAAGTCACCCTACACGTGCACACACACACACACACACACGCACAGTACACTGGACTTTGAACTTCTCATACATTCACATGCACACCAAAATATCTTCTATAAAATTGTAAATACAGTGGAATCTCGGATTGCAAGTAACGCGGTTTGCGAGTGTTCCGCAAGACGAGCAAAGATTTTTCTCTCTCTTGTGCTGCGGAATTGTGGGGAATCGTCTCCCCTGCTCGGTCTTAGTGCGCACCTCTCACGGATATAATCAACATCCACGCACCCGTGTACTGTTTACTGTTTACATATTTTATTTTGTGTTTCTATGCATGTGTGTACAGCGCGCATGTTTTATAACACACGTGTGTGCGCCCGTGTAAAGCAAAAGCAAGTCTCATTAGAGAGGTTAAAGAACCATTTCTTGTTTATTTTCCAGATAAAAAAAATGTGTGTCTGGGCGTGTGTGTGAAACTCAAATTAGAGAGGAGGGAGAGGGGAGGGGCTCATTTTTCCTGTCCTCTTACTTTAGCTGCATACACACACACTGTGCGCACAAACGTAAACACTTATCTGTCTGGATTTATTCATAAGTGCAGGTTAATTTGCCTTTATGTTTTGTATTAATTATTTTTATGTATTAATTTTTTTTTGGCTGTGGACTTAATCATTTGAGTTTACATTATTTCTTATGGGAAAATTCTCTTTGATTTATGAGTGTTTTGATATACGAGCCCACTTCAGGAACGAATTATGTTCGAATTATGCAACCCTTATGGTCAGCAGTCAGAGAGGTGTCCAGGAACTGTTCAAATAATAATCTATACCTAAAATACCACTATAGGATAGAGATACACTATTAGAGTAGCATGTGGCATGAGATATAGCTACTGTACTGTTAGTCAAGGACTGGATTTTTTATTTATTTTTTATTTTTTTGCGCTTTGAGACATCTCAAGTAATCCGTAAAATAATCTGATATATAACCTTACCGATCACTGGGTTGCGGTCTTGGTTAAATATTAATATTTAATCCACTATAATCAAAACGAACTATAACTACATGCACACACATAACTAATAAATTCAAAATGACATGTGTGTATAAATTTTGTGTTTTTAGCTCAAGCTAGAACATTGTGTTCTGCCCCACAAGTGCCAAATGCCCGACCTGAAGTACAGTTAAGAACACTCTATAAAAATGGAGACTACATTAGATTTGTCTGTAACAGAGGCTATGAGCTTGAACATAGAGACCCATATGCACAGTGTGTTCATGGAACTTGGAGACTGCCAGTATGTAAAGGTGAGTTCTGGGGATTTAAGGCTGTGCTTTTTTAAATATGATTTATTTATTAAATTGAATTAAAATAAATAAATAAATAAATAAATAAATACAAATAGAAAACCCACGATGATCAGAAGTAACCATAACCAGGTGTGAACAAACATCTCACACAAGTAAATCCATATTATGTAAAGCCATGTGTAAATGTTGTGTTTTCAGCTCGAGCTGGAACGCTGTGTTCTGCCCCACGCGTGCCAAACGCCCAACCTGCAGAAACATTATCAACGTCGTATCCCTCAGGACGCACTGTTACATTTAAATGTAACCGAGATTATGTGTTTGAAGGAACAGACACTGCACAGTGTGTTAGTGGAACGTGGAAGCTGCCAGTGTGTAAACGTACGTGTCTAATGACTAACGTCCTGAACATTTTATATGATAAAATTTTGTTAGTAATAAAACTTTACAGACATTAATTCTCTGTTTGGGAAGTGCCATTAATTCATTTATTGATTAACTCTCTTGTTTCGTGAAGACACCATCACGTGTAATAGCCCAAACATCGGCCATCGATTTGCAGACCATTTGTGGCGTATTAAAACACAATGAGCTACTTCAGAAACATTCAGCCATGTTTATTAATATTTTGTGCAAATGCTTTCCCCGATTAAACCAAACTAAACTTTTTCCCCACCAGATTTGCAAAAAGTTTCAGTAGCACAGAGCCCGAAGCACAGCTCATTCAAAAGTGAGAACACAAAGCAAACCAAAATGAATGGCTATGACTATCACCTCTGTTCCCTTAGGGAGAGGAACAAGGTACAACACATATCACATGGGATATCACGCCTACTCGTGTCCGGGCTGAAGCCATCTATATTCACGCCGTAAAAGCAGGCAGACCATGGTTGACTCTCAGTTCGAGAGCCCCCTGTTCGTTGAGCGTAGCTGTGACACGGGACAGCAATGTGTGGTACCTCATTCCTCTCCCTCAGGGAAGAGCTGGTCAGAACCATTTGTTCCCTTACAGTCGATTCACTCGGTACAACACCTAACGTGCGTGACATATATTCACACTCCGCCTAGCATCTTCCAAAATTAGCAACAAGAATCCTGATAGCTACTCTACTACGTCACGGACCCCACAGAGACGACACAATGGGCCACCCAGGGGGCTGTTTTATCAATACGGTAGAACCGGACATGATTGTGCGGTGAGGACCAACTGGCTGCGGCGCAAATATCACAATATTAAATATATATGTGTTTGTGTGGAGATCTAGCTCCGCCTACTGCCAATTGCTTCATTGGACAGTACTCGTTGATCAATGCGGGCTGGTTCACTTAGCGAGGGAAGTAATGGCAGACCGAGCACCTTTCATCTCATTTCGCGATTCCAGTGTGGAAATTAATGGAGAAAGAGAAGATCATTTGGAGCCGGGCAATTTCATTTGATCAAATCTGTGTAAAACAGCCTTTCTGTGGTGCATTGTGGCAAAAGACAGGATTGTTTTTTTTGTTGTTGTTGTTGTTTTTTTTGTCTTTGAAGAATTGCATTGCATAAATGAAACATTTTAATTTGCCTCATGGGCAGTTAATTGAAGGGTCTTGATATTGTATTGTATTGTCTTTTGGTTAATGTTCCTGTATACAATTGTATTGCTGCTGTTGTTTATTTTATTACGTGTTATTGAAAGGGTTCCGAAAAAACAAACAAACAAAAAAAAATGTAATAGTCAGTTGAGTTGAAGCTAATTTTATTTCAAAATTTCTTGAAAAAAAAAAAGGAAAAAAAAGTTTACTATAGAAACATTCAGATGTTAGAACATGCAGCTGCACTGTCTGGGCTTCTGACCAATCAGGGGCCAGAATTTACAAACAGCGTTGTGGTGTAAGACAGCACTAATAATAGGAGATAGTTGAGATAGTTTTTTTTATGCTCAGTGTTTGGGCAAGGTTTATTACATGAGTTTTTTTTTTTTGTTTTTAAGAAAATGTAGAATGAAGATGTGAACTAAACATGACGGTCACTGATTGCTGTTTATTTTGTTTACAGGTCAGTTGGGCGGGGTAAGAACATAAACACAAAACTTTACAATGGCTAATAATCATAATACTATTACTAGAAGACTAACATGATCTGTGATACAGTGTTGATACTCATGCAGAGTTTAACTCATACAGTATATAGTAACTGTCTATTGTATGTGCACTTGTTTTGGCAGTGATCCGTATCGATGGGTGCAGAGCTCCTGCTCTAGACCAGAAAAATTCCTCATCACAACAAATGCTCGCTTTCAATCAAAATAAAGGTGTATCATTTCTTACTTTGTGTTTCCTTATTGAAATTCCTTTCTTTATTTAAAAGCAATGACTGCGGTAGACACTGAACTTCATTACATGTTTTTATTTGACACTTAATAAAATGTATTGCGCTGACTGCTGATATTTTTATACAAACTTTCAATATTGCATTGACAATGTAAACACTTCATGAGAGAGAAGAGAAACCGTTTGATTCCTCTGTGTGTCCACACATACACACGTGGACAAAATTGTTTGTTCCCTTCGGTCAATGAAGGAAAAACTCACATAAATAACTTTAATCTGACAAAAGTAATAATTTACAAAAATTCTATGAATGTTAACCAATGAAAGTCAGACATTGCTTTTCAACCATGCTTCAACAGAATTGTTTAAAAAAATAAACTCATGGAACAGGCCTGGACAAAAATGATGGTACCCCTAGAAAATACTGAAAATAACGTGACCAAAGCGACATGTTAATTCAAGGTGTGTCCACTAATTAGCATCACAGGTGTCTACAGTCTTGTAATCAGTCAGTGGGCCTCTATATAGGGCTCCAGGCCGTCACTGTGTTGTTTGGTGACATGGTATGTACCACACTCAACATGGACCAGAGGAAGCGAAGGAAAGAGTTGTCTCAGGAGATTCGAAAGAAAATTATAGACAAGCATGTTAAAGCTAAAGGCTATAAGACCATTTCCAAGCAGCTTGATGTTCCTGTGACTACAGTTGCACATATTATTCAGAAATTTAAGATCCATGGGACTGTAGCCGACCTCCCTGGACGTGGCCGCACGAGGAAAATTCATGACAAATCAAAGAGACGGATAATCCCAATGGTAACAAAAGAGCCCAGAAAGACTTCTAAAGAGATCCAAGGTGAACTTCATGCTCAAGGAACATCAGTGTCAGATCGCACCATCCGTCGTTGTTTGAGCCAAAGTGGACTACATGGGAGACGACCAAGGAGGACACCATTGTTGAAAACTAATCATAAAAAAGCCAGACTGGAATATGCCAAACTACATGTTGACAAGCCACAAAGCTTCTGGGAGAATGTCCTATGGACAGATGAGACAAAAATGGAACTTTTTGCCAAGGCACATCAGCTCTATGTTCACAGAGGGAAAAATGAAGCATATGAAGAAAAGAACACTGTCCCTACTGTGAAACATGGAGGAGGCTCTGTTATGTTCTGGGGCTGCTTTGCTGCATCTGGCACAGGGTGTCTTGAATCTGTGCAGGGTACAATGAAATCTCAAGACTATCAAGGGATTCTAGAGAGAAATGTGCTGGCCAGTGTCAGAAAGCTGGGTCTCAGTCGCAGGTCATGGGTCTTGCAACAGGACAATGACCCAAAACACACAGCTAAAAACACCCAAGAATGGCTAAGAGGAAAACATTGGACTATTCTAAAGTGGCCTTCTATGAGCCCTGACCTCAATCCTATTGAGCATCTTTGGAAGGAGCTGAAACATGCTGTCTGGAAAAGGCACCCTTCAAACCGGAAACAACTGGAGCAGCTTGCTCATGAGGAGTGGCCCAAAATACCTGCAGAGAGGCGCAGAAGTCTCACTGACAGTTACAGGAATCGTTTGATTGCAGTGATTGCCTCAAAAGGTCGTGGAACAAAAAGTTAGGGGTGCCATCATTTTTGTCCAGGCCTGTTCCATGAGTTCTTTTTTTAAAATAATTCTGTTGAAGCATGGTTGAAAAGCAATGTCTGACTTTCATTGGTTAACATTCATAGAATTCTTATTTTTTATTATTATTGTCAGATTAAAGTTATTTCTGTGACCATTGTGAGTTTTTCTTTCATTGACCGAAGGGTACCAACAATTTTGTCCACGTGTGTATGGTGGCGTTGACGAAGTAAATCCTTGAACCTTAAACCTTACCACGCAAAGTTCAATGTCCAGGAAAAGAGAGAGAGAGAGAGAGAGAGAGAATAAGAATAAATCAAATCTTCTAGTTTCGTGGTCTCCAAATTCTTCTCCTTTTCCTCTTTCCGCACTTTTGGGCTCCATTTTTATGTTTATAATCTACACTGATAGTTTAAGTTTCACAGAAATGTTACAAACTAAACTAGAGCAATCCTATTGGCTAGATATACAGACATATTCCAGATCTACATTTTTAAAACTGAGGAAAGTGGATGGTCACATTCCATAATATTACTGATGCATTCTTTAATTTGATTGGTCAAAGCAGAATGATGCCAAAACAAAATGAGCTTGTTCACCATAACGCTGACAACAGTTTTCACTCATAAGGCTTACGCTAACTCAATTAGCTGTCTGTGCTGTGGGGTCATCAAGGGAACGTAAGTTCTGTCAAATTAGCAGAACCGTGTTGGCCATCAGCTACAAACAGCGAAGAGTGAAAACTTGGTTAGCAGATAATTAGCCGTCCTGCACAGAGAAAACATTAAAAACATCATTGTGATCATAATACAGTACATTTATATAAATTTCAATATCTTAATTCATACATTGGAGGACCCGAAACCAGTCTATAAATTCGTATGTATGTCTGTCCAGCCAGATTTGTCACAGCATCACGCAAAACTGGCTGGACAGAACGTAATGACTGAGTCCTTCGGTATTTGCCAGAAGTTAAATCAAACTTGCGCCATAAATTAAATCACAATGTTGAGTAAAAGGGAAGTCATGAGTAGTTACGTGCCAGACAGCGTCTGTTATGTGCCAACCGTCACAACATCTAGCACCTATTTTTCCTAATTGAGTACTTTTACGCTCGAGGTGGGCGTGGCAGTACACGTCACTCAACAGAGCAAATCATCACAATAGTTTACTGTGTATGGACAGAATATGCGGAACACACAGAAACGCCGTTAATGCACCTACAAGCCTCCAAATCTTCAAGAAACAGAAACAAAAGTGAGAAAAAAAAGGAGGGTAGATAATGAAATCTGAACCTTCAGGAGATGTATGATGATCAATGGTGTATGCACAAATCAATTTATGTGGAAGATTTAAAACCGTTTGTCTCATATGTTCTGAAACTGTGGTGCTAACAAAAAGCAGTTATGCCACTACGAGGTAAAACACATATTGTTCGAGCAAACAGCAGTCCAAGGTGAACTGAGAACTCAGTCTTATGCATTACAATGGACCCTCGGCACGGAGTAATACATAATTACTCATACATAATCGCTCTAAAAATATATATTAATATAAGATAATATAAGTTCATTATCTGTATAAATAAAATAAAGGTTTTGTCTGTTTCAAACAAATATGTTATACACTGGAGAACCAAAAACCAGTCTCAAAAAATTCTCTGTTAAACAATAAAAACAATATGAAACAACAATATACATAAATAAAAAAAGTCTAAAGAGTACTGTCATTTCGAGCTTTTATTTTATATTATTGTTTCATATTATATAATAAAAGCTCAAAATGACAGAACACTTTAGACCAGTTTTTTCTTCCTGTGATTTGGCATGTCAGTGTTTGTAGTTACGAAATCCGCAGTGGTGAAATCATGCACTAGATTCGTGGTTTCTGGTAAAAGGAGGCAAAATAGTAAATGATTAACGCTGCTTACAAACAAAGCTACTCGGGTTGTTTGAAATAGCATGTATCAGTGGTTGATCTGAAGGTTTTACGCTGTAGTCCGAGGTGAAGCACATCAGAGAAGATGAGGATTATTATTCTGGCTGTTTTAATGTGTGCGTGTCAGGCTGCACAGGGTAAGATCTTCATATTTATAGTGAAGTTTTCATTCATTTATTTTAAGCAACTTCCTATGTCTTGCAAAATGCGTTTTATTTATGTACTATTCTACCGTACACAAATGTTTTGGCACCCCTCTGGCTCTAAGAAAGGATATCTATCTGAGACACAAACGGTCTATTCAAGTGCTGACGAACGGAAGACACTTTAAGATTTAGCACAATTTAGAGTTTTCTCATTATAACGTTATGTAAGTTTTGTGAATTGATGTTGTATGAGTCACAATCACATGTACATTATGGTACAACATTCACATTTTAAAATTTAAGTTTCTATTTAAATACGTTCTAAATATGGATTTAGTGGATTTCCAAAAATGTAGGCAGAAAATCAGCCCATCAGCTACGGTTAAACACGTACAAATTACAATATTTTTATAAACATTCGTTTATATTTGCTTGTTTTTTTCCCCCACATTTATGATTTTAATTTATAGATTACTCCGTTCATGGCTTTGTATATGTGCTCATATCATAAGATGAATAAAACAGGGTGGATTAAAAAAAGACGGTTATTGGATTAAAAAAGTGGTTATTGTCTCCTTCAATGCGACTGACCGAGACAGAGGCCACGCCCCCTTAACTAAGACTGACAGAGACCAAGGCCTAGCCCCAGAGTAGAAAACACGCCTCCTCCGGGAATGAGACAAAAACTTATTTTTTGTCAAATTTGAAAAAAAAAAATCGAATCCCCTTGCTCACTCTGCCCATCACACACCATATGCAAACTGGGAATTGTGGCCTTTGAAATCAAGACATCACAGCGCAGCAAAACACACATCATCTGACTTATTCTAAAAGCCTGAGCTCACAGATGCCTGAATGTGTCTGATGCCCCTGTGACTGACAGCAGAGCGTGAATGCCCCTCCCCCTGGCTTAAAGTCTTACGGTTGGGATGCACAGTTTTGCCTTAACCCCAGGTTTTCTGTAACCCCAGTTAAAGACACTAAAAGTACAGTTTTTAGATTTATATACTAAGTTTTAAATTTTTTACTGTACTGTATTTAATGAACAGAGGTGGATAGAGTAGCCAAAAAATTTACTCAAGTAAGAGAAGCTGCATTTGAAAATAATATTACTCAAGTCGAAGTACTGTAAAAAGTAGTCATCCAAAATATTACTCAAGTAAGAGTAAAGAAGTATTTGGGGAAAAGATACTTGAGTACTGAGTAACTATTTCAATTTTTTTATTTTTTAGAAATGATAAGAATTATATATGGTATAATTATAACAATTTAATTAAATTTATCAAAACATTACAACATTCACTGAAACAGCTAAACTTACTGCAACATGTTTCCTCGGGTTAGAAGTCTTTTTTTGTTTTTATATGCTGAAGTGTGTGTCTGTTTTGGCAGATAGAGAAGACACCGCAGTATGAAGCTGTTCTTTTGGAAGTGAAACATGCTTTGTATATGACGCCAGGGACGCCGTCTGACTATATGTGCTTATTGTTATTGCAGCTGATTGGTCAAACGGAGTCATGTGATTATTGTTGCTGCATCTGATTGGTGAAACAGTTATGCAGTAGATCTACGTATCAGCTGCATGTGTACAGTAGAATAAATGGTTAGAAAAGTAAGTCGAGTCGAGTGGAGCCGAATGTAGCGGAGTAAGAGTAGCGTTTCTTCTTCACAAATCTACTCAAGTAAAAGTAAAAATACAATACATACATAGAATTATACATAATACATAGAAGTACTTAAAAAAAAATTTTTTAAGTTACTCAAGTAAATGGACCAGAGTAAATGTAACTCATTACTATCCACCTCAGATAATGGAAATACTGAAAAAAATTTAATAAATGGTTATAAAATGTTCTTCAACTTCATGCATTTTACCCATCATTTTACTTACATATTGACCGGCCGCCACTGGTTGCTAAATAAACGTCATACAAAAGTTTGAGAAAAGTTTTTTTTTTTTTTTTTTAAAGGATCATGGGCAGAGCTTTTTAGCTCAAGTTTTACCTCAAGTACATTGTGTGGACATCAAAGAAAAAATAATATGGTAATAATATAAAAGATTGGAAAAAAATTACAGAAGCAAGGAAAAGTAATTTCGAAAAGAAGGGAAGGGATGTGTCTTTTTTTTCATGTACACACATATACAAACAATAGAGACCCATGTGACTGTCCAAAATGATCGAAAGTGACTTTTGCATTATTATGCGGTATAGATTTTTATATTAATAATATAAATAGAATATCAATTAATTGAGTTTGACAAATTGATTAATCATGGTGTATTTCTTAAATTTAAGATTAATAATAATAGTTTACAATTTGTTTACACAAAGTGTGAAATCCATTATACTCAGGGATAAATTACTGTCCACCATGTGTGCAAACCCATCTGCAAAAAACTGTTAACGCCATGCATGTTCGGATTTTTTTGTTCTAGATTCAACATCGTGTTCTCGCCCATATGTGGAAAATGCCCGACCTGTATATCGGTTAAGAGCGCTCTATCCTCACGGAGAACACGTTCAATTTGCATGTGATAGCGGCTATAGGTTGGAACATGGATCAGCATATGCAACGTGTATTCTTGGAACTTGGAGGTTGCCAGTGTGTAAAGGTGAGAGTCCACATTGCAAACATGACTGATGTTTCTAAACAGCAATGTGGCTGTCTATTAAAGACAATGTAATTTAAAGGGAAAACCTTCACGAAGCTACAACTGCTTTTCAATGACCTTCATAATGAAGAATTTTATTTATCTATATTTAAACATGAAATATTCTTCATTGTAGCTTGATGCTGTAACTAAAGCGCATGCTAATCATTCTGAATCCCACGACCTGCTACACTACGCACAACTGGGGTCACTGGGGTCTGGAGCCTATCCCAGGAGACTTAGGGCATAAGGCGGGGTACACCCTGGACAGGGTGCCAATCCATCACAGGGCACAGACATACACACACTCACACACTCATTCATACACTATGGGTAATTTGCATGTTTTTGTACTATGGGAGGAAACCAGAGTTCCCGGTGGAAACCCACCAAGCACAGGGAGAACATGCAAACTCCATGCACACAGAGACGGGAATCGAACCCGGACTCAGGAGGTGCAAGGCGACAGTGCTAAGTACTACACCATCGTGCTGCCTGTCAAATTAAGCTAAATAAACAAAATAAAGTACATTACAAAACCATCATTGACAGTATCTCTCTCCTGTTTGCTACAGGCAGTCAAGACATATCAGTTAAGCGAATTAAATTGCACTCACTCACTCATCATCTATACCGCTTAATCCTGTATTCAGGGTCACGGGGACAGGGTAGACCCTGGACAGGGTGCCAATCCATCACATCACAGGGCACACACACACACACATTTGGGAATGTCAATTATCCTAACCTACATGTCTGTGGGCTGTGGGAGGAAACCGGAGTACCCAGAGGAAACCCCCCCGGCAGTGCTAACCACGACACCACCGTGCCGCCACTCATTAAATTACACTTAAACAATAATATGTTTTATGCAAATTATATGTTTTGTGAAGACGCAAACATGCGTCCAGGGTGTCCAGTTACCTGGGATATTCTGTATCAAATGTACTGTTATGGTCAAGTGGACGATTTATTTTATGCTTTGAAGAAAAACATGCAAAGTCACATCTATAGTAACTCATAAGATAATCCAATGGATAACATTCATGCTCACTGATTTCTGGTCTTGATTAAGGAATTTAATGACCTTCTTTAATTAAAATGTCATTTTAAAAACTGAATATAAATGTAAAATTCACTATGACCAGAACTTTACACTTGTGATTCCCCTGCTTGAGTATAAGAGCTAAAAATGCAAAAAGCGTTTTCTCTCCCGGTGATACTGACTTCTCATTGCAGCGACTGACGAATCAGATTGCATGTCCAGACAATACTTTTGTTTCATTATAGTTGCTTGGAGGCAAGTACAGTAGCAGCTGAAGAGCTGTTGGTACTGGGCAGTCCTTTTCAGAATCAGAAACACCAAGAAAAACTGAGCCAAATGAACAAGGCACCCTAGAGCACATCCTCAGCTGCTGCAGTACGGCACTTGGAGAAGGACAATACCGGTGGAGACATGACCAAGTCCTTAAGACCGTCGTTGAAGTTATCAGCACGTGACTGGTGTGGGCAAAACAGTTTTGTCCCTCCAAGAAAACAATCGCCTTTGTTAGAGCTGGGGAGCAGGTAGCCTCAGACAAAAGAACTCCGGCAGGGATTCTGACCTCAGCTGGAGACTGGCACCTTCTGGTGGACCTTGAACAACAGCTGAAGATCCCCAGCCATATTGCTGTTACCACCCTTCGACCAGACATGGTACTTGTGTCTGAGACTACAAAGCAAGTTGTGCAGTTGGAGCTTACAGTCCCTTGGAAAGATCGCCTGGATGAAGCTTCTGAGAGGAAGCTCTCCAAGTACGCGGGACTGGTCAGTGACTGTCAGCAGGCTGGGTGGAGAGCAAGGTGCCTTCCAGTGGAGGTTGGATTGTAGAGGATTCGCGTCCCGTTCCTTAGTCCGAGCCCTAAGCAGTTTAGGCATTATTGGAGAACGAAAGAAACGAGCCAATGATTTCAGGAACATCACTGAAGATGTGTCCAGACGCATCAGTAGATGTGTTTATATAGAGGCACTAAAAGTATTTTAGTATTTTAAATTTTAGATATGGTAGAAATGGTGTTAAAATATTTTCCATGTCATGCATTTCACCAATCATTTTATTTGAATAACTTTTCCTAACCTCTCCTGCAAAAAATAGGTCCAGAAAACTGCCGACCTCCACAACTCCAAAACGACGGCTTTTTTGTCCCGAATTCGGAGAATTACAGAACCGGTGATAAAATTACCTACGGCTGTAACACGGGTCTGAAACCTGACCTGAAAACATGGTGGGGGGAGATAACATGCAAGAACGGAGAGTGGTCACACACCCCTCGGTGTATCAGTGAGTACTATACCATCGTTAGTACAATACTTTAACTGCTGGAGAGGGTTTTATTTTTCTATTTATTTTGTTCCACTATCAAATGCCAGGAGGGTAGAGTAGCCAAAAGATTTACTCAAGTATGAGTAGTTGTACTTCAAAATAATAGAGTAAAAAAATATTCGGTAAAAAAGAATATTAAAGTAATGAGTAACTGTTTTAATCGTAATGTCCAATATATTTTTTTTTAATATAAATTATAATAATTATATGTAAGTATATATATATATATGCTGAAGTGTGTAGATGGAGAAGACACCGCAGCTTTGTATATGATACCAGGGACGCAACACACGCGTGTTGGCGATTAATTCTGTACTGAAATATACTTATATATTCATAGACTGGTCAAGTTACATTATTTGTACAACTAAAGTTAACATATAATCAAACAAACATGAAAAAAAGCATTCTATACTCACTGCAAGATTGTACACTACCCGCAAGTTCCCACTAGTAGCAGCATGGATTTCTGGGTGCGCCGCAGAATTAGAGCAAGAGCCGGAAACTTTTGTTTGCGCAGGCGCAGTGAGTGTATGTGGGACGGAAACGCAGGTAGGATGAATTGATGCGATGATTGTTGCTGCGTCTGATTGCTGAAACGGTCATGCGGTAGATCCACCGGCTGCATGTGGAGAATAAACGGAGTTGTGTCGGGAAAAGTAGTTCGAAAAGTAACGAGTCGAGTGTCGCCGGATGTAGCGCAGTAAGAGTCGCGTTACTTCTTCACGGATCTACTCAAGTAAAAAGTGAAAAATATGGTGCAGTAAAACGACTCATAGAAGGACTGGTTTTTTTTTTTTTTTTTCAAAAAGTTACTCAAGTAAATGCAACTCATTACTACCCAGCTCTGTCATACGCTTACTATGACTGTAAGACCACTTGAACAGTACACGCATAATATTCAGACTGTTGGTCAGCACACACAGGGGTCAGGTTGTGATTTGGACACTGGATTTTCAGAATAGAATCTGATCATGACGGGAAAAGCACATACTTATGGGATGAGACATTTCAATCATTTCCACAGAATCTAAAATCTTTGTTTTTGTAGATAACACATGGTGCATCACCACATATGTGCCAAACGCCAAACCAGATGTGTTACAGGCATCCCGTCCTGGGGCGTATGATTTTGAATGTGACCACGGCTACTGGATTGAAGGTGGAAAGCCAATAGCGGAGTGTGTAGCTGGATCTTGGACCCTTCCAGAGTGTAAGCGTAAGTGTCCGTGCGGCAAGCATGACTTGTATTTCATTAACAACCCTGTGGTGTTATAAAGCAAAACTTAAATCAAACAAAGCTTTTTATTTGCCAGAAAAACCCAACTCTTGTGCTGCTCCTCCCCGCGTTAACAATGGAATGATCACAACACCTTACCGCAATATTTTTGAGGATGGAGAGAAGCTTGAATATATTTGTGCAAGAGGATTCAGGCTAGATGGAGACAACATGAACACTTGCAGGCGCGGCACGTGGTCCTCTAATCCTACATGTGGTAAGATTCTCACACACTGCTAGTGTCATTTGGGCATTTTGGGTTAAGCGATTTTCATATTTTACATATCTTTGAAAATGTTAAGTCTCTTAATTAATTGTAAATCTGATCTAGAGGCTTCCATGCCATGAGCACTGCAACCAGTTTTTACACACACTTTACTGAGGCGATTTAAGGAAAGGGACTACATACATATCATTATACACACATACACACACTTTTTTTTTTTTTATCTTATTGCTTGCAGGAAATCTTTCAAATAACAATAGCAAACCTGTGGTTCCTGTACCTCTCTGGTGTAGACGTTAGGGGCGTGGTCCACGTTAGGGGCGTGATCAATGATGACTTCTGTACACGTGTTGGGATCTACGCTCACACAATGTACAGCGGTGGCGGTGGTCGTGTCAGCACTGATCATGGGGTGTGTGAGGTTGTGCCGCTGAGGCCCGCGGCCGACTCGGGCTACTCCGCGCTTTCCGGCTTGCTGTCCCCCGTGCTGGTGGACTACATGGTGGACTAGTTGGCATCCTGAGCCGCTCGTTGTAGAATTAAATCTCCCGCCGCTGTGAGCTAAGCATGCGAAGACACACACATTTACTGTAAGTTCAACTCTTTAATTCAGTGCACATGCCGCTACCGTGCATTACAGACATTACAGCAATACTGCATATTTCACAACCTGACCCTATTGTGCATGAACTGTTTGCACTATATGTACGGTCTAGTTTTTTAACTTGCGTTTCTATATTCCTTATATACCCTCATTGTCTTTTTTTACTTTACATGGCAGTGATGAAAGCTGGTTGAACACTAAAAGCTGTACTGCACTGTACCAATGACAATAAAGGGATTGAATTTAATTCGGCAGTTCCCTAGATCTCGAATGTTACCACGCCGACCCCTCGTGCCCAGACTGTCTTTCTACTTTTGCGCCACGGCAAAACAGGATTGTTTTAAATGTATTACAAATTTCATAAACCAGTTCATACTAACGCTTTACAGGTTTTTCTCCGACTGTGTCGACACTGGAGACTCCGTCCGTAAATGTTAAAAATACATAAATAAATAAATAAATAAATAAAAGATCTAAGGCTCCCGCATAACACAGTGTATGCTGCTACTATGGAAAGAGATTAGAAATAGTGCACTCATATCAACCTGAGATGTGCGGAAACACTACTGACAGAAGCTGCTGTTGTGATGTTGTTGTGCTGATACTATCACGGTTCTGATGCATTCGGTATTCAACAACAGTTAGCGAGCAAACGTCTGTGTAAAATGAATAGACGTGAAAGTAGTTTCACATTCTTACCAGTTCCATGTAGTCAAAAGGTGAGGAGAACAAACCGTGGAGTTGGCGGACAGTCCTTTAAATCCTGTAAGTTTCTTTTTTTTATACGTATTAGAACGTCCGCTCTGTTAACGTCTGGGGTTGAATCCCAAACAGCGTTAAGCGGGAATCTAGTCTCCTAGGGTGCACAAAGCCTTGCTCCACGCACTACAAAGCGCCCTGTTGCACCCTGTGCTAGTTGACTTTGTCGCTAACGTTATTCATGGATAAAACAATATGGAGGCAATTCAGAAAAACCTAAGACGACATAACGTTATGAGACGTGAATGTGGGTTTTGTCAGGCAGCTGCTCTCTCTAACATCCCCAGTGTTATGCTCTATATAAGCGCTCGCGGAAAGTCTCCACGAGAAAGTTGCATAAAGACAATCAACCAAAGTCCTGATTTATGCCCCGCCTGCCGCATTCCTCCCCGTGCTGTCACTCTCCCCATGTGCTCACGTAACCTCTGGGTCATCCTGGGTTTTTGCCTTGATTGTCTCCCGGTTTATTTCTGTGCTTTCATGTTGCCAAGTTTGGATTCGGATTGTCGCTTCGCTTTTGATTTCGCGCTTCATTGTTTTTGACTATGGCTTTTGTTTTAGGATTTTTTTTTTTATTTTTATACTGTATATTCACTTCGCTGCTTGATTTCCTGGTTACTAATTTTACTCTTCATGGCTCTCTCCAGTAAGCGGCGTCTTCCTGCGTCTGAGCTCAATGAATCTAATGATTTGTTCATCATGATGATGATGTGTGCAATAGAATAAGAGTGTATCTGTGTGTTTAATCCCCTACAGTCTGGAGTACACACGGCATGAAATAAATACCAGAGTGAAGCCACACGAATGTGTAAATGTTCTGTTCTTTATTCTAGTTGAAGTAAAATGTGCTGACCGGCCACGTGTGGCCTACGCCCGAGCAACAGAGGGATTTAAACTCTCCTATAATCACGGAGACACTGTTAGATTCATGTGTAACAGAGGCTATGAGTTTGAAGGAACCGACACTGCGCGGTGTGAAGATGGAACTTTGGAAGCTGCCAGTGTGTAAAGGTAAAAGCTGTCCTCATTACGAACATTACTGATATTCCTGAACAACACTTATTTTTACATAAAGATGAGACTGTGGCACTTTGATCAGAGAGACAGACAGAGAGAGAGAGAGAGTTAAAAATTCAGTAGGTAGTCAACCAGAATGCTTATTACCGCCGTGCTCAGCGTCGCAACGAAAACGAAGGCCGCCAAAATAAATCAGTTGCATTTCAAAGTCATTCATGAAATGACCAGCAGGAGGACATTTTGCAAAATGCCAGCAACTTCCACCATTTTAATAGTAAGTAGAGCGTAGGTCATAAGAGTCATATGTCAATATGTTGTTTCAAAGAAATAATCCAAGTACTTTATACAACAAACGTGAAAAATCTGAACCAGAACGAGCGGAGAATTTTATTGGTAAAAAGAATGAACCATTACGTGTATACAGCCTTTCTCTGTTTATATTATTATTCTTTTTTTTTAAGGTACATTTAAAGACATTAAACTTGAAATATAGAAATAACTGGAAAGTAGACGTTCAGAATAGAACATTAGAATAACTAAAAAAATTAAATTCCTGTTAGCACCCACATGGAGTAGACGTGGTAGATTGGTGCTCTGACGATTCTAAATGTCTTCACGCCCTTATTTGTCTCTGAATGTTAAATTTACTCTTGAGGATATGATAACTTTGTGCTCTACCCCTCGGTCATCATGGTCATCTTACACTGGCTACAAGGAGTATTAAAACCAGGGATAAAGATGACACTGCGGCCGCTCTAACAGTCGAGGCTATTTCTGCGCTGTTAGATAAACACCGCGGAGTGTTAGCAGCTGAATTTAAATCCTCGTCTAGAATACTGGAAAGTAAACTAGACCGAATTCAAGCCCAGGTAGAGGACCATGGCCCCCCTCGTTAGAACTCGCTACGGATGACCTGAGCCAGCATGTAAGCATGTTGGAAAACATCTGCTCCGGTCTTCAGGTAAACAACTCTAAACAAGTGAACAGCCAAGGTCATAGACTTTCGTAAAGGGGCCAAAGTCGTAGAGGGCCAGAGCAGGAGTCAAAATGTGCATATCTTAGGTCTTCCAGAATCTACTGAAGGTGGACTCCCTACCGAGTTTGTTTAGAAAATATTTAGTGCGAGGTGTTTGGGAGTGAAATGCTGCCATCCCCGCCTGCGATTGACAGAGTCCACCGTGTACCTGCATCCAGACGCGCTTCAGGACAGAGAATGAACAAGGTAAAGTCCCGCAGCGAATAGAAAAACTTACAGTTGATGAAATATGTGTTGCGATCCGCTCTGAACAGCTGGAAGCTCAGTGGGTGTGGCGCGTTGTCTGGAATGGCTTCATTCAGCCAGGTTTGAAAAGTCCTTATTTGTCTGGGAGAACAGGGAAAGTTCATCCATTTTGTTGGGTAGAGAGCGGAGATTCGCCGGATGTACAGTAAAGCCACGCTGTCGGAACGTGGCGAGTGCGCCGTTTCTCTTCCCCCGCATGTGCTTCGTAAAGAATTTGAACAGCCCCGCTGCTCCGCTGGTTATAATGTTTAGCAAAATGTCCGAATAATCAAAACCTAATAAGAAATTGTGTGGTGTGTTCTGCTGAATGGTCAGCAGTTCATTCCTGGTATATCTGGTTACATTTGACAAACAAAAAACAGGACAAACTAACAAAAACGGTAAGACAAATGGAGAGCTCCACACCAAGACAGCCATCCGCAGTGCCATCGGCAATACACAAAGAATTTGAATGACATGTCTGTTAACTTCTGGGGTTGAATCAGAAACAGCCTTAAATGGGAACCTAGTCTACTAGGGTGTGCAATGCCTTGTTCCACACACTACAAAGTGGGCTGATTGGTGATAGAGAACTTAACTTTAACTTTGTAGCTAACCTTAGGCATGAATAAAACAATATGGAGGCAATTCAGGAAGACGTAGAAGAAATTATTAAGTAGACAGCGTGTTGTTTAAGGCGGCATAACATTATCAGATGTGTGTTCATGCTGAAATGCTTCTGTGACTGGGTGTGAATGTGGGTTTTGGCAGGCAGCTGCTCTCTCCTCAGTACTGCGGACTGTACAGACCCACGCTGGGACCCACAGTGTAATTAACCACTGTACAACACCTGGGACACCGAGTACTACCCAGTGATATTATGCTCTATATCAGCACTCGTGGAAAGTCTCTCGGCCAGTCAGATTAACTGTTGTATAAAGACAATTAATCAACACCTCCTGACCAATCAGAATCCAGAATTCAACCGCACTGAGGTTTAACTTTATAACCGTTTCACTCTGTTAAATCAAAAATCAGTTGCTAGCAAACAGCACCAGTGAGCGGTGTCGCCACTTTACTGACTAGCTGCAGTCAGTCCCCGCGTCTGAGCTCAATGAATCTAATGATTTGTTCATCATGATGATGATGTGTGCAACAGAATAAGAGTGTATCTGTGTGTTTAATCAGTGTGCCAGTGTGTAAAGATAAAAGCTGTTACGAACATTTCTGATATTCCTGAACAACGCTTATTTTTAAATAAAGACGAGATTGGGGGGGTTGTAGGGTTGTGTTGGGGAGGGAGGGGGGGTCATGGGGGCTGTGTAGTTGAATTTTGGTTACATTTTGCTTCAAAGAATCTCAGTCATCATTTTCTCATCAAATTCTTAGTAATAATTTAAATGGCTGAATGATTTCAATAATTATCAAAATATTTAACAATGAAGCCTGGACTTTTTTTTTCTTTTTGCTTGTTTGCTCAGATGTGAATTCTAAAGTTGTTAATGCTACTATTTTTACGTTAGTGTTTGTTAAGCTTGTTAGCCAATTACAGTTCCGTGAAAACGTATTTGCCCCCCCCTTCCTGTCGATTTTGTTGTTGTTTAGTTTTTTTGTTTGTTTGTTTGTTTTTTTCATATTTGTCACACTTACAGTAAATGATCCTCATCATCAAACAAGTTTCAATATGACACAAAGGTAACCTGTGTAAATAAAAAACGCAGTGTTTAAATTATGATTTTGTTTCTTAGCAGGAAAAAAGGCTGTCCAAATCGACCTGGCCCTATGTCTAAAAATAATTGCCCCCTTGCGATGTTATGAATGAACTGTGATTTTTTTTCACGTGCCACACCCAGGCCTGATTACTGTCAGACGTATTGAATCGAGAAATCACTTAAATGGAACCTGTCCGACAAAACACCTTAAAAACACACACACTCTCTCTCGCTCTGTCTCTGTCATATACACACATGTTTTGTGATAGTTGTTAAATGAACTCAAGAGGCTGAGCCATGAGCTGGTGGAGGATCTCACCAAAGTGAAAAGGGAGGGGATGCGACTTTTCTTTTTTTTCCATGTCCACACACAATAGACACAATAAATGATTGAAAAGTCTTTTGCATTATTTGTCCCCTTAAATGTGGTATGAATTTATATAGTAACAATATAAATAGAATATTAATTTAATTGAGTTTGAGAAATGTATTGATCATGATGTAAGTCTTAAATATGAAATGAATAATAACAGTTTACAATTTGCTAAGCTGTCAAATTCACTATAATTAGGGATAAATTACACCATGCACGCATGTTCTTCATTGTCGCTCGATGCTGCTGCACAACTAAAGAGCACACTAATCATTCTGAATCCCACCACCTGCTGCACTACAGGAAACTGAATGTCAGGACATAAACTATGGTATAGAAAAGTCTGAGTAACTCTTTCAGGTGCAGGAGGTGGAGGCGGTGCTGGATCTCTACATCCTGATCAGTTTGGGGTTCTGCTGCCAGGTAATAATGATCACGAATAACCCATAGGTGTCTATATAATAAAATGTTATAATGTCAATCTCCATGTCCTCACACAAATTGTCTGTGATTTCAGTCAGGGCTTGTGGATCTCACCCCCTTATTACAAATGGAGATGTGATAGAGCTGCCAAGTGGAAAGGAATTAAAAGTTCAGTGTGCGAGATATTATAAACTAGATGGGCCTCAAACTGTAGGATGTGTGAAAGGGGAATGGACGCCGCTCCCAGTGTGTAAACGTGAGTATTAATCACTTAAAATCCAGTTCACGACTATGACAGAATGAATGAAGTCAGAATTCATCACAGGGACGCTTCTGAGAAAGAAAAAAATCACTGAGCACTTTTTAATCAAAGTCAGCAGTTTGATTGTTCTGGGCTTTGCATAGATTTGCATAAATTAATCTCTGACAATAGCTCCTGCCAGAGGTGTGCAGTAATGAGTAACATTTATTGTGTTACATTTACCTGACTAACGTTTCTTTTTTCTTTTTTCTTACTTCTATGAGTAGTTTTACCGCGCCACTCTTGTTACTTTTACTTGAGTAGAAGAAACGCTACTCTTACTCCGCTACATGCTAACATCTCTAACTGTTTATTCGACACTTTAGATTTTCTTTGTGTCTGCCGGAGAAATGCAGCCGGTGGATCTACAGTACCACATGACTGTGTTTCACCAATCAGACGTAGCAACATTAATCACATGACTCCGTTTGACCAATCAGCCGCAAAACCAATAAACGCATGGAGTCACATGACCACACAGTAAAAAAGGGGGGGGGGGTAGGGGTAGGGGGAGGGGGGAGGTGTCTTCAGCAGCGATAGCTAGTAGTGAAGCAAACATGTCGCGGTTAGTTTAGCTGTTTTATTTAATGTTGCAATATTAACATTTATAATTAGCAAATAAACTAGAGGCTAAAAAATGTGTAATTTTCCAACATTTGTTCTGGACACAGTTTATGGTTCACGTACACGTGTACACGTGTTCTAAAGTTATTTTCTTTATCTGCTGAGTCATTTGCAGCGCGACTTTATATTGTGAAAAAGGGAGATTAGGAAATTTGCGTTTCTTATTCCTTAATTTGCTATTTTGTAAAGAAATTTCCTTAATTGTATTATTTGGGAAATGTCAAAAATTGTACATTTATTTCATCATTTTGTCTGACTGCTTACATCATTTCTAAATAAAAAGTAAAAAATAGATCAGACAGTTATGATGAACGAGTTACTCAGTACTTGAGTAGTCTTTTCACCGAATACTTTTTTACTTTAGTACTTTTTTGAGTAATATTTTGGATGGCTACTTTTTACTTCTACTTGAGTAATATTATTTTGAAGTACAGCTACTCTTACTTGAGTACATTTTTTGGCTCCTCTACCCACCACTGGTTCCTTTGTGCTTTGTGCAATACTGCAAGTCATGAACACTCAAAACATTTTCCATGTTTTTCCTCAGGAACATTTTGTGAACATGAAAGGAAAGGCTAATCTGAATAGTAGAATTGAAAAGAAAAAAAAAAAGCAGAAACCAAGTAAAGTCATCTTAAAGTAAAGTGCACGCTCCGCTACACACATTAGCCGAGCCTGACAGCAGAAGGACTTTTACTAGTTGAATTAATTATCAGTGAAGGTCGTTGCTCATCAATCACATCAGCGCTTCCCAAACCAAAAATAAATAATGAATTGGCATAGAACTGAAACGTCAGCATTTAAGTCAGAATGCATTATAGATGTAATGTAGATGTGATTATGTACTGAACCAGCCTTCAGCTATCTTTGACCCCACCGAAGGACCGACCTTGGAGCACTGACAACAGGTTACCAAAATTTTGTTGACATTGGGCCAACAAAGTAGTGCTATCTGGGCAGTAATGTGTCCAGGACCTGGTCCAATAATATCCTATACGTAAAATACCTCAGTGCACACTGCTACGTTCATTAGAGTCACAGTTACCTGGGATATTTCAACTGGTAGATTTATTTTGTGCTTGGAAGAAAAACATGAAAAGACACATCTATAGAAACTCATACGATAATCCAATAGATAACATTAATGCTCACTGATTTTGTGGTCTTGACTGGAGAATTTAACACCCTTATTTGAATTAAAATTACATTTTATAAACTGAATCTAAATATAAAATGTGCTGTGAGCAGAACTTTACACATGTGATTCCCCTGCTTGAGTATTATAGCTAAAACTCTCCTGGTGATTCTAACCTCTTAATGCAGCGATTGACTAATCAGATTTCATGTCCAGGCAAATAATTTTTTTTTAGTTATAGTTGCCTGGGAGGCAAGAAGCACGTGAATGTCGCCACCTGCTGCACTACACACATCGGTATCTGGTTGATGGCAGAACTGTTTTCACAAATAGACAAAATAAAGTACAGTGGAACCTCGGATTGTGAGTAACTCGGTTTACGAGTGTTCCGCAAGACAAGCAAAGATTTTTAAATAAATTTTTACTTGAAAAACGAGCATGTCTTGGTTTACGAGTGCCGAGATTTCTTTTTTTCCCATTAAAACAGTGTTTCTGTTGTGTGTGTTTGTTGTGAAACTTAAAAAGCGAGGTGGGGGGAGGGAGGAGGAGTTTTACTGTGTAAGACGAGGCGAGGGAAGGGGCTAATTCCACAAACACACACACACATACACACACACATACACACATACACAAATACAAGGCGCCTGCGCGCACAAACGGAAACTGATTTTTTTATTTATTTAATGGTAAAGTGCAGGTTAATTTGTTTTATTTTTACTTTATATATTGTATTAATTATTTTTCTGTATTCATTTTTTTGGGCTGTGACACAAATTATTTGAGTTTTCATTATTTCTTATGGGAAGATTTGATTTGGTTTATGAGTATTTTGGAATATGAGGCCGTTTCCGGAACCAATTACGTTCATAATCCAAGGTTCCACTGTACAATACAAAACCATCATTTATCCTTCTACAGCCATGGATAAAGGTTTTGAGAACGACACAAAAATTTATGTCCAGTCAGGATGTGGCCCAGAAGCTGATTAACAGCAATGAACAGACTAACAGGGCAAATTGCATTTAAAGTGAGGTCTTTAAAACGAAGGGTCAACACTGCAATTATTGACTTTTTGCAGAAACCTAATGTAAATGTCAATAAAAACCTCTGACGCTTATGAAATGCTTGTAAGTATACTCCAGTATACCAAATTAATTCAAATTTATAGATTTTATGCAAATACTGTAATAAGTTTTGTGATGACATTAACATGCATCATAGCTGAAATGTTGGCCATTTGTCGCATATAAAAACACCATGTGCGACTTTGTGTTTGTCGTCTCACCCCCTTATTGCAAATGGAGATGTTACAGAGATGCCAGGTGGAACGGAATTAAAATTCAGTGTGTGAAATTATATAAACTAGTTGGACCTAAAGCTGTAGGATGTGTGAATGGGGAATGGACGGCGCTCCCAGTGTGTAAATGTGAATATTAATCACCCTCTAAATCCAACAGAGTTACAACTCTGTCAAAACAAACGCAGTCAGAATTCTTCGCATGGACGAGGGGTCCATGGTTTAAAGGTTTAAAGAAGACGAAGCAGATCAGCTGAAGCGCAAATCTTTATTAAATAAATATATATTCCATTTTTTACACAGGATTATTTTACTGTTTTTCTTCTTGTTTTTTTTTTTTGTTTTTTTTTAGCTCCATGTAAAGTGGAAGGTGAACGTATTCATTCTGGTCAGTCTGATGAATATCTGCAAGACGGTGACGAGAAGAGATATTACTGTGGTTTCTTGAAGAAAATAACTGTTAGATGCCTCGACGGAACACCGAGCTACGGTGAATGTAAGTGTATCCTGTGTCTTTATTTAGACAGGAAATGACTTTTAGTTCCTCTAGTTACAGATGAATTTATCCTTTATTTCTGACCATTAGTATCTAATGAATAAAGCACTCGTGCTGATGTGGGCCAGACAGAGTTTACAGCTCGTCTACCACAGCGATGTTAATTAAAGAACAACACTCCGCATTTTCTATCTGTATCGAGATGATTTGAATGTTTGTGCATCCGTTCTAAAATCTCTTTAGTTCCTGTTCTCGTTCGTAGCAGCTGTTCCCTCAACAGCCACTGTTCGCTCTATTTATGGCAAAGTTAATGAGACAAAAAAAAAAGCTTAAACTCTTCTGTCCTGGAGGCGTTCCTGTATTGAAAATTCAACAGCTTTATGAAACTGGAACTGGAGACTCCTTCCTGCTTCCACTCCTGGGTGGTCGTTTTGCATCTTTGGTTAATCGTCCCTGAACTACGTAGCTACAACATAGTCCAACCTCGAGGTGATAAAAGCAGTCAGGGTGCAGAAGTGGGAGTGCCGTACTATTGGGACTGAATCAGGATCATTATTGTGTATTGTGAGTTTTAACGAGGCTCTACGGTTTAATTAGTACATTTTTATGAGAATTTTAAATGAGCATGACGGTCTCTGATTTGCTGCCTGTGGTCTCTAATTGTTGTTTATTTTCTTGCAGGTAAATGGAATCTGGCAAATCCATAAGCACCAATTTCCCTATACTACAGTAACATTGTCTATGGTACGCTGCCAACACTGATGCTTGATCATGATTCAGACACATTAACTGTTCATGTGCTTGTTCTGACAGTGATGTGTATGGACGTCTGCAGCGCCCCTGATAATGGTCAGAATAAAAGCATGCTTTTCACCCAAAATAAAAGCTTTGTGTTTGTTTATCATTAGACAGACAGACAGACACACAGACAGACAGACAGGGTTCTTGCTCCATAACAGACAGAGTTGTCATTTATGTTACACATGTCGCTGTTGAAGTGGTAAGAGAACTCCGCCGTTCTAATTGAAGACACTGGACACACCCACCAGCCAGGATCCTCTTGGTTTCGCCAATATCAAGCCAACTGTGATTACGACTCATCCTTTAGGGCCTGCAACTTTAATAGGTTTTAGTTTCAATAAAAAGGGACGACGTCTCTGGATCATAAAAATAATCATTAACCTGCCATTTAGTCCCAACGGTGAACCAAACGCCGAATCTTAGGTGCCTTGTCATCGCATGAACCCCACTGCACGTGGTGAAGCATGGTGGTGGTAGCACCATGATTAGCATTACCCTTTGCTTTGTCTTTGCTCCTTTGATTAAATCACTCTTTCAGTGGACAGCCTCATCTGTCCAGTTTTTAATATAAATCGCACTCCATGGCATGATCGACGTTTGGAGTATTTTTTACAACCGTGATTTTAGAAGGCTGCTGTTCTTTGGTAGTTCATTTTTTATCCTCGCTAACCATCTCTGATTTGTTCTGTTACTACTTACACAATTACATTTATGCACAATGCATATTGTCACTCCTGATGAAAACTGGTGTAGCGGGTTTACAGCAATGGGGATGAATACTTACAGCATCATCATTTTTTACATGGTTAACCTGTACATAATTTCACATTGCCAGGGTTGATCCTGAGCTTGGGTTACTCTCTGGGTGACTTGCGTTTGACTAAAACTCTGACCTGGTAAAAAATGATGTTGTCAGCAAGACGAGACGAAACTGATTTGACTTCAAATGCTGTTGTAGTCTTTATTTATACTTCCTCGGCACAATTTTATACATAAAATTAAGCAGCGTTCATTTGGACCCAACAATATATACAGTAAGTGCCATCTCGTAAGTGCCGAATCAGACCGTTCAGGATTATATCAAGAACAAAAGATAAAATGATGTTTCATGATGTTGTCACAGTACATCCTGTACACATGCAAGCTGTCTTATTGGAGAATAGATCTGGACAAATCCTGTTTAAATCACCACACACACGAAGTTGTGTTGTTGCATACCTATTGCGTTTGGAATGTTCTTGAGCCTATTAGCCTTAATAACCTTCACATGATACGCTATGATACCTGCAAAAACATATTATATGGTTGATATTAGTCACGAATTTCTCTTTTTAAACCTTGACAGCACCCTTGCTAAAGAAAGAATTTGTTCAAACGGACTGCGAGTGGAATGTTAATAAAGGTCAGAGTTTGGAAGACTCTACTGAGCATGCTCAGAGGAGGCCGAGTCAAGGCCGAGCAGCGTGCTGAGGTACGAGGGCTCCCTGGGGTCCAGGATCTGATCCGACCGCACCGGGTGCACGATGTTGGCCGGCTGAGGAGTGAGCGTGTACTTTTCCAGGAACACCAGATCAGTGGACGGCTGATACACTCCCGGCTGCTGCTGCTGCAGATCGTCGGCGCCAGCCTCCTCGGGAATCTGGACCGGCACCAGGGCGACAGGGACGCACACTTCAGCCGGTTTGGAAGTTTGGGACGACGTTTCGGGTGCCTGGGACGAGGGCGGGATGGGAGCGCGCGTGCTGTGGACGTGGTCCACGTGGTATTTCAGCTTGTCCTTGCGTTTGAAGGCGGCGCTGCAGTGCGGGCAGCTGAAAGGGCGCAGCTCAGAGTGGATGACCATGTGCTTGTTCAGAGTTTTCTTGATGCGGAAGGTTTGGTTGCAGATCTCGCAGCGGTGAGGCTTCTCTCCTGGACAAATCCAAACACGCTTGATCAGAAAGACATTTATTTTGAAATCAGGGCATTTGTTTACAAGATTCAGGATAACAGGTGAGGTGTGTGTGTGTGTCAGTCATAAAGGGCCTCCTGTCAGCTCTAGAGAAGGAGTTGTGGCCTCTGCGTGTGTCGCTTTTAGAAAAGGAGACGTGGTCTCTGCGCTTCCCAGTAACAATAGAAGAGGCCTGGCTTCTGTGTTACCTGAATGTGTCCTGAAGTGTGTCATGAGGTTGGTTTTTCCTCTGAACTCCTTCTTGCACACCTCACACTGGTGCACTACGGCCTTGTACCTGCAGGTTCAGAGAGGTTCTCTATGAAGACTCATAACAACAACACTGCGTAACAGGAATTATTATCATTTTAATTTATGAGTGCAGATCTATGAGTGTGCTAGATTACTTTCTCCACACTTTATCCCCCAAGTGAATACTTTTGTAGTGGACGTTCAGGTGATCGGCGCGTCTAAAGCACTTCCCGCACTCTTCACACTGGTGCGCTCTCTCGTCTGCGGAGTGGATAACCGTTATATTTCTGTTATTGCAGCTGCGTGATTAAGCTGTGCTGCGAGGAAGAATATAGCACAACTCGTACTACTTAAACTAAGTGGCTCGCAATTCCACTGTTCTACCAGAGGGGGCAATGTTGTACGTACATGCTGTAGCTTTTTACAAACACATTTACTTTGTTTATAAAAATGCAATAAATGTTAAAACTGTAAAATTGTGTAGCTTTAAAGCCGATAGCAACAATAACGTATGATCACTTCTCACTTCTTTACATTTTCGACATGTTTATTAAATCCATAAATGTACTACAGCTACTTTTATAAATTGATATTATTGCTGCCATTAATTCATAAAACAAAAGGCTCTCTCTCACTCACTCACTCACTCACTCACACGCACACGCTTAGAATAAAAAAGTTTTACGTTACCAGTGTGTATTTTTTTGTGTTTCTTTAAATGATCGTGCCGAATGAAAGCTTTTCCGCATTCTTCGCACTCGTAGCGTTTGTCATCGTGGTGGACGCGAAGATGGAGCCTGGAGACACGGCAGAGGATTTAAATCTCACAAACAAAAGGCTCTGATTCACTAAAATCCTAATTCATGTCGAAAAAAATCACATGTGCATGTGGGATAGCGTGCAAAAGGCCACGAAGTTTCTCTGTGTGTGTGTGTGTGTGTTAAGGGTGACCTAAAAAAAATGGCTAAATGTCGCGACATTCAAAGTAGATTTAGAAAACAGTATGGAAATTTTTTTTGCATATGTTACTCATTCTTTCTTTTCTTTTCTTCTAAGACGTGGCGAGTTGAGATCTGTTCTCTGTGTGTAGCAAAGTGTTGATCTTTTCTACTATATAAGCTATAATGTACTACGAAATAAAACTCGTTCAGATCACTACGTTCATCACAATCGTTTCATTTCGGCGTTGACTCTTGTTAACTTCTAAATGCTTCATGGTTTAGCCTTTTAATCATCAAAGTAATTATTAATTATTTCACCACAGGATCAAAGATTGTGCAGATGAGATTCAATTACCTCCCTCAAATTAAAACACTCACTAGTAGACAGGGGACGAGTTTAACTAAGGCACACACGTGTAATTCAAAGTGTTATCCGTGCTGCTGTGTTACTGGTTAGGATATCATCTAATAACAAGACACGTTCTTGGACTGATTCGTTCGTGTTTCTCTTTGAGTCTACTTTGTTTTAGAAATGCCGCCAGCTTTTAATAGACTCAGTGCACTTGCAGCCTTCAGCCACAAGATGTCAGTAATGCACGCGGACGTTTCTCTGGAACCTTCTCCGCACCTGTAGGAGCTGCCGTGACGGAAACTTTGCCCGCAGATGCTGCACAGATGTGGTTTCTCCCCGCTGTGGATCCTCTGGTGTTCCCGCAACGTCGTTCTAGGGCAAGAAAAAATACAAATAAAAACAGGGATCATAAGGTTGCGATGCTCAAATCCAAGCTCGCGAGTTGGGTCCTGCCTGGGTTAGTGATGAGTTAAAGCAAAGTCATGGTTTTTTGTTTAAAGAAGAACATTTTTAAAGAAGAATAAGCTCAAAACAAGAACATTTGTGAAGACTGCAAATCAAATGCAAATACTTTTAAACTGAAAGTGGCGCTGGAGTGGAAAACAAAAACGCTCAGAGATTCCATAGTTCAAATTGTCATCTCAAGACACACACCTAAAGCACCTATCTGAGCGGCCGTGCTCCAAATCCTTCAAATTTTCGTTGTCCTGTTTTAGACTTTGTACTTCATATGAAATTTGTTTTTTCATGTGTTCCTAATCATTTGTTTGTTTGTTTTTTGAGTTGGCATAGTAAAAAAAAACGATATATATGTATACAGTTTATACAGGCGTTGGACAATGAAGCTGAAACGCCTGTTTTTTAGACCACAATAATTCATTAGTATGGTGTGGCGCCTCCTTTTGCGGCCAATACAGCATCGATTCGTCTTGGGAATGACAGATACAAGTCCTGCACTGGGGCCAGAGGGATCCTGAGCTGTTCTTCTTACAGAATAGAGTCCAGGTCACTACGTGATGCTGGTGGAGGAAAACGTTCCCTGACTCGCTCCTCCAAAACACCCCAAAGTGTCTCAGTAATATTTAGATCTGGTGACTGTGCAGTCGACATGGGAGATGTTCAACTTCACTTTCATGTCCATCAAAACACTCTGTCACCAGTCTCGCTGTGTGTATCGGTGCATCATCATCCTGATACACGGCACCGCCTTCAGGATACAATGTTTGAACCACTGGGTGCACATGGTCCTCCAGAATGGTTCGGTAGTCCTCGGCAGTGACGCGCCCATCTAGCACAAGTATTGGGTCTCGGGAAGGCCATGATATCGCAGCCCAAACCATCACTGATCCACCGCCATGCTTCACTCTGGGCTTGCAACGCTTCTTTGGGGCGTCTCCACACCGTAACTCTTCCGGATGTGGGAAAGACAGTGAAGGTGGACTCATCAGAGAACAATACATGTTTCACATTGTCCACAGCTCAAGATCTTCACTTCTGGCACCATTGAAACCGACGTTTGCCATCGGCACGAGTGACCAAAGGTTTGTCTATAGCAGCTCAGCCATCGACACTGACCCCGTGGAGCTCCAGACCAACAGTTTTGGTGGAAACAGGTGCACATTTAATTCTGCAGTGAGCAGGGCAGCTGTGGTTTTATGTTTTTTGGATACAATCTAAATTATACTTTTCAGACAGCTTCCTCTTGCGTCCACAGTTACTCCTGTTGGATGTGCTTCGTCCTTCTTGCTGGTATGCTGACGTTACCCTGGACACCGCGGCTCTCGATACATCACGAAGACTTGCTGTCTTGGTCACAGATGCTCCAGCGAGACGCACCAACAATTTGTCCTCTTTTGAACT
The DNA here is from genome assembly GCA_013621035.1 of Clarias magur. Classification (NCBI taxonomy): domain Eukaryota; kingdom Metazoa; phylum Chordata; class Actinopteri; order Siluriformes; family Clariidae; genus Clarias; species Clarias magur. The sequence continues at coordinate 173,528 of QNUK01000422.1, forward strand.
CTGATCTGTCACGCATGTTGTGTGCATTGCAATATTTTAAGCAAAACTGTGCGATTACTCTGCTAATTAAACCTTCACACTCTGCTCTTACTGGTGGAATGTGCAGTCAATGAAGATTGACCACCAGGCTGCTCGGATTTAGCCATAAAACCGCCAACACTAAAGTGCCCAGTGTTTCAGTTTCATTGTCCAGCTCCTGTATAGTGCCAAGAGTATTCGCTCGCCTCCTCCTCCTCCTATAGAATCCAGTGATGGTCTTTTACACCACTGTATCCGATGTCTTGCATTGCACTCGGTTATGTAAGGCTTGGGTGTAGCTGCTCGGCCATGGAAATCCATTCCACGAAGCTCTCTCCGCACTGTTCTTGAGCTAATCTGAAGGCCACATGAAATTTGAAGGTCTGTGCACTCTGTGTCTCAGCATCCGCTGACCCGCTCTGTGATTTTACACTTACTGTCGTTCCCAATCGCTTCCACTTCGCTATAATACCACAAAAACAGTGGAATTTTTAGAAGCGAGGAAATTTCACGACTGAACTTATTGCACAGGGGGCATCCTATCATGGTACCACGCTGGAATTCACTGAGCTCCTGTGCGTGAGCGACCCATTCTTTTATAAATGTGTGTAGAAGTGCTTTGCATGCCTAGGTGCTTGATTTTATACCCCTGTAACCATGGAAGTGATTGGAACACCTGAATTCAGTGATATGGATGGGGAGTGAATACTTTTTGCCAGTAAATTGTATATATAGGGCTTAAAAAAAAAAAAACTAAGGGAACACTTAACGAATAAAAACACATACATAGCAGGGGCGTTCGAGTCAAACCAGGACTAACTGTTCCGTTAAGGTCTTGGAGCAGTATATATATATATATATATATCCTACAATGTAAATGAGAACAGGAACCAACCAGACGTAACATTTGCACATTTCCACTACATAGTCTCCTGATGCTAAATTTAATGAATAAATAAATAAATAAACAAACGCATGCCATAAAGTTTAAGGACGTTAAAGTCACTTCAAGTTGCAGCTTTCCCTCTGAGTGTTGTGATGCGCCGACACTGGAGACTCCTTCCATCAAAGCTAAAGCAATCAGAGAAAACGTTTATCATCTGCATCTGCCGTACTCACCCCCCGCAAGTGAGACGTTACTATAGAAATGATAACATTAATACAGGGCGGGGCAGGAAAAGTATCTTTCATACTATTGTAATTAAAATTTTATTATGGCACAGTAATCATTTAACATAAAAACATAAAAATAAAGATGATAGTATTATAATAATGTAATTATATATACATAAACTTATCTCGTCATACTATCGCCGGAGGTGGGCTACTTTTCCATGTCCCACCCTGTATTATCTCGTCTCTATCACCATGATCCATGATGGAACCTTAAGGCGACATGAAACCGAGATACGGCGTAACCCTTCGCTCACCTCTCTCGGACCGACTTGCCGCACTTGTTGCACGTCCACTTCCTCTTCCCTCCGTGCGTGCACTCGATGTGCCGCTTTCTGTTGCCGGTGTCGTTAAACTGCCGCCCACAGATGTCACATGGGAAAGGTCCTGTCAGGACATGAAACACGGAAAACGTCAAGAACGTTGTCGTTTTTTTTTTTTTTTTTTTTGGCCACAGATTTAACCAAAGACGGTCAGAAAGTGCCGGCACCTAAGTGGTACTTTTCTTGGTGTTTGAGTCGGGCGAAGCGGGACTTGAAGTAGTCGTCGCAGTAGCCGCATTTAAACGGCCGGTGCTGAGAATGCAAGATCATGTGCTCCTCCAAGTGGGGGCGCCGCGTGAACGACTTGTGGCAGATCTAAATGACGAACAACGCCGTTGGTTATTACGTCATAATGAGCGGGGGGGAATGGTTATATTTCTGAAAAACTCACGTCACACTTCCAGCCTTCGCTCTTCCTCTTCCTCATATTCTGGAACTCTGCAATGTGATCGGGATGGAACCTGAGGCAAAGAGTGTGTACACACACACACACACACACACACACGCACATTTAACCTGCTTGAATGAAAGTAGAAAAGTGTGACTCTTGCAAACCTATACTTATTTGCTTGACTCGATTCGTAAGGAAGGTCACAAACGTCAGGCAATGTTTAGGAAAGGGTTGGAGTTCGGGGGCGGAGTTAACACTCATACATTTTCTCATACAAGATCAGGGTTTTTCATTGAGATTAAAAGCTCAGAGTTCTTGGTCAAACACTGATGTGATGGAGTTTTTCGTGCAACACTGCACCAGTTATGACTTCTGAGTGCCTGTAAGGTTAGTGGTGTGTGTGTGTGTGTGTGTGTGTGTGTGTGTGTGTGTGTCTGCAGTGCATCGTATCCAAAGCACTACGCTCGCTCTCACGCTCACCGCTTGACGTGTTTGCTCAGCGTCTTTCTGCTGGCGTAAGGCTTGTTGCAGAAAGGACACTTGTGGTCTTTTCTCTGCACCGGGGCGTCGCCGGTGTGTTTCTTCTTGTGCACGGTGAGGTTGGATTTGGTGGAGTAGCGCTGTAGACAGACGTCGCACTGAAACGGCTTTTCCCTCGTGTGCACCCGCGTGTGACTCTCGTATTTTCCTGTGATGAGAAGGAACAGGGCAGCCTGAACACATTTACATCTAAACGGCGCGGCTGGAGCTGACAAGCAACGGAACCTAATCTCCATCGGGTCAAACTCATGATTTATGCAAATATATGCAACGCGTTGTAAAACAATTATTCTGAAATATTCAACTACCTGAATGTAGTAGACGGGACATGCAAATATGTGCAAAAAGTGTATTGAAAAAGAGGCGGAGACGAGCAAATAGGTGGAAAGCTATGTAACAAATAAAACAGAGACTCATAAAGGAGGCGGAGCTATGCGCAAATGTGATAAGTGACGACTTACATAGTGATGAACGTGTACGAATGACAAATATATGAAAAACTGTGTAACAAAAAAAAGCCAAAGACGATGCAAATAGGTGATAATGAATGATAACGGAGGCGGCGACTTACGGGATATATACGAGATGTTATGAAACAAAGGAGGAGGCGGAGACATGCAAATATATATAAGCAACTACATGAAAAGTGCGTCGTAAAGGAGGCGGAGCTTATCATACATATGTGATACAGTAAGTGATGTAAGAAAGAGGCTGACGACATGCTAATGTGTTAAAAACGTCTCATTAAGGGAGGCGGAGACTTGCAGATAGATTACAGAAAGCGTAGTGTAAAAGTCCAGAAGCGTTATCTTACACGGGCCAAAAGGTGGCGGTAATGCAACACAGTGGATGCCAACCGCCGGTAATCACCTAAAGGACTAGACAAGGAGACATGCAAATATATATACGAAAACTTGTGTAACGAAAGGGGCGGAGACATTTCAATACATGCAAAGGTGCATAACAAAGGGACAAATAACAAACAGGGATATGCAAATATATGAAAAAGTTGTGTAAGCCAGGGAGTGGAGACATGTAAATATGTGAAAATGTGTCATAAAGGAGGCGGGGCTAATCACAAATATGTAATAAGGTATATAATAGTTATAATGAAATAGGCTGCAAATATATTCTAAAAAAAAGTCACATTAAGGGAGGCGGAGACTTGCAGAAATATTAAAAAAGTGAATTGTAAAAGACAAGGAGACATGCAAATACGTGAAAAGTTATCTAACAAAGAGACAGGGACATTTAAATATATGCAAAGACGGCAGGGATTTTGCAAAAATTTCCCCCCAAAAAAAAGGTGTGTAAGGGAGGGGGTGGAGACATGCAAACGTGAAATGTTACAGTAAATGTTACAGTATGTAACAAAGGAGATGAAGACGTAAACGTATATGAAAAGATATGAAGCCAAGACATGAAAATATACAGTACGTGTACTTTTTTGACTCTATAGGAGGCCGAAACATTAATAACTGTAATTATGCAAGTGTTACATCACGGAGAAGGCGGAGACATGCAAATATATATATATATATATATATATGGAAAAGATTTATCATGGAAGAGGCAGAGATATATAAACAGGTAAAGGTTTTCTCATTAAGAAGTTTAGAACATGCACATAGAAGGCGGAGACGTGCATTAAACACTGTACTGCAAAAGTCACCAAGAGAAACTAATGGCATCTTAATAGAGTTTATATTCTATTGCTGAATGCTTTATTCCCAGACCTAGCCAAAGTGTACGACTAAAGTAACATAAAACATCCAATACTCTGTGATTGATGAACAAATACAAGAAATTCATTTAACATAAGACTTATTTAAAAAATGAGCCCGATCCAGCAACGGCAATACATACTGTACATATCACAGCTGTTCTAAAGTATCTTTGACCAGCAGAGACGAGTAAAATTCACCATATTTTGAACACTTCCTTGGTTAGTCAGTGTTATAAACCTGTAATAAAACTCTCACCTGTACGGTCAAATGTCTTGTCACATTTTGGACATTTGAGCGTCTTTTTGTTGCCACTTTGGATGATCACAGGAGCGAGGCCCTCTGGGTAAACAAGGCCACCAGCGCTCTGTGCCACTGATGCATCATGGTCCTTGTTCACGTGACTAGAGCTTGACTCTACCTCCAACTCCATCCTCACACTTGACTCCGCTTCCAGAGCGGTTTCTGTTTCTTTTCCTTCACTTTCTTTGCTTTGTTCTTGCAGGTTTTCCTCATCATCAGCAACATCATCATCATCATCATCATCATCTTGATCATCCTCTTCGACAGAGGCGGTTCCTTCATCCTCATGTGCGTCATTTTGCCTTGTGTTCTCCTTTCCGATGCAAGTCTTGTTCTCCAGGCTTTCAGACTTGCTCAGTGTCCTCCTCTGACGCGTCGACGTCGAGTAAGCAGCAGTTTCAGTGACCTCGGCTTGGCTGTGCATCTTGGCCAGGTGGTTCTCCAACGACTTTTTATAGCGAAACGTCCGGCTGCAAAGCAAACACTGGGTCTCTCCGGGAGTTTGAATCTTCTTAAACTCTGCTGAACAAGAAGAAGAAGAAGAAGAAGTACACTGAGGTTCTTTCACCGCAGGTACCTCCTCCTTCTCGCCTTGTTCTGGTGCTCGGTTTGGTGGTGTTTCACCTGCTAGAAGATTCACCGCCTCCCTCATGTCCAAGAAGCACGCGGCCTCGGATAAAGACGGGATCCGACTCTGCTGCACCTCCATTTCTGACGTGTACAAAAAGTCGAGCAAGTGTCCGAACGTGGAATTATCGACGTTATCGAGGGTCATGTTGTCCAGCTGAGGGTTTTCACTCAGTTTAGCGTGGAAGTAGCTGCTCCCGAACGCTAACACCACCTTGTGTGCTGGGAACATTTCCCCACCAACACTGATGGCTATGTCGCAAAACGAAGGCACTGCACGTCGGTCCTTGTTTAAGAACTCAAGGAAGCAGTTGTCGCTTTGCGAAACCCGCAGACGACGCTTTTCCTGTGCGGACTCATCACCGTGCGAAACCTCACTCTGGTCCATGGCAGGACCTGAAGCATCTCCTTCTACGTCCAGCTTTTTCTTCGCCACGTTGTGCTTCACTTTCTTCTTCATCTTTAGGATGTAACAGAAGAGCGCAGCATTGCAGCTGTGAATACGGGTGTGAAGATATAGAAAAAATATTAGCAAATAAAGCCTGATGTCGTGTCCTGGCACAGATTTTATTTTATTTTATTTTTTTTCATGCAGATGAATTCTCAAATCTGATTGGTCGGAAAAGTGTTACTTCATTTTCTATTACAGCAGGTTACAAGTTTATCGATGCAAATATTTTGATATACACCACCTGGCTAAAATAATGTCAGCTTTTCACAATGATCAAATTAATGGGCTGCATCAGGCAAAGAAAACCACTGGAACTGGGTTAAGATCCCTTCAACATATGAAAGTGCTGAACTCTCAACTTTGTGAAGGAAATGTTGTCAAAAAGAAAATCATGAATGGAGGTCACTTAAACACTTGGTAAACTTGCATGACAAAAGATCAACAGTAGAAACCAGAGCTATGTTTAATAGTGAAAGTGTTAGTAACCGTCATCAGGGGGAAAAAATACTTCAATTTGCTAGGGAGCTTAAAGATGGGAAAAGGTCATGTGACCCGATGAGTCCAGACTGAGTCTGTTCCGGAGTGATGGGCGTGTCAGGGTGAGAAGGGAAGCGCTGTAATGAAGCGATGCTCCCATCATGCATAGTGTCCACTGTACGAGCCTCTGGAGACAGTGTTATGATCTGCGGTCGCTTCAGTCGCTCAGGTCGAGACTCAGCAACGTCATGTGGAGAAAAGTGGCTAATAACTTCCTGAGTGACATCACATCATAGTGTGACGCTTTCTTCCAGCATCTGGGGCTTTTTGGAGGTCTTAAAACAGGGTGTGTGATGAGACCAGGTGCTGATGGGGGCTGAAGTGCTTGGGCCCGATCATCGTTTCTTTGCAATTATATTAATAATTATTATTATTATTGTTGTTGTTGTTGTTGTTGTTATTATTATTTACAATTGTGTTATTATATAACATATTATTCTAATCTAATTATTACTAATCTTAATTCAACCTTAAGGTGAAATCTGTTTTTTTTTTTCTCTTGCTTGTTTGTTGTTTTTTTATAAACATCATTCATAAAGCTGTAACTAGCATAGCTCGATCTACGCTAGCATGATTTTAAGTCAGGCGGATATTACAGCTACCCAAGTGTCCCCGAGACCCCAAATACAACATTAATATGTACCATTTAAAATAATAAAGCGCATTTATATATCTGTTATTAAGCATATTTTTGTGTTGTGGTAAATGTTTTACAAAAGCTCCGAGATTATTTCGTGTATGAATTGTAATCAGGCGGATATCTGCGCCACCAAAAACAGGGGTCCTACAACTGTAGGAAAAAAGGACGACGACGACAACACCGGAAGAGCGCGACAAGGTCCCCCTGTAGAGGGAGAATGTCGACTAACGACACAGCAAAGTCCTTCTAAACGCTGCAGTAACGCTTAATGTATCTCTGTGTGTTTCCTACCTTTATTTAAACACATCCACGTGGCATTTATACCTCCGGAAATTGTGAATAGAAACTGTGTCCTGCCAGAAAACTGTGAGCGAACAAAAAAACAGACGGGCGCTGCGCCCTCCCCTGCGCAGCGTACTACTGTGACGTCGCAGTAAACTGAACGCTGATTGGCTGCTTCCGCCCAGACGCTGAACATGTCGATATGCAGTAATGGCGGCTGAGCGATATCGAGTGCACGATTTGAGAAGATGCGATATGTTTGACTTCGATGTCAGTATCAACTATGAAACAACACCCAGTGGAGGATTTGTGTATATGTTCTTGATTATCATAAACTCACATACATTGCAGAATAAAATTCTCCACCTGCTTCTACATGAAATTCCTTAAACTTAATGAATTCCTACATTTACATGTTACGGTGTACGTCTCTACGGCGTCCCTCTGGTAACATGTTTTTGGAGAAAATATCCATGGCCATGTCACCATTGGATATTATGTCATGGTCACGACCTAGAAATGCTTGGAAACGATTTTAGTGCGTGGCCACACTATATTATGTTGGGGCAAAACAACACCCAATGAAAATGAATGGTTACTTTAAAAAATTGCATTTTTTAAAATACATTTTCCATTAGCATAAACTCTCGTACATCACTGAATAAAATTCTTCACCTTCTTCAACATTAAAATCCTCCAAACTTCCTGAATTCCTACATTTTTACACATTACGGTGTACTATAGTCACCCCTCCGGTGACATTTTGGTGGGAAAATATCCATGGCCATGACTTGCTCAGGCGTGGAAACAAAATAATATAATGCATGGCCACGAGATACTACGTTGTGGCCATAACTTAATAATGCTTGGAAATGAGATCGATTCATGTATGGCCACAACTTTATAACCTCATAGCATTCAGCCTCTTGTACATTACAAATCAATTTAAATTGATTTTGTTTATATGAGGTAGTATCAGTTTTGTAAGACACCAGCAGATGGCAACAGAAGGTTGCACGCACAGTCACAGGGAGCACCGACCTTCATAAGTCAGTGTGCCAAAAGACACAGAGAACTGAACACCAATGAAAATCAATAAGAAATGAATATTGCTGCCATTGTTGGTGTGTCATATGGAACAGTCCAGGCGATCCTCATTTGAACATTCGTCGTGGTGCTGCTGAGTTCGTCTCCAGGCTGCTGACCCAGGAGCAGAAGGAACGTCGCGTCGAAGTCTAACAAGAACTACTGGATGTCAGCGTGCTGTGAATGACCCGTCCTTCATGGCGAGTATCTTGTATGGGTACGACGTTGAGCCCATCATGTCCATGACCGAAAAATTCAAGACAAGTCTCCAACTCGACCTAGTGCATGCTCATCATCTTTTTCGACAACACCCCCTGGTAATTCTACTGCCAGGTTTTAAGGTGTCTGAGGGAGGACGCATGGTGAAAGCAACTGGATCTCGTAACTGTTAGTATAGATGTATGATTACCTTTACTTACTCACTGACACATAGCATAGGTCCAAAACAACAATCGTCCTGTCACATCTGGGACATGAATGATCTTATTACCACACGTTATGTTAGTCATGGCCACATACATGTGCAGTCACATGTTACAAGGCCATGCATAAAACTATTTTTGTTCCCCTGCCTTAGTAAGTCATAGCCACAGAATATTTTCCCCCAAAGTCACCAGAGGGGCTTTGTACATCTCTGTGTTTTGACCACCAATTTTAAAAGCGGATGCTGACTTAATAATACACTTAAAAGACCATAAATGTGTGGACATCTGATCTGACCCTCACTCCTACAGTACATGTGGTTCCTCACCAAACAACTGCATTTCCCCTCTAAATTTTTTCCCTCCCATTTTTTACGAGACGAACTCAAAGATCAGAAACATTTTCTCCATACACAAAATAACTATATCTCTCAAATATTGTTCACAAATCTGTCAATCTGTGATAGTGAGCACTTCTCCTTTGCCGAGACAATCCATCCCACCTCACAGGTGTGCCGTATCAAGATGCTGGTTAGACAGCATGATTATTGCACAGGTGTACCTTAGACTGGCCACAATAAAAGGCCACTCTGAAACACTGAAAAAATGGGAGAAAAACAAAAGTGTCGCGTTTATATTTTTGTTTAGCGTATGAGACACAAACCCTTATCCAGCACGACCACACCACTGTGAGATCCACTAAGCCACCTCCATGAACACATGGTGTGTTAAGGTTGAAAAAACAAGGAACAACTGCAAAAAGCCCTGACCTGAACTCAACCACGTTGATGCTTGGAATGGACCCGATAAACTGGAGCGTCCTCGACATCCCAACATCTCGCCTGAGCTCACTGATGCTCTTGTAGAACGTGTGAATGAACATAAATCCTCACAGCCACGTTATAACATCTAGTGGAAAGCCTTCCCAGAAGAGCATGCATTATAACTGCAAACAAGGACTAAGTCTGAAATGTCTTAAAAAGACACAAGTTGAACACATACAGTGGAACCTCAGCATACGAATGCTCTCCCTTACGAATTTTCGCCTTAAGAAAGAATTGAAAAGAATTGTCATTTTGTCAAAAAAATTGCATCTGCATAGAAGGCATTTTGGACATACGGACAGACTGTTTAAAAGCTGTTCAAAACTTGTTTGCTAATTTATGAATTTTACTTTTTTTTTTTCAAGCCATCGTAACGTGCTGTCAAACACAGACCCATGATGCTAAGGTTTAACATTCTGACTTTAATGTCAGAAACTTCACTATCGTCTGATGTGTTCACAAAAATCGAAATCAGTGCTGTGGGACCTTAGTGTAAAGTCTCCTTCGTGAGCATGCGTTATGTCACATGAATTAGTCAGCGTATACATAAGTGTGTAAGCCTAATCCCGTGGATCTGACTGCTGTTAATCCGAGCGTCACCTCAGTCAATCACTTACACAGGAACATGCACTCATACTGTACACACACGAATGAAGATATGTTGTAGAAGTCACACACTGTGATGGTGCATTCCCAAGGTGAGAAACATCCAAGTCTTGAGATTCATTCAGTGCATCGACTGTCTGGAGTGATCATGCTAGTCTGGATCGTTCTGTTGCGTTTAGCAGGTAAAGGCTGCCTATTTCATTTTATTATTATGACTAGCAGAGAACATTTTGTCTTTTTGCACCATTATTCTAGGCTGTACTGTACAGTATATTAGCTAGATTAGCCTAATAATTCTTGCACTGAAACTAAAGCAGCACAGTTGAGAAATCAAAGACACCTAAACTGAATTTTAGCTGGATATTGTCTGATATTTTCATCACATTTTTGATCACATTATCAACTTCCTTGATATTAAATCTGTGAATCCGGTTTTACGGTACCTACAGTATAAAATCTTTGACATCAATCAACAAAACACCACGTTGTGTGTCAACGGCCTGCAGGGGGCAGTGTATCAAATAGGTAAACTACAAAATGTTGATTTTTTTAACAGATGCTTTCCCTTTCGAGGACCTTGACACATGCAAAAACAGTCCATGCCAAAATGGCGGGGTTTGTATAAGAAACAAAGGCGATTACACTTGCCAGTGCTCTGACAGTTCTCAAAACGGGCAACTGTACGGAGGTCCAAACTGCACTGTTCCCCTGCAGGCCTGTGAGCGGCACCCATGCCAAAACGGTGGCAAATGCTCTCCTTTTCTCAGCAGCAGTCGACACAGCTACAGCTGCACCTGCCCTGAGGGTTATGCCGGCGAAAGGTGTGAGACGTCCACCACCTTCTCTTTCGAAAACAGCGGATTCCAACACATCAGAACAACCCTCAAAGACACAGTGACGCTTCTGAACACTACTTTGAGTTTTCGCACGTTGCAAAAAACAGCGACTCTACTGCGTTGCGTAATGGGTGACTACGTCCTCATGCTGCAGCTGCAAAACGGCCGACTGCGTCACTCCATGCAATGGGGCAACAACGGCAAGTCGGATTTGGTGGAGCTGTTTCAGGGTGTTGCAGATGGTCATTGGCATACGGTGCAGGTTTTCTTGTATGGAAGTGTGCTAGGGCTCAGCTTGCATGACCCATTGTGTACTGTGAAAACCTGCCACAGAGAAGCACTAGTGGAAATGGACCTGGGATCTGGGTCCGGACCGTCCTCATTCACTATGACCCAGAGTGTCTATATAGGTGGAAGAGGGAATGGACAAATGAATCCAGACTCATATTTCCTGGGCTGTATGCGAGATGTCTACATTCAGTCCCGCCCAGTGATCCCGGAGGTCAGAGCTGAGCAGTTTGCTGTGACTTTGGGCTGCAGGGAAAGTGACGGCTGTGAGGATAATCCATGCAGGAACAGAGGAAAGTGCATCAGCTTGGGATGGAAGGAACATAAGTGTGTGTGCCACCGTCCCTATCAGGGAAACACCTGCTCAGAGGGTAAGGCTTTATCTCTGAGGTAAGTGTCAGTCTGTCTGTCTTTGTGTACTAACACAGAACGGAAGCTTGTAAGCCTTTAATTTAGGAATGCTAAACCATTCTGCGTGTGTGTTCACAGAACATGTCGCTGCCCGGTTTGGAACTGAAGACGTGGACAGCTATGCAGTTTTCTATGTAGACGATGACCCCCTCGACACATTCACCGTGTCCATGTTCGTCCGTACACGCCGTTTAAGCGGTCTGCTCCTGGTTTTTTCCAATAGTACGAACCGTTACTTGAACATATGGCTGGACGGTGGGAGGGTCAAAGTTCAGGCAAAACACTTTGAAATCCTACAGGGTCACGACAGAGTTAACGATGGACATTTTCACCTGGTGAGCGTCCACGTGGCGCAGGGAACGCTCATGCTCTCCTACTCGGGTAAGACCCAGGCCTTGATGGCTAGCCGAGGTTTGACAGTCCAATCTGGTGACACAGTTCACGTGGGAGGCTTAGAGGACCGAAAAGCCACGATAGCGTTTGGCAGCTGCTTTAAAGGATGCATCCAAGACCTGCGACTGAACTCTAATCACCTGCAATTTTACCCAAGCAGCACTCCACTGGCATCCTACACGATGAAGACCATGGTGCAGGTCACGAAGGGCTGCACTGGTGATAATTACTGCAGGGTATGAGTTTTCCCTCTGGCTGCCTGGCTGTCTGTCTATCTATCTGTTTGTCTTTCTATCCTTTGTCTTTCTGTGTATCTGTCCATCAGTCTCTTTAATTTGCCTTTCTGTCTGTTTGTCTATCTGCCTTAATATCTCTCTGTTTATCGGCCTATTCATCTACCAGTCTTTGTAAACAACTCCCTATCTATTTGTCTTTCTGTCAGTCTCACTGTCTGTCTGTCTATTTATTTGTCTCTCTAACAGTCCATGCATCAATAAATCGACTGCTCTCCTTCGCTTTTTCAATATCACAGTCCTTTTTTCCACTCGTCTGTAGGCTCACGTGTCCTTGTGTCTAAAGTGAACCCATTGCTCCCTGTGTTTTATTTTGCAGATGAACCCTTGTCGGAATGGCGGTGCGTGTTACTCCATGTGGGATGATTTCACCTGCAGTTGCCCGCCGAACACAGCCGGGCAGCGCTGTGAGCAGCTGAAGTGGTGCGAGCTTTCTCCGTGTCCCGTTACTGCGGGATGTCTCGCACATGCTCAGGGATTCGACTGTGAGTACGTTGTACGTTGTCAGGTCTAAAAATAGCAGTACCCAGGATTTCCTGGAGTCAGGGATTATCCCAGACTGGGATTAAACCTGCTGTGGGCTGGGACTGTAGGAGTTCACTCAACAGACTCAAACCTCTGCTTTATAGCTCATAGAGCTTCTCTTCTCGATAAATGTGATCTTCGTTGAGGGTCGTTCCCAAAATTCCTGACACTACACTTATTCTTCTCTATCCCTCAGGTGTTACGAACATCACCGTCCATGAAGGAAGCCCCATCATCATGTTTAGAGGTAACGGTAAAATCCGCCGGCCCCTACGCAACATTACTCTGACATTTCGCACGAGGAGACGTGACGCCATACTGCTGCATGCCTCGCAGGAAAACAACTTCATTACGGTTTTTCTCAATAACGGACGACTTGCTCTGGAGCTCCAGAGCGGCTCAGACGCCTCACTCCGAGTGCAGAGCCGGTAAGGGAAAATAATTAATATGCTATATATATATATATATATATATATATATATTTTTTTTTATAAATTCATGAAAGCCTAGAACCTTGTAGGATCCTTGGTATGGCTCCGCCCCTTTTTTGTCACACATCTTCTTGATTTGTTCTTGAACATAACCGCCTAATTAAACATAGTAGCTGGATTAAGTCTTAGTAAAGCAGCTTATATTCGTCACAGGGTTCTTTATATAACAAGATCAGATAAAAAAATATTTAAAAAAGTAATTTTTTAAATACTTTTTATTTACACTTTTATTTTAATTGACTTTTTTAGCCGTGTGGTGGTGAGCGATGGACGCTGGCACAGTGCCATCCTCAACATGAACAACCCATCCGCTCCGACCTCCAAGTGGTTGGTGGTGCTTGACGAGCGCAGAGAACAAGCCTCCATCTCCTCCACCTCTTCCGGAGATCTGGACTTCCTGAGGGAAGACACTGACATCCTTTTAGGCGGTTGGCAGCTCGATTCTGGAGCAAATTTGGACGGATGTCTGGGTTCGGTGCAAATCGGTGGCCTTGTTTTGCCATTTTATGCGGAAACAGAACTCGGCATGGCCAGACCCCAGGAGGAAAAGTTCTTAAGGACGTCTGGGATGCTGAACGGAGGGTGCCGGAGCTCTGACATTTGCAATCCGAACCCTTGCCACAATGGAGGCCAGTGTGAGGATCTTTTCGACCTCTTCAAATGTCGCTGCCCAGCTGGTTGGCACGGTCAGATGTGTGAGGTCAGGACTGATGCCTGCATCTCGAATCCTTGTCTGCATGGATCATGCGCTGTTGCTGCTGAAGGTTATGAGTGTGTGTGTGAGTCAGGATACACCGGTCAGCACTGTGAAAACAATGAGGATGTGTGTGTAGGACACAAGTGCAGCAATGGGGGGACCTGCCTCAGAGGAATCAAACAATATGCCTGCCTCTGCCCAAGAAACACAAGCGGAGCTCTCTGCCAGTGAGTCCTTCTTAACAAATTGTTTTTTATATATAATTCTGTCTGTCCATCTCTTATTTATGTGTTAGCCTACATTTGCAAAGCAACAAATCATTTGTATTTATATATATTTTTTTTTACATAATATTAAGAATCGGAATTTTAGTGTCTCTTTATAGTTGGCCGTCCACTTCCATCAGGAGAGCGACAAACGTGTGATATATTGCATTTTGCATAGATGCATACAGTAAATAATGCATTTTGTAATCAGTGTTACTATTATAAACTATGATGAAAAGAAATATAGAACAGCTACCAGCACAAACTAATATAAAAAAAAAATCACACATTTCCTTTTAAAGGTACGTAACCTTCCAAACATCATTTCCCATTTTTTTAAGAGAGCGAATGGTGGAAATGCCGTGGTTCATTGACCGGCTTCCGTAAGTCGTCTTTTTGTCAATAACAAAAGAATAACAGTAACATGAGTAAACCTGTAATTCTGTTTGGTTTTCATGATGTTATTTTAAGTGATAGTTGCTGCCGTGTAGAATGTGTGAATTGTGTTGTCAGGTCTCCCAGGCTGCCGGTGTCCATCTGCGGGACCGATAGGTGGACTTACAGCTGCTTTAATGGCGGAAACTGCTCCATGTTTCAGGACAAGTGTGACTGCCTGCCTGGTTTTGCTGGACAGTGGTAAGTTTGCAATAATGACAACCTGAAAGCAAATTTCCCCCAACGGTGCATGAGCGAGCAGGCGCCATGTGGTTCGGAGGAAACACGCGATAGTCTTCGGCCCTCCCGGCTGAGTGGTAGTAGTAGCCTTAATGTGGGAGCGCCCCCTAGTGACGGGGAGGAATTGGACGCGACTAAATTAGGGAGAAAAATCGGGGGAAAATCCAAAAAAAAAAAAAAAAAAAAGCATATTGGGACAATTTCTCATGTGAGGTCAACACGGTAGATTTTATTCAACCCAGGTCACATGATCAGGCTGTGTAGTGGAGAGCGTGTAAGATGTGCAACAAACAACACATGTTATATATTATCTGGTTAAAAAGAGCTTATTAGCTGCACAACTTGGGGAAAACGGGTGTTTTAGCTGACTTTGGAGCTCTGTTTCTGCTCAAGTCCAACAATTTGCCTATTTAATCAAACTTATGGGCAGAATGCATACATCTATTCATTTATTTTTAAAGTACAGTGAAGTTTAATGCATTTTAGTAATAATATCCTTTATCCCTAGAGTATATCGTCATACTAATCCCTTACTGACAGGACGTGGGGAAGAGACGAGGCCAAAAGATGAAAAAAAACGGCCGGAAATTATTAGAGAAATACTAATCATGATGAACACCGTTAATTAACACTCATTACTCTCCTAGGTGTGAGCAGGAGCTGGACGAGTGCACCTCTGGCCCGTGCCTGAACGGAGGACTCTGCCGCAACCTCATCGACAAGTTCCAGTGTGTGTGTGAGATCAGCTTCGCCGGCGAGCGCTGCCAGATCGACATCAGCGATTTCTACCTGTACGGTTTCCTGCTGATGTGGCAGAACATCTTCCAGCTGCTCGCCTACCTCATCCTGCGCATGGACGACGAGCCCGAGGTCGAGTGGAACGCCGCAAACGATGAGTAAAGACCGAACAACGAAGAGAGGGACGAGAGACCAGTGACTAGATGGCTAAATTTGAGACCATCAAGGGGGGGTTGTATTAATAAAACTCGTTGTGAAAGTGGAAATGTTTTAGAGTTATGTCATTCATTTTATAGCATGTGAGCTTATTTCTGATGTGATTGTTTCATAAATACAAAATAAAATGTAGAAATGTAAGGAATTTCAGAAAAAACCTTCAGCGTCTTGAATTTGGTGCTACCAGACTAATACGGCTATCGTTCAAGGGAAGCTTATAGACTCCAGTTTAGCACAATATACGGAATGTGCATGCCTGATGCTGAGCACGCGCTCTTACTTAATGATATTTAACTTACGCCATGCTATTTTTAGAATAAACTTTTGTGTAACAAAGATCTTGACTTTTACTTATCAGGCTGGAAAGGAAATGCTGCAAAGGCCATAAATATACGGCCAGGTCTTCAATTATATCCAAACAGACACATATATACAGTATATATTCATTCATTTATTTATTTATTTATTATTATCAAAATAAGCCTATATATTTGTCAATGCCAGTAAACCAGTATACCAGTAAATAAATAAAATTCTTCCCAAAATCCAGAGCCATATACAGCTCTGCTTTAGCTCAGATATTTCTGAGCCACTGCTCTTATATTCCAAGTATGCCCAGCCTCTGAATTAGTGTTTACTTTGGCCTCGAAGCCTCTGAGAAGTGTTGATTCCAAACCAGTCCCTATTTCCTTAAAAGGCAAAGTGCACAAGGGTCTGAATGAAGGGATTTGTGACGCAATCATGTTTCACACAACATCTCCCCCTATTGGTCCGACCCAGGCTTACATGACACGTGATTAAAAAAAAAAAACAACAGTTTTGACTTTAGAAGGATGGGTCTGATTTGTAAGGGCCTCTTTATGTAAACCTTCTCTGTGTAGGCGTCCCATCCTAAAAGAAATCCCATGTACATCCTTTTAAACGCGTGATTTCTGTCAAAGTCACTGTTTATGGAGTTTGGCCTCTTAAATAAAGAGTTCCCACCAGGTTGAGACGGGAGAACAGGCAAACCCGGTCCACATGAGAGCGAAATGCATGCCAGGCTTTAGTCCTGAGAGCTGAGTGATAAGCAGGAGAATGCAGCATGGTTGTAGATTTCCCGTCCACAGGATGACACCTGAGAGGAACGACGTCTCAACCACACATTTCCTACAGGACGGGTCTTAGCGACTTTTATTAATTATGTCGTGAAAGGGGTTAATTCAGTCGAGAGCCACTGAACTCCACAACCCTGAGTGTTATCTGGGGTAAAACAGACAAACATGTAGGTACGGACCTGAACTTGAATCCCTAGTGTAAATACTAAATTCCTATTTACTTTGCCTGGGCACGGTACAACATTGTGCTTTTAAACACAAGAAAATGTCTTTACAGGAGAGAAAATCTCTTTAGTTTTATTTCATTACAGTTGCTTTACAAAGGCAGGCAGATTATAAGAAACAGAAGAAAAGGGCATTATAATGCCTAAAGTAAATGGCTAAAATACCCTATAAGACACAATTGTAGTAATGCTTATAATGCGCTATAATGTCTACAATGCCCTACAGCACCTATAATAATCCTCATGATACTACAGAAGCTAAAGAATGCATGTAGTGCACTATAACGCCTTAAAATAACGCATATAATCTACTATATTACTGTTATATGCACTGAAGAATTACAGAGGTGGACAGAGTAATAAACTTTGTACTCAAGTACAAGTGCTGTTACTTCACTGAAGTACAAGTAAAGTTACCATTATAAAAACCTACTCAAGTAAAAGTCAAAAGTATCTCATTAAAAATTTACTCAGAGTAAAAGTTACAGAGTTACTTTGTATAACCGCGGGTTTGGGTGGGGGTGGGGGGGGGTAGCGGTGGGTGGACGCTGGGGCCGAGAATAACGTTCAGCACAAAACATAAAGTAAAAGTAAAAGGGTAAAAGAATAGAGCGTTTCGGGGGTGAGCAGCACACCTGAGCTCCTACTCCGTTCAAACCACCATAATGTGGTATATAACATAGTGGTGGCGTTACAACGGCCAGGGGTTTGATTGAGAAGAATTTTCTCCATCGTTCTTGTCAGTTTAGATCGTTTGTTTTCCATCAATCAGTCAGTGCGGTGGTTCCAGGGTGCAATTGTTTTCCTTCTCCGTTGCATTATTTGTATTGTTTTTCCGAAGTACAATCCTTACAAATACTACAAACAAAAACATACTTAAGTAAAAGGAAAATTACAGATAAAAAAAAAAAAAAAACTACTCAATTACAGTAACGCGAGTAAATGTAATTTGTCACTTTCCACCTCTGTATAATTAACTATAATGTCCATAATAATGCTCATAATGCACTATAAACTGTAGAAAGTATTTAATGCAATATCAGTTGCACTAGGAGAATGCTTATAACGCAGTTCAAGATGCTCATAATGCTCTATAACCTGTACAATGCATATCCAATGAATATAAATGCTCTAATATAAAAGAATGTAATCATGTTTATAATGGACCACAAGGTGTGTAATGCCTACAATGTATTATAATGCCTATAATAATTCTCATAATGCACTATTAGCAGTAGAATGACTATGAATAATAATAATAATAATAATAATAATAATAAGGCATATATTTCACAGTGAGGTCCATAATAATGACAGTAATCCATTATAAGGCCTATGATAAGAAACACAATAATGTTTATGATGCATTTAAAGGCACACAGTGTTGGTTATAATACACTGTGGCGTATTGGACTGTGAAATGTTGACAGGCTGTAGGAAGGCAGATGATGCGTTATGAGGCTATAGTTATATGTGCAAACTTTACACATACTGTAATCGATTGCGAAAACAAGGTTCTTCCTCCTGTTGAGCCATTCTGAAGGACCCAGGAAGTGCATGTCAGGTAAACGGACTCTTACAAATAAGTACAATTCCTGTCGGTTTGTCATCACCCACGTCCATGACATTGGTCAGAAATGTGTGTTTTTTACCCCTCCCCTGTGATGAAGGGTCAACTTCGGAGTATATATTACCAATCAGCCAGGCAACCGAGTCAGCCTTGCCGCTTCACACTCTTCATGATGAACCTCGGGGTCGTGGTCGCCCTTTTGGGGCTCGTGGCGTACGGGTCATGTGCACCCGTGAATCAAAACGTCAGTCTGCCGCTCTGCGACTCTCCAGAAGCTGAAGCTGCAGCCCAGGCGTCTCTGGATTTCATCAACGCGCAGCTTGCGCACGGCTACAAATACACCCTGAACCAAATCGAGGACATCAAGGTGTTTAATAAGGTAAAGTCTTGATGAGAACGGCGAGGATTCATCTCAATTAGGGAATATTCAAGAAAGACCTTAAACAAATAGTTCACGACAAATGATAATTATTAGCATTATGACAAAATGATGTATTTTTTTTAAAGTATATGTGATTTTACCTATAAAGTAAGAAAACTCTGAATAAGCATATCATAAAGAAGAACATAGTATTTTTTGTTGTTATTATTACAAATTGTGTAATAATAATTACAGTTACATTTAAAAGTACAAGATTTAAACATTGCTGTTGACGGTAATCGGTCAGCACGCTCAGAACACACTGCTGTATAAATTACTAGATTAATTCCACGGAAATCACAGAGAATCCCTGGGGCGGCCATATGGAACAAAAGGCTTTTTATTATTAAAGAGCTGTCTTCATTAACATAAAATGCCCGGCATGTATGACAAACATTTGTTCCTCATGCCTAGTATTCCTCAAATATGTGCAGAATGACCCCAGACAGAACAGCATCTACTGGATACACACTTTGCAGTTATAACAGCTTCAACTCTTCTGGGAAGGCTATAATTCATCCCAAAAGTGTTCTATCGGATTGGGGACAGGACCTTGCTTTGAGCACTTGTGCGCAGTCATGTTGGAACCGGCGTGGGGTGCGTTTCTCAGGAGCTGGGCTCGGCTTTTAACGCTTCAGCATACCAAGACAATTTCATGCTCCCTACTTCGAGGGACCAGTTTGGGGACGGCCACTTCCTGTTCCAACATGACTGCGCAAAAGTGCACAAAGCAAGTGCGTGAGTTTGGTGTGGAAGAACTCGACTGGCCTGCACAGAGTCCTGACCTCAACCTGACAGAAGACCTTTGGGATGAATTGGAGTGAAGACTGCGAGCCAGGTCTTCTCGTCCAACGTCACTGTCTGATCTCACAAATGTCCTTCTGGATGAACGGTCAAAGAATTCCCATAAATACCCTCCTAAACCTTGTGGAAAGCCTTCACAGAAGAGTGGAGAAGGGGGAGGGGCCAACATCATATTACACCCTGTATTCCTGTATGGGACATACTGATTACCTAGCTAGTTATATAAGACCATAATCAGTCGCCCCCAGTCATTTCGACAAGATTGACCGCTTGACTGGTGATCTTTTAGATCTTACTTCAGCTGATCTAAAAAAAA
Source organism: Clarias magur (assembly GCA_013621035.1). Lineage (NCBI taxonomy): Eukaryota > Metazoa > Chordata > Actinopteri > Siluriformes > Clariidae > Clarias > Clarias magur. Next base: position 193,736 of record QNUK01000422.1, read on the forward strand.
AAAAAAAAAAGTGATTGGCTTAAAGATGGCACCAAGTATTTAATCCAAGAGGAAATGTTGACAGGAAGTTGATAAGCTGGCCTTAATAACAGCATTGTTCTGAAGTGCATCAGGGCAGAGGAACGGAAACGGAACGGCGAGGGGGTGATGAGACGAGGCGTTGAATCCAGCTGCAAATTAAAACACTGGGTTTTGCAGTGACTTAAAATCACTTTTGCGGTTTGTTCTAGGATGACGGGACACACACCTACCTGTTGGAGGTGGAGCTCCTCGAGACCAAGTGCCACGTCTCCCACCCGAAACCCGTGCCTGAGTGCGACGTCAGAACTAAAGTCGAAACGGTAAAGCAACAAGTCTTTCTTTAAGGCACCTCTATCACCTCTCCTGAACGTATTTCTCAGTATTTTTTGTAGATTTTCCGTAAGTCCACATATGCCCGTTGTGCTGGCAGCAAATCTGTTTACAAATGCCACGTAAGGTCAGAACTGTTAAACTGCTGCGAGTTCACCCGAGCTCTGCTTGCCAAACTGACATTACAGCTGTTGGATTCTGAATTCAGATTGGTCAGAAGGATGTTGATTCATTTTCAGCACCTGAGCAACAGCACTACTGACAGTAATCTGCAAAACCAGGTTTATATTAAAGCACGTGCTTTGATATGCCATTGTTTCTGTAGCAACACTTCTTTCAGTCATCAGGAGAGAAAAGTTTACACTTACGATACGACAATACGATTTCCCTTTGCTGTAATTTTTGTCTTCGCACATTTGTGTCCTTTTTTTCTCTTCAGTGTAATAAGACATAATTGAGAATATGTTTTAAATGTAGTGTCCTCTTTATGTTTTTTTTGTTTGTTCTTCCCTCTCTCTTTGTCCATCAGGCAGTTGAAGCGGACTGTGATGTAGCTCTGTCTGATGCTGGCGGCCAGCTTTCTGTCGCAGCGTTCAAGTGCAAAACAGAACTAGGTCAAACATCAGTGTTTGTTCAGTTTCCGTTAAAAGCTTGCATGGAAAGTGGCTTAGTTTTAACAGGCTGTCTTTGGGTTTTGTCCACTAAATCTATGTTTATATTCTTATATCCATCTGTGGGAGAACAGAAACAATTAGCCCTTGTCCAGGCTGCATCTTCCTGCAGGCACTGAACGACACCGACGGCACTCAGCTGGTTCAAGCTTCACTGGCGGTCTTCAATAACAACAACACCTTCGATGCTACTTTTGATGTTCTCGATGTCGGGCGGCTGACGTCTCAGGTAACACTGCGCCTCTGAATACAGCAAGTATAAAACTATTGATGTCACTGAGTATTTTTCTTTTTATTGGTTAAACAAATGCTTAGACAACAAGTCGAAGTCGAGTGGAAGATACAGTACAAAGATCGGAAACATGATAAGGCACGTAGAGAGGAGCATCAACAAGGCGAAAGGGAAACAAACAAAGTGAACTTGCACAATGCAGAAAGATTACACCTTAAAATCAATCTGAAAGTGAACAGCCCACTCGACCCTTCCCGCTGTCGCTCAGGGTACAAGACAAGAACGCTTCAAGACTCTTTCACTGTTCTGGCATCTGAGCTGAGTCACTGGCACTGACGATGTCTAAAGACCTACCTTTTCCTCAAGTACTCGGATTAAGAAAAAACCCACAAGTGTTTTAGACTGCTGGTACTCTTAGTCAGCAGCTTAATGAACCAGTGTAAGGATGTATTTTATCGACAGAGACTTCTGTAAAGCATTCTGTAAGTCGCTCTGGATAAAGGCATCTGCCAAATTCCATAAGTGGAAATGTACTCCTCTTATAAGTTTGATCTCTTTGAGACATGAAGGGGAAACGTCCAGAGCATTGCTCAGCAATTTAGGCTTAATGCAAATTTCAGAGTTTTGTTTTTGTTGTGTATTTGTGTTTGTTTTGCAGGTAGTGGGTGGTGGGCCCCTAGTACGAGCCGAATACGCCATTATCGAAACCAACTGCACAAATGGCGAAGTTCCTGCCTGTGTCCCTATGGGCCGTGAGGTTGCTGTAAGTGTTGTAGATCAACACGGAAACATGAAAAAAAAATAACGTAATTCAGCTAAATCACAGTGACAATATTCACTTTTTCCTTAGCGCCAAGGGTTCTGTCGGTCTGAAGGCCACGGGCTGAATGTGAACGTTAACTGTGAGGTCTTCCAACCGGTAACTAAGCACCACAACATTATTTAAACACCCATCTAGCGATTTATTAATAGAATTGAAAAGACCTATTTTGCTTGTGCATTCCTTGTCTTTCAACAGAACCTGGCTGGACCTCCTGTTCCCCCAGCCGGGCCGGTGTCCCCATCCATCACCCAAGGCTTCAATCACCACAAACTTCCAGCCCTGCATGACCCTCAGGCCACTGGCCTCTTGTCTGCCGAGTCGGACTCGGCCGAGAAAGCTCCGATTGTCAAAAGGACAGTGGCAGAGCCCGAAGCGAATGGACTAGTCGCTAAACCGGTACTTCTGCTTCCAAGGTGCCCAGGAAAAATCAACCACTTTTGAGTTCCCTCTTTAAATGTGCCCTTAATACATTTATAGGGAGGACATTTAGTTCCCCATGGGCACAAAAGCACGCTGGATTGAGGTTTGTGAAAACATTAAGACAATTACCAAAAGCAAAGCAGCCCTGATTTGAAATGACTGTACTTAGTAGGCTGTTTACATTGTACTGTTTTAGAGGAATAAAATTCCTATTAAGCAGAGACTCTTTTCCTCTTTTTAATAGCATGTTCTTGGTCAACAAAGAATGGTTTACGGTTTGTGTTAGGTTACATATATGGCTACTATAATAATTCTTAGAATTATTACAAAATGGTTTCTTTACTACTGAAAAAACAGTCGAATGACATAGATATCCACAGCTCTTCTGGATATTACACTATACTCCATAATATGGCCATATCTCTGCAGATATCTTTGCACGTAAAAGCTATTCTTCATGCAAACCTATCCAAATTTTGAGAGAAACTGAGTCCAGTTTACCAGCATCGAGCTACAGCAGCAGAGACATTATAACAATCCTATAATCAGGATCATAGGAATTCACAGGAATTGAGTTCAGCTCAAATCTCCAACGAAGTCTTGAACAATGACAGGTTCCGTAGAAGTGACATGAGAATGAGGTAAAGGTTACCCAAAACTCCTCAGGGTCACACTGATTCCAGAGTAAATTCCTCCAAAAAGTTTGCAGCCAGGAATCTGTTCTAGAGTAAAAAACTTTCCAAGGTTGCCTTTTCATTACGGCGGAAATCTCTTGGTTAAACGTGTACCATCATTTATTCAAGCCTTTCCACGTTGGAGTCCGTCTCAGGGCCCCTTACACACACAGCCAACCTTTATTCCTATAGTCAAACTGAGAGGAAATTTAGTGCAGCCCACCCACTAGCTAGGTTTTGGACGGTGGAACGTAACAGGAGAATCCATCCACAAGTGGAGAAACTTATTATGAAACTCCACATAGACATCGAGCAAGGCAGCATCACACCACAATGAATCACAATGCTACCCAACAGAACATTTGCACATTTATAAACAAGTACAAATGAACATACTGATTTGCACTACATGTAAAGTAACCAGGCCTATGAAAGTTGGTGGCAAGAACTGGTACCAGTTCTTAAAATCTGGCATAAATTTTCCAAATAAATCCAACCCTTTTAGATGGACTTTAAAATCAACTCATGAGTCAGTCCAATATTTTTTGTTACATTTGCAGAAATATTAAGTGTGCACTGTTAAAAACGTCTTAAAAATAAAAACAAAAGCACCAGGTTCACCATTTACCTTCATGTCTGGATGGATAGATGGATACATACTTTATTGATCTCAGTTGTGGTGGGGTTTGGACCAGAGAAACCAGAAAGCAGCTTGACTACTTTACCTCGTCACAGGAACCCAGTGTTTTCTAAAGGTTTTTTTGAGGTTTCTCCAAAATTCCTGGGACCAGAGTCCAGGGTGAGCGGAGGTTCACCAAAAATATTATCAAAGGCTCACAGTTAGGATCCTCATTAAAGGATGTTGGCTTGGGAGGTTTGTGCGTTTGTTTTGGTAACTCTGTCTTGGCATCACATTCGTGAAACCTTTTGACTTTTAAGCGCTTTTAGCCTGCAGTGCAGGGTAAGGATGGGAGCAAAAATAAAAAATGTTAACTTTCATACTGGTTTGAAGGTGGAGATGGAGGGCTTAACTTTTGTTCAACGCGCAAAATGGTACAAGGCCAAAGTGTTAGATGCGTAAACATACCATTGAGAAAAATCAAAAAGTCTGACAAAGCCACAGTCAGGAAATGTGTCATAACTCATGAACGTTCAGTCCTTTTTCCCCACTGGCTCATTCATGGAAAAGGAAACTGGAGGGATGCGTGTTTGAGGCATGAGTGTCAATGCAGTAAATATGACATTCAAGAATACCGGAATCAAATATGCAAATGTTGAAATCTAGCCTCCAAGCAAAAAAAATGTAAATGTGTTGGTGCTGCATCTGAATTTCAGAGCAGTTGAAATCCAAAATCTGAACGTCACCTTTCATTAGGGCCCAAGCACTATAGGTGCGCAGGACCCTCTTGTTTTCCTAAGGATTATTATTTTTTTCCACCCCTTTTGGACATTTCGGGGGTCTTAACATGCTCAAAGACTCATGAAACCTGGCAGACAGGTTGAAATCTGCTGCCATTCGGATGCCTGAGAGTCGTGTGGCTCGGGGCCCCCACACGAGACCTCGGTACACATTTAGAGCTCATTAAGCCGAACAACTTTCGAGCTGCATGTCCTGGGTGCAACTCAACAGGAGGCCGGTTATTTTGGGTCGTTCGCAAAAACACACCCGATGGATTTTGATATACTCCTCCTAGGGAAGTTATACGATCGTCACCAAACCGGGCCGATGTGATCTAAAGACATTGAAGATACAAAATTGTAGAGGGATTTTTGATATCTCAAACGGGTCAGCCGTCATAATGTTTTAAACTTACGCTGAAAATTTATTAATAATTTTCTGTGTGGCATTATATTGAGTGACATTATATTTAGTGACGCCTTCAGTGACATCACGTTCAGGAACATCACGTTCAGGAACATCAGAGTGTGAATCTTATTTTCCAGCATCTGCGGCCTATTGTACACATCACAAATGTTAATACTCACACACACATGCGCAAACGCACAAACACACACATACACACCCTTAACACACTTTAACAGACTTTTCGGGGGTCTTAACATGCTCAACAACTCATGAAACGTGGCAGACATCTGGTTGGAATCTGCTGCCATTCGCATGTCTGAGAGTCTGAGCCACGGGCGTAACTCCAAACCGGGCCGATGTGATCTAAAGACATTGAGGATGCAACATTGCGGAAGGATTTTTGATACCTCAAACGGGTCAGCCGTGATAATGTCTTAAACTTACACCAAAAAATTATTAACTTTCTGTGTGGCATAATATTGAGTGACATGATATTCAGTGACGCGTTCAGAAAAAGAAACGCGTGCAGCCATCATTGCGTTGCATAAAAATGGCTTCACAGGCAAGAATATTGTGGCTACTAAGATCGCACCTAAATCAACAATTTATATGATCATCAAGAACTTCAAGGAAAGAGGTTCAATTCTTGTTAAGAAGGCTTCAGGGCGTCCAAGAAAGTCCAGCAAGCGCCAGGATCGTCTCCTAAAGAGGATTCAGCTGCGGGATCGGAGTGCCACCAGTGCAGAGCTGCTCAGGAATGGCAGCAGGCAGGTGTGAGCACATCTGCACGCACAGGGAGGCCAAGACTTTTGGAAGATGGCCTGGTGTCAAGAAGGGCAGAAAAGAAGCCACTTCTCTCCAAAAAAAAACATCAGGGACAGATTGATCTTCTGCTCTGCTGAGGACTGGGGCAAAGTCATATTCTCGGATGAAGCCTCTTTCCGATTGTTTGGGGCATCTGGAAAAAGGCTCGTCCGGAGAAGAAAAGGTGACGCTACCATCAGTCCTGTGTCATGCCAACAGTAAAGCATCCTGAGACCATTCATGTGTGGGGTTGCTTCTCATCCAAGGGAGTGGGCTCACTCACAATTTTGCCCAAAAACACAGCCATGAATAAAGAATGGTACCAAAACACCCTCCAACAGCAACTTCTTCCAATAATCCAACAACAGTTTGGTGAAGAACAATGCATTTTCCAGCACGATGGAGCACCGTGCCATAAGGCAAAAGTGAGAACTAAGTGGCTCGGGGACCAAAACGTTGAAATTTTGGGTCCATGACCTGCAAACTCCCCAGATCTTAATCCCATTGAGAACTTGTGGTCAATCCTCAAGAGGCGGGTGGACAAACAAAAACCCACTAATTCTGACAAACTCCAAGAAGTGATTATGAATTGCAAGAAATTATCGAATTGCAGAGGTCCTGAAAAAGAAGCGCCAACACTGCAAATACTGACTCTTTGCATGAATGTCATGTGATTGTCGATAAAAGACTTTGAAGCGTATGAAGTGCTTGTAATTATATTTCAGTAGATCACAGAAACAACTGAAACAAAGATCTAAAAGCAGTTTAGCAGCAAACTTTGTGAAAACGAATATTTGTGTCACTCTCAAAACTTTTGGCCACGACTGTAGAGTGTGTGATGTGCATGTTCTGCGATGCCCCCGGGTTGCGATGGCACAGGGTGCTTGGGCCCGTCATCGTTGCTTGCAACTAACAATACAATAAACCTACAATAAACAGACAAAATTATGTGTAGAAGTTCACATAATTCAGTTTATGAAATTTTCACCCGACTTAATGTTAGTGCTATTACTGTAAAAGGATCATTCAGAGCAGGGCCAATAAAACAGACTAACAGAAATCGAATCTGCTTGGTTGCATCACTCATACTGGAGTTCCAAACTGAACATCCAATGCAACGTGAAATTTAAGCACACAAGCATGAGATCACAGCATTCAGTTTGTTTTTTGTTGAGAAAAGAAAAACTGGGATTTGGTGAATTCCTGGACAACTGTACCTTCTAGGAATGCACAGTGCCCATAGTAAAGTTTAGTACAGAAGGGATAAGAACCTGTGGCTGTTTTGCGCCTCAGTTCCAGGGAAAGTAATGTCCTTAGTGTAACTCTTACACCATACAAAGACATTTTATTCAATTGTACGCTTCCACTTTTAGGGCAACAGTCTGGCGAGGATCCTTCCCTGTCTCTGTTTGACTCGACCCACAAACAAACCAAGCTTATGATTCAATTATTTATCACGGTAAAGCACAGTGAAATTACTATTATTTCTTTTTGCATATCCCAGTTAGGAAGCTGGGGTCAGAGGTCAGGGTCAGCCAGGATACAACACCCCAGGAGCGGAAATGGTTAAGAGCTTTGCTCACTGACTCAACAATGGCAACTTGGCAGTCCTGGGGCTTAACCAAGGAACTCGGAGCCTTAACCGTTTGAGCTATACCTGCCCTCTTGCTCAAATGGACACAGATTTGACAAGTTATCATGGAGGAACTCCAGTGGTCTGAATGGAACCCTGAGATCATTCTCTAAACATCTGGGGGGGGGGGGGGGGGGATTAGATTTTGAACACAAACTGAGTTTGTATATACGTTCAATGGTCGGCATGTAGTCTCCACATACTTGTGTATATTTGGTGTATTTTTTAAATCTTTATTATTCAGTTCAGCTTTCAGCTTGAAATTCCCATTGTCCAATGACACCAAACTGCACAGAAAAGGGTGATTCCTTCCATGCACTGAAAGCAGTATATACAGTCCCTACAAAGTGTTTTTTTTCCCCTCTACATCAACAAATTGAGTTTGAAAAGAAACACACAAGATGTCAGGGAAGACGTTGAGCTTTAATTCAAGGGAGTTTAAGAAAGGTGTGGCATTAACCATTCAGGAATTACAGCCATTTTCATACACACGCCCATTTTTTTTTTTTTTTTTTTTTACCATTTTACAGCAGAGCTGAGCGCTCACTATCCAGCCTGTCCACAGTCCAGTACGTCTCTCTAGTGTCTGCTTGTGTGTTGCTTGCTTGACAGCAACTTTATTCTGTGGCAATATTGACAAACTGGAAAAAGAAGCATAATGATTATTATTATTTGTTTGTTCTTAACGAGCAATGGTGTTAGAAACTTCAGCTCGGTCGGTGCACTACACACAAAGCATTTCGGGATCCACACACTTGTTTTAGATATGGGGCATTTCCAAAAAGTTCTGTTCAACGTGGTACTCTGGAACCACACCAGGTGCTGGCATCAGTACTCTGTATCGTCAAGAGCTCCAGTAGAAGCACCAACACAAAGTGGTATCGGCGCATCCCGAATGATGATCCAAAACTTACAGCAAAAGCAAGTCAAAGAAAAGGCAAAGAAACAAAATCTGGGAAAGGACTCAAATCAGTCACATGACCTCATCTCGACTGAGCTGCCTTTGACTCACTGGACGCCAAAACAGAAACTGACGCTGGCTGCAGTGAAGCACAGGCAAAGCAGCTCAAATGAGCAGACTCTTAACTCAGACTCGTGGTACGTGGGGATTAGACATGTGGGATGTAATCACTGACTGCAAAGCTTTTGCATCAAAGTATTAAAACCAATCGTAATTTATTCAGTTTGTTCGTTCCATTACGTTTGAGCCTCTAGAAATAGAATAAATTCGCTATTCACTTTAATTCTCTTGAATTAAAGTTGGAAGTCTATTCAATTTTATTTGTATAGTGCTTTTAACGATTGTCATTGTCGCAAAGCAGCTTTACACAATCTAAAGAAAATTTGTACGAAATGAGACGTGAAACGTGTGAATCAGAATGATCAGATCGTCCCTGATGAACAAGCCGAGGGAAAAACTCCCTGAGATGGCGATAGAAAGAAACCTCGAGAGGAACCAGACCCAACAGGGAACCCATCCTCATCTGGGTGATAATGGAGAGCAGGGATTGATCTGCACAAAGAGTCCAGTTGGTTATTGGAGGCTCAGGTTGACTGTAGGAAACTCCAGTCCTGAACTATCGAGTCCTCAGAGAACAGCTGTCTGTATCGGCCGAGGACAGGAGCGTCTTCATGGTGAAGTGAAACCGTCCCCAGACACCGCACGCGTCCCAGACAGACGCCATACACAGCTACATCAAGAACCTTTCATTTCAGATGGTCCTTCTTTTAAATGTTGGATGCTCGTTCTGGGTAACAATTTTAGGTTTTTCACGTCCGACATGAGCTTGTTGGATGACAATAAAAGCTAACCGAACCTAACCACTGCAGAGGCGAACATGAAACGTGCCTCCTTATCCAAATACTTATGGACCTGACTTTTAACAATAATCGTGTACTGTATTAAACTTTTTTAAAAAGTCATTCATTTAAATGCTGTTAAACCGCTTGATTTAAAGTTGGAAGTCTACACCACACACATATCAAGAATCTTTTGTTATAAATCCACTGTGATGATACAGAGGCAAAAACAAACGCAAAATGCGCATCCTTGTTCAAATACTTATGGACCTGGCTTTTAAAAAGAATAGCATATTGTGTGTTAAACTAAACAAATACAATAATAATTAACTAAATAAATTGTTTCTTGCACCTGCAAGGGGCGTAGTGGAGAAAACTGGAAGAGCTGGTTTATTGTGCTTTGAGCTCGAAGTTTATTCTTTTTTGTAAATTGTTAAACATACCACAGGAACCACCGAGCCAAGCGTTAACACTTATAACATCACGATCGCCTCCCGATGGTATTTAGACACTCAGGGTGAAGTGGATTACGGGATGATCAGAGCTGAGCGCATAAAGGCGTTCAGCGCATCGTATAACCGGTTCGTTCACGAAAACCATTAAGTGTTTCACAGTTGTGCATTTCGCTGATTTCAGATTGAATTTGCAGACGTCACACCTACCTCGATGCTTCATGTTGCAGGTGTAGAATTACCCTTACCCTTTCACAGCAGCTCGCTCTGTACCTTTACACACGCCGGGAGGAAATGCAACCAGGCACAGACGCATCACTAACACAGGTCTTTGTTTTCCCGGGCGGCTTCTGTTCTGCACCAGGGTTGAAATCCTTCTGGAAAATCTGGTTCTGCCAGCCGCCGATGTGTCTCGTGAAGCCATTAACTCTGAATGTTGGGAGCTTCTTTTATTGCCCAGATAGAGTAGACACTGAAGCGGCCTATCTGGAAGTGGGTCATCATTCCCGATTGCAGCCTCATCTGGGTGCGCTGTCAGTGAACTTTGGTTTAAGAGATTACTCCGGAGTTTATCTTTGCTAACATGAGTCATGAGTTGATGTTAAGATCCTAACACAGGTAGAGCCTGGATATATTGCATACAAGCATGGCATGAATATTGAGAGGTGATTAAAGAACAGAGGCCAGGACCGAGTCCGTGTTCAGACTGCTGGCACATTCGATGCGTTTCAAAAATCTGATCCTTAAACCTGACTTCACGTGTGATTCGACGCGATAAGATCGAATTAGCCCCAGACCGCGGTTTAAGCCAGATTCAGATCGGCCAGAGAACACGCTCAATTTAGCCGGAATGGAAAATTCAAGTGCGTAATTCAAGTTACATACTTGGGGGTAGCACAGCATATGAAAATTTTAGCCTTAAAAGCCTTTAAAACATTGTTGCTTTTTATTTCTATCCGGAATTAATTTCTCTCCCTCCCCCTCTCCCGTGTCCCCACTCATTCTTCGACGAGATTTCACCACAGGTCCACGTCCTGTACCGCATAATCATGTAGACTTGAACTTCCGCATGCTGTGCCTCAAGCGACATGATGGAGAGCTTGAAATCCGATTTGAGCGTCTAGACTGAGGAACATCAAGACTCTGGTCTGAATCCGATTTCGAAACCACCTCTGGCTGCGCTTTAAGTCAGAAGCGAGGGATCATGTAAACGTATATAAAAATCCTGTTCAGAACCACTTGAAAGAACTCCGAACACAGACGATCTGGTTCTAATCGGACACGTTAGATTTAGGCTGGCAGTCTGAACAAGGCGTTAATGGATTAAAAGTCTGACATGTTCGCATCATGCTATTGATGAACTGTTTGAAACCTGACACTTTCCTTACAGGTACCCATTTGTAACTGTCGACAACCATTTTTCACTTCCATTTCGATGCAGAATTCTATTTACTTCAAATTATAGTACAAAGAGCAAGCTTTAATTTTTTTTAATCCTATTTTTATTGTAATATTTGTGGCATCCTATGAAAACCTGATACACTGCAGTCAAATAAAGCAGAAGCGACTTTTGAAAACTTGACAGAACAAAAAAAAAGGGGGGGGGGGGGTTTAAATGTATACACATATATTATGATATAGGATAAAGTTAAAGCTTCTTTTTTTTTTTTTTACTAGTATACTACACAATTCTTGGACAAACTGCATATCGGGTAAAGAGCAAAGAGCCACTTAGCTTCCTAGAAGTCATACACAATATTTATAAATCATGTTAAATCTGATTGAAGCTGTCTGAGAATGAACTAGAAATGTTGGCTTGGTGTTTATGAAACAGGCACTTTTTTTTTTTTTTTTTTTGAAAGTTCAATGCCAAATTAAAGGCCATGCAAAAGAATAATTTAGCACGAGTACACACTAATCAATATGCCAACACGGAAGTCTTATTTGCATCACTTACACATCCCGAGTATCCTGTGTTCTTAATTTTAACACAAACAAAAAAGGTTGCAAACTTCCTTAAATATGGAAATGAACATTTAGACGATGACTGCCACCGTTACCCAGGAAGAGGACAGGAAGCATGAATCGCGCTGATTGTTTAAAAAGCCTCACTGCATATACATGCATTAAAATTCAAGAAAAAAATTTGCACCTATTTTTAAAAAGGAAAAGAAAAAAAAAACATTCAAACTTAAAAATGATAGAAGGAAGGAAAAGAAAAAATGCATTTATTTCTGGTTGGAATAGATTTATTTGATCTGTCTGTAAACAAGGTGGTTAATTCATGGCATTTTCCATGGGGAAAAAAAAAAAATACCGGGTTGTATAGAGGTGGAGATATATATATATATAATAAGTAATAATCAGCTGGTCAGGATTTCAGAGGCATAAATCGGGTGCGATGAAAGAAAGGAGAGAAATGAACATGATTTGTTGACATGTTTCACTTTAATCTGTACATATTCCACAAGCCCTGGAGAGTTTGAAATCTTTTTTTTTTTTTTTTTGCCCCCAAATGTCGTATCCCAAAGAAAGGTGCCATCTGAGAATCAACTTTACAAGGCAAAGGTTCATGTTTGTTTTGTTTGTTTTTAATCCATCTCACAGTAGCAACAGATCAGATCTACGGTTATGGCACAGAATACACTGCTTTGTTTTTTTTTTTCCTCTTTTTTTTTTTTTTTGATTAAAGTTAACAATACAACTGACTAGTGGTCTGTTTCTTCTTCTTCTTCAACTAATACCACCACAACCCAGAAAATTTAGTGTACACAGTTACTTCAGTGTTTGTATTTTTTTTGCCTATTTTTAATGAAATATTTGTACCGTGCTATGACAACTTGATACATTGCAGTCGAATAAAGCACAAATGACTTTTGAAAACTTGACAAGATTGACAGACAAAAAAAAAGGGGGGGGGGGGTTAAAGTTTAAAAAATAATAACAAGACCGCCATTTCATCTATTCAAGACATTCATTGTGAGAAAGAAGAGAGAAAAAAAATAAACAAAAACAACAATCAGGTAGTTACCATTAGGTCTTTGTAATTCCTTCCATCTGCCTCACACCATTACTAGTGAATAGTTAAGGAGATTTAGTGTTTTATAAACCTGTGCACGTGAAATGTTCAACTTTAGTGTTGTGCAAAACAGATGAAGCTAGCAGTCGATCCTTCATTAAATTGTTAATCCTCCAAAATGCAGACAAAGAAATTGGTCCTAATGGAGAGAAGTAATATAATATATAGCTCTAACAATAATATATGAATGGACACCAAACCAGAGAGTTACAGAGTTTATCAGAAGGGCAGTGCTTTAAAAAGGAAAAGAAAAAAGAAAAAATCACTAGCGGATAAATAAGTTGCTACGTGGCTAATGTTAGCGGTGGAATGTCCTTAAAGAGTCCAGAAGCGAATTTCTAAATTTTTTATTATTTTTTTTTAAACCTTGTAAATCTGTCGTCATATTCAAAAGAGAGGGCGGGGGGAAAAGGGGAGAGGGGAAAGGGGGCGGAGAAATATCCAACATTACATCATCGAGGACTCACACCACATCCAAATACAACAGTAAAAGCATTGGATGTTACTTTTTTTTCTTTGAATAAAATGAATTACAAGTATAAGGGCAAGAACTATGTAGTGTGGTTCCATTTATTAATGTTACTATTAATATTTTTTTGGAGGAGGACATTGGTACTGTAGTGTGTGTATGGTAGTTAGGTATTTGATATTAAGCTAAAAGAGATATGCATGCACTTTTTTTTGTTTGTTTGTTTAGTTTCATTTTAAACCCTCCTGGCCATGCTGGAAAAAAAGTCTATATATAATATAATCGCTAGGGAAGACCGACAGCTCAGCAAGGCTCAAAAGCACTCAAGAGGCATCGATGGACCGCTAGATAAGTGCCTCAGGAAAACTGGACAGTGACTATTCGTTTATGCGAATTGGAAACGCCCAATTGTTCTTCAATGGTTTTTTTTTTTTATGTACAGTACTGTAGAGTTTAGTTTTTGTTTTTTTACGCCTTCATAAAATGAACATGCTCGTTTTGTGGCACTATAAGGATGGAGAGAGGTCGTGGGGTTTGGGGGGGGGGCAGGAAAGGTTACGCTAATAAGGAGGAAGACAGGGGAGAACGGGTGTATGTTTAAAAATAAAAAATACAGAAAAATGGATAGACGAATGATACATCCACTAAGTATCTGTCGTGCTGGGGAGAAAAGGGAGGGGGGGAGGGATGTTACAGTGAGCTGCTGCATGGATGGATGGAAGAAGAAAAAAGGGGCTGCTTCAATATCCAGCTTTCCTCAGGTATTCAGCCATGATAAATGCTTTCTTGTTGAGCAGTCCTCCGTGGGTGCCTTCACTTCCCATGACGAGAACCATTACTGGGGGGAGGAGGGGTGTGAGTGGGGGGAGAGAGAGAGATACATAAATGGGGGGAGGGGGGGGGAAGAAAAAATATATATAATAAGATGACAAATGAAAAAAAAAAAGGAAAGAAAAAGTCTTTCCCCCCCGTAATACGGGGAACGTTATAAGATCTTACCACCACTCTTCTCATTAAAGACACTTTTTTTTTTCTTTTTTTCTTTTTTAACTGTGTGAAGGAGAAAGCTTAAACAGCAAACCCTCTTTTTTTTTCTTTTCTTTTCTCTGTCCCTCAAAATTGAAACTAAGCGAGCGTTAATTACGTTAGAACCCAGAATCCCTCAAGTATTTTGCCATCGAGTATGCCTTCTTATTCAATCCGCCTCCATGGACCCCTTCTTTGCCCATTACAAGAACCAAGACTGAAAGAGAAACAGATAGAAACAAAGAGGGGGGAAAAAGAGAGTTGAGAAGTGCTGCTGGATAGGACAAAAAAAAAAAAAAAAGGAACAAATTGCAGCTGCAGTCCAAAGCGCTCGCATGCTCATGCATATGATTACAAACAAGTAAACCCAGAAATGGAAAAGTGAAATCAACCTCTGTGAGCATTTAAATAGTTTGAAACCTGATCCCACACACACACGCAACCATAGAAGTTTATTTTAAGCACAGGACAGAGAACGAAGGAGGAAGAGAAAAAAAAATTCCTGAAAACATCCCACCATTAGGAACTGGTAATTATTAACGCTCGTCTGTTACCCGGTTTAACATTGGGCACGTTTCAGTGTAGCGAGACACCCGTCAGGCAGTTCAGAGAGTTTTTGCTGAACTGGCATTATGTGAAGAGCGGTTAATCCCATTTATAGATCCTTTTAAGGATCAATTCGAGTTGCGAATCGAATCCTAGGTTGTCCAAGTCTAGTCGGACGATATGCGTTGCTTCCTAAATCAACTGATGAGGACTATTCTGGGGAAGGGGAGATCACTTTGACTGACTGTGCATGGACTATTTATAGGAGCCCTATAAGCAGACCTAAGCAATCGCTAAATGACACTCGAACGATACGGTTCAAATAAATTGTTATCACTATGACATTCGGAAACGTTTCATGGCAGTGTCATTTCAATACTTAAAGATTAAACGTCATGTTAAACGTAAAGGCCGAGGATGTACTCTTTACTGAAGTGTAATAAAATGGGTCAGTGTTACGAGCACTAAAAATCTATGAAGGAAAAAAAAAGGAAAATACCCTGCTCAACATTCTGTGCACCGTGCAAGTCAGCAGTGTGTGTGTGTGTGTGTAAGTAACATGACCTTGGCTTTGACAAAAGGTGCCTACGCAAACCAAGTTCATTTCTTTTAATCTGGACAAAGAAGGGTGAGGGTTCTTAGTCATTTACAGTAAACTGCGCAATGACGAGTCCAAACAACGTTCATCAAGTGCAGATTGGTGCGAACGGAGGAAAAAACCTCTTTCACCGCTTTCACTCTTTAAATAATAAAAAGGTGCCAATTTTAAACCGGTTTGAGAAAAGAAAGTGGCCCGTTCATGCTGGCGGACAGCTACTCAGGTAGTTAAGAGAAGGTGTGGGGAAAAGTTTAGAAAGGGAGGATTTTTTTTGTTTGTTTGTTTTAAAAAAAACATACCTTTTTAGTAAAGGACCACAAAGGCAGACTGTACAAGGTTATGCACACTTACGAAAGACAGAAAATGTGGATAAATAATCAAATTTAGATTGTCTTATCCGGAAAATAAGTCACTAATGTCTCATGAACATATGCAGATTTCTATACAGCAGCACTTTGTGCCAATGCTTAAGTTTCAACCAAAATCTAAAATCTCCTTGTTGGGTTCATAATCAGCTTTTGACCGTTTACGCTACTCCAGTGCCAAATTCTGTAAACACAGTGATGGGATTAACAAAATTCTAGTTAGTGTTTGTTTTCTCCATAAAAGAAAAAGGAGTTATACAAGTTTTTTTATTGAACAGCCAACATTTCACTTTGGAAACAAGAAACAAGCATCTTAAAATCCGGATAATAACGAGATTTCCTGATTCCACTTATAGTTCCCACTATAGATTTCAGCCCAATCTAATGGTTATGCCTGAGCACAGAAGTTGACGCCCTTCTCACATATGCATTTATAAAAATAAAATAGACAAATTATTTACTGGGCAGGCAAAAATAATTAATGAATGCATTCTCTAGCTCTAACATTCAAATTAAGGCAAAACAACAACAACAAAAAAGATGAACACCCTCAGAGAAGGCCCGTCAGTCACTGGACAAAGAACAAACCAGAAGCAGAGCTTGTACAAACCGTAAACTGTACAAACCCTCTCTGAGGTTGGTCGCTTTCGTTGCCCAAGTTACATTTTCTTTTCCATATGTAAATGTAAGGGGGGAGGGGGGATCATTTGCAAATACACAAAACAGTTTTTACCTTTGGCAGCTCTGCCTACAGAAACATTGTATGTCGGCTCTCCGCCTTGACTCTTCGTCCTGATGTCCATGGTCCAGTCCCCATCAAGCGTCAGGCTGTCTCTGATCACAGAGCACTTCTTTTTCCCTAGGGTCAGCCCGTTGGTGAAGAAGGCCTCGCGGTCCTTGCCGACTAGGACATCGATTTCATCAGCCTGTGACAGGGGAAACGACACAGGAAGATGACCGGTTAAAGGATATTGATTCCACACCAACACTCCTACTACCACTATCCACAAAGGGTGGGGCGGAGGGGGTGGTGTCCAAAATGGTCATGGGGAACTGCTTCACTTCCTCTCCTTATTAAACAAGATTGTTTTTTAAGTTACTAATTGCACTTGGGTAACCATTGATTTATTTTATTGTGCTAGCACAATACATTTTGATTGAATTTTTTTTTTTATTAAACGATTTATAAGATGACGACAACTTGCCCTAACAAACCCAAGATTTTGATTACTTAAAAGTTTTTGTTGTTTTAATAAATCTATCATAACTTGAAAACATTTAAAATCAAATCACAAAATCTGGGAATGTCCAAAAGAAGAAAAAAAAAACCTTGCTGTTACCCCTTTAAATTCAGTGTCAAAATGGAAAAAAACAAAACATTTTCTTTAAAAAAAAAAAAAAAAAGATTAAAACGTTTTACTTCAGGTAAAAGTTAACGCATTTCGATCGGGAATGACTGGACAACTTGGATAAATGAGAAACAGGACGCCATCTTTGAAGACACAGGCATGTAAGGAGAAAAGAAAAGGGAAGCGCGGGACGAATCCCAAATCCCGGTCGAAAATCCTGCAATCCAAGGGCACTAGGTAGCGTTTGAAATGACGCTATACAGTGACCTAGGTAGTGCACAGAAAAAAAGGGGTCAATTGGGGACCGAGCCATACGGAAGAAAGACTCTGACCAAGGTCCAGTAGCTAACTTCCTTCCAGCATGGCCTTCGCCTAAAACCTCCAGCGTGATTAAAACACAAATGGAAATTAAAACATATAAAAAAATATTTAAAAAACCTAAAAGTATAAACTGAAAGCATTTTTTTAAAAACACAAATGCTGATTTGTCATTCATATACCACGTGGTGCATTAAGGCGTTGAATAACGAGACCGTTATATACTCCCTAATAAAGGATATTACCTCGTTAGGATTTTTTTTTTTTATTCCGTTAGCGCTAGAGAGCTAGCTCGAAATGCTAGGATGCGCTATGCTAACTGTGGCATTTTCCAAACTCAAACACACACACAAAAAAAAATCACGCAAACGTAAACCGGGTATTATAACTAACGTAACAACTGACTCAATTCAGGAATGTTCTGGAAAGAATTTAATTGGTTGGGGTTTTTTTTTCTTATTCAAAGACCAAACAAAAAAGGTAGTTACCTTCGTATTTAATAAATAAATAACTAAATAAATAAATAAGGGGAGAGGGAGAATGAGAGCGAAAAAGAGCTCGTGCCGCTGTGTGAGGCCTAGTGCCGTATTCGCTTAATCACTGAATCGGAAAACAAAAATAAAATCCACAAGTTTCACAACATACATTCTCAGGCACTGAGTTTTTCTTTGACATGGACCGGCTCTAAAAACACGTAGTGAGACGTTAAACACATTTAAAATGTTTAAACCGCTAACTGTTAATGGAATCTGTACCGTGTGTTAGCCCCTCGATAGCTAACCGTAACGTGGCCCCGCGCGCACACACACTCACAGACAGACACAAAAGAGCAAATATTTATACATTATACAGAACTGTACAGAATTACGAAATAATCCACCGCTCAGACATGGGCTCCTGGTTTGTGACGAAAATGAAATCTCACCGTTATTCCGCTGAAACAGCCCCCTTCTGATGCTGCCCAAACGTATTTGGCGGCGTCCGTGTAACCGACAATGGCGGCTTCCTGGCAGCAGCCGTCGGCCTGCAGGTTATCCACGTAGCTTTGCCAAGACATGTTTGCTGCAATTTGTAAACAACAAAAATATATTTATATATATAGATTACAACGCTTTACAGAGACTCTTTGGATGGATTTTAAGATTTAAAGAAGGTTTCAAGAACCCCGGATTCGATCCTCGCCTCGCCAAAAAAGCGCTTTAGCTGCGTGCTGCCGAGAGATCTGCCTTTTGGAGGGGGGGCAGGGAAGGAAGAAAAAGCCGACGTGAATCGAGACAGCGCCTTGGGTGTAGTCCGTGCTCCAGATCCCTCCGCGCAGGACCACTGCGCTCCGCCTCACTCCGTTTTTCATGCCCGCCGGCGGTGGCGCGTTCACAGCTGCCGACAAACTAGTCCCCGATTTCTCCTTTCAATTTCGGGCACACGGCGGTCAAAAAACACCAGCGTTTCCTCATAGTTTGTGTCAAAAACATTTTCTCCTTTTAAAAACCGTGATTTTTCACATTTTAACGCCACACCCTCTCAAACAGGGGGTCAAAACTTTTCCTTAGTCAGACATCCTTTGTTACTGAGTAAAAAAAAAAAAAACACATGGACTTTTGTGCTATTGCCTTTTTTACTTTGAAAATTAATTATCGATTTAAATACATACTTAAATAAGTGAGGAAAAGTTTATCCCGCAAGTCTGGATCAATGGACACAGATAGTTGAAGGAATCTTCTTGATGAAAAAATTGCCAAAAATTGTGAGACTGCAAAGAAGCTCAACTGGAGAAAGAAGTGACATCTGAATTGTTTTTTTCTTCCAGTAAAGCTTCTAAAATGAAAACAAACAAAATTACTATTACTGTCATACACCTCTTTTTTTTCGCTGTGTCTTTTTTATGTAATACCTGAGTATATCATATTGTTCAATTGCTTTACAAAAGCAATTTAAAAAAAGTACAAATTCAATAATCTATTCGCATTTAAATGTTAAACCTATCATTGCATTTAATTATATATGCATTAGTGGCATGCATGAGCTCTCTCCTTATTCTTCGTTTTCTTGTTTAACAGCAGTTGGAATCCAGTAGGTTACAATACCGCCAACTGTAGATCTCACTCTCCCTCCGTTTTACTGTAAGTTAGTATAGAGTCCACTTTCCTTTTTGGAGGCTCAGGTAAAAAAAATAAATTTTTAAAGCCTTCAGAGAACAGCTGAACAGTGAACAGTGCAAACATTTTAAAGAAGGACCTAGGTCCGTGACTGACAATCCTGTCCGAGGTGGTTCAGAACCCACTGCAGTCATTCCCGTCAACATGGAACCCCTGATCCTTGAAAATCAACAAATAACTGGTCAACCTATTTCTCCAAGAAGTTCCTGGGAGGCCAGCATGTTAGACCTGAAGCAGGCGGTCCGATCATGGCTCAGACGTAATGAGAAAACTTTCTACCTTAATGGTGTCCAAGCACTAGTGACACGCTGGTACAGTATAAGTGCAGGAGATTATATAGAGAAATAAGGGGAGTTTTACAACCCAATCCAAGGCACAGGCACACACTCCCTCACCCAATCATACACTACAAGCAATTTGCAAACAGCGATCAGCTTATAACATATGTCTTTAGACAGTGGAAAAACCAGAGTATACAGAAGAAACCCACAAACACAGGGTAGAACATGCAAACTCTGTGCAGACCAACCAGATGTGAGATTCGAACCCTGGAGGTGTGAGGCCTCAGTGCTAACCTTAGTTTAGGTTTGTTTAAGTGCTAACCTAAACCAATTATTATGACCTAAAATTATGAAAATGACTTATGGGTTATGGGTAAATTTGAAAACAGTGGGATATTTGTGATCAACATAATGCAGAAACCCAACTACATCCTAGGAGCCAATTCATCTTACAGCATGAGATTTTATTGTTATTTATGAGTCATCTATGACAGTGTGTACATATAATTCTACAGTCTAACATCATGTTTAACATCATGTGTTTAATTGTTAACAATATATACTATAATTCAACATTAACACATAAAAAATTCAAGTGAACCTATATTAATTTAAAAAATATTCTAGGTGTAGTTATTTGGCAATTATGGCACACTAATACTATTTGTACTAGTTGTCACTTTTTACTTAGGCAGATTTTTCACAGTTAATTGTTATTAATTTTGTTATTTGACATACAGTAAAGTATAAAGTTTACACAGATGGCCATAAACCTGATTTTCCTTGATCAGGACTCTTTGCATTGATTCGTAATGCAAGTGAGTCATATTGGTTCATGACGTCATACCAGCATCCCAGCCCAGCAATCGTCTTAAACACGGGTGTATTCCTAGGAGGCAAAGTTCACTGTATGAAAGTGAGCTAAAATGAGAGCAGATACTTCTGGGCTTTTAAGGTTTTCTTTTTTTTTCTTTTTCTTTTCAGCTGAACTATTTATGTAAATTTGCTAAGACGCAATAAAAGGGTATAATGGCAATATAAATGGATAAGAGCAATACCGTTAAAGCAACATTATACACTTTACAAATAAAGCAATTAGAACAATGCTTCATAAACCAAACGTCTCTGTTGTGTGCAGTATCTTGGTTAGGTTACGTTCGAAAACCACAGCGAGTTAAGGACAAGGGTGGATCACTCAGCAACAGGACAAACACAGCTGCCTGCTTCTGGTGCCTATTGACATTCAGTCACACACCCACAAGCAAAAGTCGCTGCAATGTGTGGCGGTGTGTAAGACTTTCACAGATCCCTAAGAGCCCAATATGCATAAAAAGGATCTTGCGAAGTAGCAGTCCGAGCCTCGTGCCGTTCAGGAGGGAGAAACAGCTCAGTGTTTCCTCATGGATTTTTCTGGAATCCACAAAGTGGCACTGTGTGCGCGTTTGTGTGTGTGTGTGCATCCATGTGTGTGTGTGTGTGTGTGTGTGGAGCTGTTGAAGCGAGCCATTGTGACACTTCCTGCTTTTTCTCAGCTCAGCTCTGGTTTACAGCACAGCACTGGAATTTTTTCTCTCCTGACATGAGAATGCGCTGCATGGCAGGAAAGCATTTTGAGGCAGCAAGTCATGTGGACTCGGGAGGAACTTCCTCCAGAGGAAAAGTGAACACGATCCGTAACTTTTTACCTAGATAATCACATAGTTCTCAACTCAGCGTTAAGCATTTCTTACCTATAGCAAGAGCTGGCACGAATTATCACTGTATCTTTTGGATACGATGTGTGGTCATAATTTGTGGGGATGTTGGGGGGGGTATACAATCTGCAATATGCAGTAGTTATTAAAAGTATTATTTCTCTTAAAGTTGAAAATTTGATGGTAAGTTTTATAAGAATAGACATAATACACAACCTAATGCCGTTTTATATATTAAGATTTAACTTTTTTTTTTTCTACAAAAATTACATTTCAAGACAAGATTATTTTATACCGTTTTGGAAGTTACATAAAGTCTTTTATGTTGAATTAGCTTGCGGGAGAAAAAGAGAGGATGGGAGTGACTGTTTACAGTTGCTATAACGTAAGTGATAATAAGTTAAAATCTTTATTTGTCACATACACAACCATACACAGTACAATACGCAGTGAAATGCTTACATGACTGTGACCTTGAAAAGAAAGAGGGCATAAATGCTATACTATCTTTTGTTACAATAAAATCATATAAAAATCAAATAGATTTATCAAGAAATATGTCAAGTATGTAGAAATGTAAAACTGTAAATAAACAAGTAAGAACAGTATGAATAAATCCTATTAAGTAATAAGTATGTAGAATGTTCAACAACATAAAATGTAAGACTTGTTTGTGCAAAATTTTAATCCACAACTTTTCCTCTGTTACAAAGCCCTAACGGTGGAAAGAAATATGAAATAAACGTTGCAGTGAAAAAGCTCTTACTGTAGAACTGATGATGTGTTAGCACAAGCACATTCTGAGCAATCGGACTGGATAAATTAACCATGGTCTTTGGTACTACTTGCGTTCGTCCTAGAACTAAAGTGATTGTTATGTAAATAGATGTAAATATATTCATTTGAATGTCGGGTCCTAGAACTTGCAAAACACAAATATGAGCCTCAAACTGCATCCACATTTCTACATTCTCCTGTGGATCCAGCTGAAAATGAATGCAAACATGGCTTGGAAGATCGAGTACATTTATTTATTTTTTAAGTTTCCTTTGCAATTTGTGATCGTTTAAAAGGTATTTTACTTGTAATCTAATGCATCAGATACCTAGAAGATCTCTAAAATAAACGTGAAAGAGAAATTCTGTGTCAAAATACGCAATATGGTAAAAGTTGTAGTACAGTAGTGGTGGATTTACCAAACGTGTGCAAGTAAAAGTATACAAAAGACTCAACTTTTACTTTGGTTTCACCAAAGAGCCAGGGAACATGCAAAAACCTTTACTAAGCCTAACTAGCACTTCTCACGCTCTAGCTAGCATGATTTTTTTGAACCCATACAGACTAGCTGAAGGCAAATTGCTAGCTGTGATGATACAAACTGATACAAGCGTACGTAGAAGTTCAGATGTTCAGTCTTATTCTCACTGTTCCATCTGGTAGCGTTTAGATTTGTTAGAAATTTAGATTGTTTGCTAAGAATTTATCTTTTAACTTTACAAATATATTTTTGTAGAGACATGTCTGAATATTTGAAATTGCAGCCGGAAAGTTCATTTTAAAATAGAGCAAACAAAAGCCAAAAGTTTTAAATTAAAGAAAAACTTGGAACATAATCGGACCTAACGATAATAACACGAGGGGAAGTCTGGACATGAAGTCAACTTATTTCTGGGAAACCTTACCGCTTACTCTTTACCACAAAACACTGACATGAGTTTGACTTTCACTACTGTCAAAGACTAATTCATAGGGTTCATTCGAGTAGCTAATTCATATCATGTAGATGTTTTTCTTCTCTGTACTACCTTTCAGTTTCTATGAATTATTTTGTAAAAAAAAAAGTTTGTGAAATTGCAGATTCAATGCAGCTTCATCTTTTTGCTAACCTTGAGCTGGATTTCCAGCAGAGATAATGCTCGTAATGATCATTTTGAGCGCGATAAACGATTTCTTGTTGTTTATTCAGTTTTAAAAGTAGTAGAAAGTAAGCTGGTATTTGAAGCAAGATGCTATACAAACTTGAAGAGAAACACTGCAGGTTAGCTTAAGAGGCAGATTAGCGTTCTTCACTAAGCAAGTTATTTTGACTCATCGGGAGGGGGGTTGGGATTTATTTGCTTCTTAAGCTTTATTTGAACCCGTTGCTTAGAATCAAGTACTGTAGTTGCTTGATTTTACTTTATTTACTGATTGATTGATTTATTGCTACATCTGGCAATGAAAAACTTACTTCACATTGTATTCGTCACTTAGGGCTGGGTGATATTATGATATCATGATGAAAAATCCAACACTGGACATTTTATTTTGTTTTTCATTGTGTATGAATGGAGATTACTACTTTAGTGAGCCTCGTCAGGCAGTTTAACCCTCAGCTGCCCTGCTTTATGCTTGAACTCTACCCTTTCGCATTTGCATTGGAGAAGAGTGTGCGTCGACGTAACAGATTTAAATTGAATGTAAATTAAATTTTTCATGCTTGCATCACAGTGAGCCCTAATGTTCCGCGTTCACTCTTATATTAATAACAAGCTCCTCGTTTTCTCTTTTTTCTTTCTTTTTGAAACCTAGGATCTCAAATTTTTTAATTGTACAATTTTAAATTCACAATTAGCTTTTTTTCCCCCCCACTTTCACATTTGTTGAATTCTGTGAACATTTCTAATTTCTGACTTTAATATAGTAACAAAAAAAAAATATTTATATGTCATTATTCACTCCTCATTATCTGCAGTGATCTCCAGAGTTATTGGCACCCTTAGTAAAGTTGTGTAAAATGTCCTTGTGGTTTATTAGCTCTATATCACACTGAAGATGTGATAGAAATCCAGAATTTAACCAAAGTAAAATCAAAACACCATTTTCTTTTTGCAAATAAAACCAAAGCTGACTGTCTGTAGTGCTATAGTACTCTCATTCTCTAGTACTCTAGTACTATTACAAAATGTGTATTCGTTTAATTCCATATGTATACTTTACTTGTTTAAGCACATTTGTAATACTATATCAGTCAGTCACTTGCGCGTTCTACACCACTTATAGTCGCAGGGGGCCTAGAGCCGATCCCAGGAGACTCAGGGCAGGATACACCCCAGATAGGGTGCCAGTCCAAATTCAAATTTCAAATTCAAATTTTATTTATTTGTCACATACACAGTCATACACAGTACGATATGCAGTGAAATGCTTATCCATCACAGAGCACAAGCCAGCATGTACACACACACACACACACACATACACTTACATACTACAAGCAATTTGGAAACACCAATTAGTCTTTGGCCTGTGGGATTAAACCAGAATACCCAGTGGAAACCAACCACTCACAGGAGAACCTAAAAACTTCACACATACTTACCCAAGAAGGGTATCGAACCCTCAACCATGGAGGTGCGAGGCTACAGTGCTAACAACTACCACCTTGTGCCACTCATGTTTCGTAAGATAAGTAAGAAAAATTTAAATGTTATTACCCTTAGACTTTTGGTCATGGGTAGCGTAGACTACTGAAAGGAAGGTCCCAGGTTCAAACATAAACTTTTATCCTGCTCAGATAAAAATGGAAGTTGCTCCGGTTAAGAGCATCTGCCAAATGCTGTAAATGTAAATAGGGGTATAGAAATTATGTTTTTATGGGACGTTATAGGTTCTAAATTGTGATAAAGTATTTTTTCTAAATTAAATTGAACCAATGCATATTACTGCCTTTTACTGTGGAAAACTTATTACATATTAACATTAATGTTTTATTTTATGTTTAAATTCTTTATGTACACCTTTAAACAAAAGGTTCCTACAGTTTTCTTTGGGTACTTATGGGTTCTTAGCTTTCTAAGAGCAGGACACCAGCCACCATAACCTCCTTACAAAACATCTGTACAGTTTGTAGAGATTCTTGTTGCTACTGTTGTGTAAGTGCTGCATAGGCTCAAATTATTTCTCCATTAACACTCTCATGAGCGCCCCCCAGCGGAAGGAAAAAACATGACTTCTTGATGCAGTGGGGGAAATCCCCGGTTTTTAACGGTTTCTTGCATTTTCACCTTTAAAAGGTCAACGACAATCAGCAGAAGGATCTCCAGTGTGGACCCTCGGAATGTTAAAGAATGTTTTTAGACTGGGAATAAAACTTCAGCCGGACCAGAATAAAGCACTTACAAAAAAAAAAAAAAAGAAAAAAGAAAAAGGAAAAAGTGGAATGAATGAATGAATGAATGAATTAATTAATAACCTTATAAATGAAAGCAATTAAGGAATTCCACAATGGTTTGAGATTTGAAAGTTTTTTTTTTCAATTTCCTTAATTATGTGTAATTAGTTATTCTTTTACAGGTAGATTCAGGTGTTTTTTGTGACAAATTGAATTTAAAATATTACGTTTATTAGGCTTAGTTGTTTACTCACTTACTAAAGCTGTGTGTGTGGAAACTAATAATATTGTATAGGTGTCAGAAGAAGCTGTTGGGATATGTTTAATGACAGTCTTAATATGTCTTCTGTTTCTGTCTGTTAAAAAAAAAAAAAAGATAACACAGGTTGTGTTATTTTGACCCAGCAGTTGGTTTATTCTTCTGGATTCTTCACTTCTGATTAGTATTAAATTAATGTAAATTTTTACTTTTTTTTTTAGTAACTTGTGGTAGGAGCAAGCATATTTTATAGTTTAAAATAAATGCTTTGATATTAATATTATGTGGGATTAATATTGTTTTCCCATTCAGTTTTGTTATTCAAAAAATGAGAACGCGTCATGGTCAAGTCGTAGTTTAAAACAAGCTTTTTCTTTATCCTTATGAAATGTTTATTATAAATTGTAAATTCAACATTAAATATCATATTCATATAGTGTTTGTTGAGAATTTGAAAAGGGGTGAATGTTTTGTGTTAAATCCAGATGGAGCGCCGTATCCTGCTATCTCTCACATGTTAAATAGTGAGGTAAATTAGACAGAAATATACACTAAATTCTTGTTCACGTTATGTATTTTTGTGTATTGACAAGGTCAATACACAAAAACGTAAATGTTAGTTATATTGCAACATTAAGTGATGCTGTATAATCCGTAGGTGGACCAACATGATGAGGATGATATCTGCAAAATATGGAGATGACTGGAGCATTGTTCCATGTTTTGTTCCTTGGGGATGAGACAAGAGGGACCTGACAGATTTTTTCCATTGTTGGAGGCAATGCTATTGATACAGACTCTTGTTCAGTGTTTTTTTTTTTTTTTTTTTGTCATTGATGATAAGTAGTGTCTTCTCACCTGGGAATTTCTCCAACATACTGTAGATCAGATTGATGGACATGAGTCATCATCCTTTAAGTTTTTGAGGACAACAGTTTTTTCAACGTTAAAAAAATTAAAAAATCATTTTTGTTTTTAATGTCATTTTGAAGGAAATAAAATAGTAAAGTTCAATAACTGAGAGTTAACATATTAAGAAGGGAAATGTTTGTGTCATGTGGGCATTATAAAAAAACTTAAGAATCTGTTTATTGAAAACTTATATATAAAATGTTTAAACATTGTATTAAATGCAAAAAAAATGCTATTCAAATCAGACTTATAGGGGCGTCTTGTTTTTATTGTTTTACAGAGTGTTAATGTTCATTTTTTTTAAATATATTTAACAAATGGTCACCTTGGGATTATATGGTTTTGTCTGACATTTTTGTCAAAATTAAGTTATTCACATTTTCTTATTCTGTGACAATCTATTTAGATTATGTGAAGTTGTGTACATTTTGGGTCTTTTTTTTTTTTTATTTATAAAAAAAATCTAATGGAATGTGTCAACCCAGCAAGAGTGATAATTTAACCCACTGGATGGGTCAGATTAACAACCCAGAATTCTGGGTTAAATGGTACAACTCAGCGCGTGTTCTGTCCAATAGTGACCCAGAGGCTGGGTTTGCTGAAGTATTTAGTTGTTTTTTAACCCAGCAGTTTTTAGAGTGTGGGCTTCTCTGTGTACTATTGTTTCCTCCCACTGTCCAAAGACATGCACTAATGCAAGCTAATCGACGGTTCCAGATTGCCCAAAGTGTGTGAATAAGCGCGTGTGTGCCCCTGTGATGATTGCCACCCCATCCAGGGTGTACCCTGCCTCGTGCCCCAAGTCTCCTGGGATAGGCTCCAGACCCCCGTGACCGACCCTTTATATAGATAAAATGAAGCAGTATACAACAGAATTTGTCTGAGACCCATTCTTTCAATCTAATTTAATGTTTCAGAACATATCACATACTTAGCACAACATATATTCCATTTCAAGTCCCGATTGGAGCTTGTCCAGTGCACCGTTTAAGAGACTGTAGTGCAATTACACTGTAAAAACTACATATCCCGTGAACACCCACTAGCATTAGCTGATATGTGATGACTTGTAACTCGTTTCCTTATTGATATTATTATACACTTTTGGAATGATATATGCATAGCTCAAGAATAGCATATGTTTGTCTGGGTTTGATTAGACAACTAGTTGGCAATCGTCGTTTATAAACCGCTAACTAGCTAATTAGCGAGCTACCTAGCTTGCTGGACAGATAACACGGAAATCCGCATAGCTAGGGAATACCCGGATGAAAGGCAGACATTTGATTGGTCTAGATGATGCCAACGGAAATACACGCACAAAAGTTGTGTGCCCTTTATAAAGAAAATGTAATAAATCTAGACATTAAATGAATGTAATACGTTTAGACGTGAAACAAAAAATAGTTCCCCCCCCCCTGTAACACAATATAAAAACAACGTGAAAGACATATAACGTATATATAACTGTAGCATTAACAATTTCTTATAATTGCTAGAATGAAAACACAAATGTGTATATTCGTACAATTTTTAATAAAATAATAATAGTAGTAGTAATAAACGTTTACGTTCCAAATATCGATCGGTGGCGTCACGAGTGACGTAATTACGCCATTTGCGTTTTCACGGCTGCTCACGTAACGCGCGTAGCGTGCCTGTTGCTTTCGCTCGCGCGCGCTCTCTACCCAGCATGCACTGCGCATTTTAGCCATCTTGTTGAGAGGTGGAAATTTTTTTTTTCTTCAGAAATTTTGCTTCCCGAACTCTGTCTGTGAGCCCCGAATCACTTTTACTCACAGCGATTTATCGTCTCGTTGGCGTCTTTACACGCGAAGTAGCGCAAATTGCGTCTTGGGAGATGTGTTTGTCGTAGTCGTGGCGTAAAAACAACCCGTTTGCTGAAGTATTCCGTGTGTGTGTTTTTTTTCCTCTGTATCATAAAATAAGATGCTAAATGTGAGGCCGGGGGGAAGCGGGCCCCCAGCTCGCGCCTCGGACTAAAGTGACAGCTGAAGCCCGGGAGAGGCGAGAGCGAACCCGGCCCAGTGCGCACCGCGGACCCGGGACCCAGGCCGGTAAACAAAGAAAAAAACTGACTGATATTGAAATCGAATTTGGATTTTAAGCGATTTTAATGGCCGTCTCTTGGTTTGATCGAGCGTTAGGAATGCAACAGGATAGAAGAAGAAGAGGAAGAGCGATGACGTATGATCGTTTAGGCTAACAGCTTAAAAACCGATTTGGATCCAACGCCACTTTTTCCTCCCCGTGTTCGCGTCTCTTCTTTAGGTTTATAAAAGAAGTGCGCGTTTACGTTTCGGTATTTTTCCCCCCCTTCTTCAGGCTCCGCGCGTTGTTTAAGCAGGGCGTCCATTTGTCTACAACACAAGTGTCTGAACACGTTTAAGATGTCAGCCAAGAAGAAGAGCTGCTTCCAGATCACCAGCGTGACCCAGGCTCAGGTGGCCACGGTTGGCTGCGCGGACGACGCCGAGAGCCTGGACGACCCGGACGAATCCCGGGCCGAGGACGCGGCGTCGGAGATCTACGAACCGGAAGTGTGCGACCGGAGGAGCTCGGCGTCGCACGGTGCGTCCAACAGCGTCGGAGACACGCACCCGGGACTGTCTCACCAGGCTGGAGGTCCTGGTGCAGCGGGTGGTCCTGGTCAAGCCGCCGCCGCCGCCACCACCACCAGCTGTAGCTCTCGTTTCCGAGTGATTAAGCTCGACCATGGCACAGGAGAGCCTTTCCGCAGGGGCAGGTGGACATGCACAGAGTATTACGAGAAGGAACCTGAAAGGACTGCAGACGGGACCAGGCACCCTAACGAACACGCCCCTGACCGGGATAGCGGATTAGGCACCTCTGTCGTGGTTCAGTCCAGCCAGACTTCTGATGTGACGAGCAACACCGTGCTCGACCTGTCCGCCTCGCACGCCCCTTTCGAATCCAGTAATGACCCCAATAAAGCGGCGGTCCCGTCCCAGGCTCTTCTTGCACCCCTGCAGTCTCACGTCCAAATATCTCCTGTTACCCCTCAAGCTTATCAAACTCAACCGCAGCAAAATCCCCAATTACCCTTGGGCCTCCACATGCCAAGCCAAACTAGCATGATGCCCGAGTACGCGTCACAGCACTTGCCTCATGCCGTTCCCATGCCAGGGGATCTCGGGATCTCCGTACCGGCCAGCCAACCGGGACCTTCTGTTCCGACCCTGTTGGACTGGGCAGGAGTGATGACCGTGGCGGGGATGGCGCCTCTCGCTCCTGGACCTTCGGTTCAGATCGGACAGTATTCTGGTGTCGCCATGACAGCCGGCCAAAATTCGCCCGTTCCGAGCACGGTGGGCATGCCGGCGCCCGAACAGAGTCGGAGGAAATCGGACGCGGCCGCCTCTGCGCCCCTTATCGCCCCGCTTAAGGATGCTGCGAAACCTTTGATTACAGAGGAGTTGCCCCTTATCCCCAACCCAGCGGTGAACAGCCTGTTCGGGATCCCCATCCCCATCGACGGGGATGAGGACAGGTGAGCATTAGTTTACAGGAAACCCCGCCTCCTTTATGGCTGTGTTCATGTTAATGTTTATAAAACATGTATGTGTCTGTTATTTACCTTATTATTTTAGTCAACTTCCTTTTTTGTGTTTGCTGTAAACACTGCATGTGTGCCTCGTTTTTACGCTCTGAATCTGTTCAACACTTAATCAGTTAAACACTTGCACTCTATCTGATTAGGTTCACATCTTTCGTCTAGGGGAACTTCTCTTAGACTACGTGTCCGTACATCAGACTCTACATCTGAAGAGCCTAATGTCTGATTTACACTAAATCTCAGTGCTTTTGTATTATTTTTAATAATAATAATAAGAAGAAAAAAACAACTTTCTGCTTCACTTGATAACACCTGACCTAGGAAGATTTGTCGCAGTCTAGGGTGCTTCAGGTCACTCGAACTAGTGAACACGACGTCATCACTACGGGACTGCCGTGCTTCTTTAAAACCGAATCCAAGGAACGTTACATTTAGTCTAGGAAATATCATTATAGCGGACTTGACAGTGCTTTACCATCAATGTTTCCTGTTTACGGGGCATCACGTCTCCTGTGTGAATCTAGGCAACGTGTGTCAATCACAGGAGCTTCCCGTCACTTCTCAGTTCATGTCTGACTTCACCTGATTGGTTGGATTTTTTTGATTTACACTAAATCTAGGTGAACTGCCTGTATACACACACTCTCTCCTTCTCTTTCTAGGGAATTTCGCTCTCTTTCGTGAACTTGACCTGTACTGAAGTTTTATTTATTTTTATTAAATTGTTTTACCACTTGAATACCTAATGGAAATTTCTCGTTGCTTGTAGGGGGCGTGGCCTAAAGCCTGATGAAGTCGTTTAGACGTTGTTGTTATAGTTATTATTAAAGTTATTTGTAATAATTTTGGATGTATTAATGATGAGACCACGCAGAGAGGAAGTTCACTCATTAAGGCCCCTACACAGCTGAGGAGTGCAAGCTAAGGCCAACTTGTTATAAAAATAGACTTTTTCAATTTTTTTATTTTGTGAACTCTCTCCTCCTCCTCCGCTACTCCTCCACCAAGTTTCAGCTTCGCGCACTTGTTTCGCGATGAGCCAGAAATAAAGAAGTGGCCGCTGTCCATCTAGCTCGCTAATCAGAAGTTCACGTTCCAGTTCCTTTATTTTAGTCATACCCGGACTCTTTCTCTGTCTCGTCGATCTTCGGAACAAAGAAAGAAAAAACAAACCACGCACACAATCGAGCCGCACGCGCTCTGACAATTTAATCTCATGGCGGTTAACGCGAGACGTAATTACAATTTTTAAAAAGAAGATCCTGATGTGTTGATGGAGTTGTTTATCTTCTCACTCATTGCCGTTCACGTAGGTTAGCTTTGTAGCAACTTTCCAATGAAGAGTGTATGTGTGTGTGTGTGTGTGTGTGTGTAAGAGCGTGTGCGAGGTGTGTGTGTCGCACACCCCGAGGGCATGATGGTTAAATGAGATTAGGACAGAGAATGTTTGGCATGAGATCAAACCCAGAAATGCATAGTTGTGGTTGGTGTGTTTCAGGAACTCCGAAGTGCTGATGGTGTTGGTGTGCAATAATAATATTATTATTATTATTATTATTATTATTATTAATACTCAATCATAATAATATTATTATTATCATTAGCAGCTGCATACAGATGTTATCATGTTGTGACCAGTTTCCTGGAATTACTGCATCCGTACATCTTGCTATAAATTCATGGCAAGGTCATATATAGGTGACTGGTTTTAGTGGGTAAGTTTCAGGGGTCGAATTTGAGTAAGTGAACTTCAGGGTCAGGTTGTACTGGTTAAGGTCAAGGTTTGAGCAGTTGGGTTTAGCTGCCCGGTTTGAGTTGAAGCACCTGCATGGGCTTTACATGTCTGGGTTTAAGGGGTCTAGCGAATTGCTTTCAGGGGTTTCAGGGCTCACGGTGTAACAGGTTTGTTAGCGTTTGAGCTTGAGTCGGGGGATTAGCAGTTAAACCCTGAATGTAATGAGCTTCTGACAGCGTAGAATCTTCTGCTGAATGGAAATTCATCTGGTTCATCTGGTTTCTTTCCCAAGACGTCCTGGGGTGATGTAGGTCGGCCTCGCGGTTCGCAAACGGGCCGTGTTTTGAAACGGAGAAATTTGGTTCCAGCGGTGAAAAATTACATCAGTGTTCACGGCATTCTACAACAACAACAAAAAAAAAAGAGAGAGAAGATTTAAGGGAAATAAGTGCAGAGAGGGTTGAGTTGGAAATTTCACTCACACACCCACCCACACACACACACCTGTGTATTGTATATACACTGCCAGTCAAAAGTTTGTGCACCCTTTCTAACGTCACGGCCGTTCCTGATCAGATTTTTATTTCTTTCTACAAGTTTATGACGAGCCTGGAAGCTTCCGAAATGCACAATAATCCCTTTAGAAGAGTCGATATTGAGATGCGTCCGCTACTCATGATCTGTAAAGCCTTCATAACGCCTCTATTCTGAGGTGATTTCTCAGGCTGGTGACTCTAAATGGTAAAACTTCTCCTCTGCAGCAGAGGTAGGTTTTTGGTCTTGCTTTCCATGAGAGCCGGTTTCATCAGTGGTCCTTTAATGGGTTTGGCAAATAAACTCACTTGACAATTCTGTCCTTGTAAGAGTTATTCCAGGACTGATGACTTCTGTGAGTTAAAAAAAAAAAAAAAACGGTTTACCTTTTGCCATGTGTTATTTTATTTTATATATATATATATATTTTGGGGGGGGGGACAGCATCGTGTATTGAATATAGAAAACAAATCCAAAATCTTTTGACTGGTACTATACGTGTGTGTATAATGTATATATGTATATAGAACAAGAGACAGAGACTGTACCTTATGGCTGAAAAAAGTGAAGAAAAAACACATTCACACGTGAAACACACACACACACCCAGAACATGGAGTGTGGACTTGAACGTGACCGAGGAAAAGCCGAGAGTCTGGTACAGACCTGTTTCTGTTCTCTTTTGGTTTTGTAGACTGGCTGATGTTACGTGCACTGAAATGTGGCGACTGAATGAGCGTGAGTCTGGATCGCCAGGGCCGCCTGTGCACTGAAACTTTAGTTATGAGCTATAAAAGTCCATTTATATATATATAAAAACTAAAAAATGAGCAAACACTTTATCACATCTTGCCAGTCCAGAGTTTGTCAGATTCAGCGAGTACAGTGCGCCGTTCAGTTACCAGTTACTCCTGTTCATCCATCAGTCTTTAAGTTTCTTAATTCGTACGAACTTTCAAGAACGAATGATTTAAAAAAACATTTCTGTCTGTCTCCGGATTCCGGTCTCGTGCCTCCCTGATACTGACATCATTCTGGATGGCGACTGGGCCGCCAGGTCTAACAGCACCATTAATTGCTTTCAGATTCCTTTATTCTTGGGAAAGTATCAGCGTGGCGTCGGTTGAGCTCGAGCAGATGAGGGTGACGAGTTTGACTCGGGGTTCAGGGTTGGGCTGATGTAATGTAATTGGCGTGTAGGGGTTTGTGGGTTTAGTGGTTTATAGAATAAAAAATTGTAAAAAGTTCGTTATTTGGTCACACTGTTATATTTTTGGAGCTTTTAACGTATCCCATATTAAATGCGCTAACCCGGAGAGAACGGCGTGTACGCGTGTCCAGGTCGTCCATCTCTCGAAACGCACGCACGCTCGCTCGCCGCCACAGCAGCGTCAAGTGTTCTCGCTGCCACGTTATGACGATGCAGCTTGTACTCGTGCGATCATAAATCGACTTAAGTGTTGTGGTTTTCAGAAGCGAAAAGCAGCGGAGGATGTTTGCTGATGCATTTTTTTTCTTCATTTTTCTCTTCGACTTCCTCTCGAAAAGGCAGCCTTTCAGTTCCTGAGTTGCACATTCACCCCCCCCCCCCCCCAGAGGAAATGCAGTGGCACAGTGTGTGAACTGCTTTGATCTTGTGTCTCTGTGCACACTCTGAGATGCAAACTTGATGCGTCTTCACACACACACACCGCACACACACCGCGCACACACACACACACCGGATCCTGCTTTACCTGTTCTTTTCTGCAGTGTTTTTTCATCTCCGTCTTTTCAGTCCGAGGCGTTTACATGACGGTGTCTTTCTGGTGTCCTCGATATGTCGGGGTTCCTCCACGCTCGAGACTTCTCCCTCACCACTTTTTAACAGACCGAAGACGTGTGACGAGAGTTCATTATCGGACGCGGGTGAATAAATGAATCCGGCTTCGATCCGAGTCATTTCTGTCGCCCTCTAGCGCGAGCCCGCGAGTGTGCGCGTCACATTTCGCTGAGCCTCGAGTGAGTTTGGTAATCTGCAGATTTGCCTCTGTGTGTGTGTGTGTGTTTGTGAGATCAAGAGCATCGCGTGTAAATCATTCAACACCTCTACGGGTGACAAAGTGCCCTCGGCCAGGTAGTTTATCCGTGTTTATCCGTCTCTGTTTTCATTGTGATATAATCCGTTGTACCAAAGTCAGTTGGAAGTATAAGCTGATGTCACTCAAATTCAAAATTTGAATTATATACACAACATTACACAAGTACGTTTGGCAGTGAAATGCTTACACGACTATTAGTGACCTAAAGAAAAAAAAAAAAGGGAGAGAGAGAGAATAAGAGACGCAAATGCCAGTAGAAAAGAATTTTGGATATAAATTCGACTCCGCCCTCTTTTAATGTTTCACTGGGTTTCATTAAGTGCTTGTTTTGTGTTAAGTGGCTTTCTTAAGGCCACACAGCTGTTTAGGTCCCAGTCCTTGAGTTCTCTTCGCATTGTGTGTGTGTCTGTGTGTGGAAAAGCTGTGCGTCCTACTGTTGTTTCACGACGTCACATTTCACGTGTTCAGGACGGTTTTACGTCCACGTTTCTTCTTCCAGGTCAACACTAATCCATCCTTGCGTCTCTCCGTTCTCGTAGTCGCTTCAGCAGTCTCCGTCGTCGTTGTGTTTGCTTGATGCAGGACAGTAAAGTGACCCTTATGAAACGGAGTAACGTCTTTGCCACGACGTGGTTGTTTAAGAAACGAGAAGCTCCTCACTTGCGTCTATTAGGGTTAAATAACTATTTGCTTAGTTACATCCAGGTGGTGACTTGTGCAAGTCGAACTGTAATATTTGGTGATTTATTTTTTAAAGCTTTAACTTGAACCTCCCTGCCGTCTTTGTTGCCGTGATCCGAGTCTCTAATAGAAAAACCCTTTATCGTACACTCTGTGCTTTTTGCGCGTTTTAAAAGTTTGAATTGAGCGTCGCAGACAGTGTGTGTATTTTCTCTACATAAATATCAGTTCTATATCGGTGCGCTCGGCTAATCCGGGGGGCCAGGCTGCACCTCTGCGACCTCCCGTGGGTCCGCAGAGCCCCAACAGGAGGGGGGGTTATTACGGCCAGAAATACCCTGATCCTTCTGTTCGGCTCCCGGAAAGAAAATGTTCCAGGATTTCTAGGAAGAGAGTCTGGTTTACATTCGCTCGCTGAGGAACCCAGCAGGATCGACGCCTCCCTCCAGCCTCCTCTACCACTTTCACCCTTTCGTTTTCTCTATATAATACAGTCTTTATCCGGAGAAAACAAGAGAATGCGTTATTATTATTATTATTATTATTATTATTATTTTGATTACGGATATCTGGATCAGGCTCCCAATCCTCAAGCCTTCCTGGGTCGCCAGATCTAACGGCGCCGATCGTGAATGTGTTCGATTGCTTTCGGATTTTCTGAGGGAAAATATCAGCATGATGTCGGTTCAAGAATCCAAACTACGTCAAGTAAAAGTTTTCTGGAAAAGCGAGAAACTCTAGTAGATCGAGAGACAACCTTGTCTTTATTTCGCCTATATTTC
This sequence comes from Clarias magur, assembly GCA_013621035.1. Lineage (NCBI taxonomy): Eukaryota > Metazoa > Chordata > Actinopteri > Siluriformes > Clariidae > Clarias > Clarias magur. Next base: position 230,019 of record QNUK01000422.1, read on the forward strand.
TGAGATCAACAAATCTAATCTAGCGAGCAAGCTAGGCTAACGTGTTAGCTGGTACTATCTTAAGCAGTTTCTGTTTATTCTCATATTTATCAGTGTTTATGTTTGATGGTTTGGTTAAAGAACGAATCCCACAGGGGCAGGTGTTCCTCCTTACCTGGCTTTCTCTTTCTCCTTTTCTTTTCTTTCTAACTTCTCTCGCTCTCTCTCTCTGTATGTCTCCATCTCTCTGTCTCTCTGTACTCCGGTTCGGAGCAGGAACCCATCCGCGCTTTTCTACAAAACCTTCCAGCCGGGTGTCAGGCTCCAGAGGTAGAGTATGTGTGCGTGAGCTTTAGCTTTAGCATCTAAGCGTGTGCTGCATGGCATGGTGGTTCCAGCCAGCTGTGTCGTAACGGCTAACTTAACGGCAGCTTCGGCACACGAGCAAGCGAGCGATAATCCGCAAACAGCTGGAACGGGCTGTTTACTTTTTTAAAAAATTATTATGATTATGATTATTACAATTTTATTTATTTATTTATTTGTGTGTTTGTGGTTTTTTTTTATTTTTTATTTTTTAATCCTGCTTGAGTTGCCTAATGGGCTGACATTGAGCGAGTTTTATATTTTGCTGTGTGTGTTTGGGCTTTAAACTGGATTTGTGTAACACGCGCTGGATTGTTGGATCGGTGCTGCACGTTCACTCCACATCTGGCTTCCCTGCTGATCGGACAACAAAACAAACAAACCGCCCCAAACCAGTGTTAACGTGTAGAGGTCTCGCGGCGTGACGTGAGGAAACGTATCGGAGGTCACATGACTCCTGGACAAGCAGGAAACAATTGAAAAAAAATGTTTAATGTCTTATTGAAAACTCTTTACTCTTCTTATTTTTACATTTACATTTTTACATTTGATCAGTGTTCTTATAAGTGTTTCACGTCATGTCATACTGTGTGTGTGTGTGTGTGTGTGTGTGTGTGTGTGTGTGTGTGTGTGAGACAAATAGAATTTGAAACAAATTTTAAATTTCAAATGCTTCAAGGAATTCACATTTTAAATAAGGTACATATATATTATTAAATAGATCAACATTACTCTTAATTCTTCTACATTTAAAACTAGATTCAGTTTACATTCATTCACTTGTAGTATTTATATTTTATAGTATTTATACAAGCGAAGATGCAGAATTTCTCAAATAATTGATTTTTTTTTTTAACTTGCTGTACAATTTTCTTTTTTGAGAAAATGTACTGTTAATCTGAAAGTTTTACATTTTTGTATCTTTGTGTAATAATTCCAAATATTTTGCATTGCTTAATAATTTTAAGAATTGCGATACAATATAAATGTACAATATAAATCATTGATATTTTTCTGAGTATCAAAACATTTTAATCTGATTTATTTTTAGAAAATAAATTGAATTATATTAAAATGTAAAAGTGCAATACAACAATAAAATGTAAAAAATTTCTTTTAAAAAAAAAAAAAAGAATAATATATTTTGAAGTTAGACATAAAGCACGTTATTACGTCCAGACCACTTCATAAAATTAAGGGATTAATAATATGATAAATTATATTTTAATATATAAAATTTATGCATAGATCAGCATGTACAATAATGTTAAAAAAGTGGAAAAGGACATAAATACTATTATGAAATTCTAATGTATGAAATTTCTTTTACTTTAAATTGTAATGTAAAAGTGAAATAACTAGTTTTAAAAAAGTGCCAGAAATTCCTTTTTTTTTTAAATCTTTTTTTAAATCTCCTATCTTTTTGAATAAATATTTATTATGTATTCAGTCCTAATTTACAGTATTTTTTAATTATTATTATTAATTCCCTCCTTCACATTTCCTGTCCAGGTTGTTAATCATTGTTCCTCTGCATCCTACCATCAGCTTCACTAAGCAATGAATCATTACTGTATACATCAGTAATTGCAACTGTGTGTGTGTGTGTGTGTGTGTGTGTGTGGTTTCTTGCTGCCTGGTTGTCAGAGTGAAGCTCTTTGATACTTAAAGGGACAAAAAGGTGTCGCGTGTGTGTATTGAGGAACACTCTGGATCTTCTCTGATTTAATTAGTGAAGCGAATCATATCTGTAGTCATCAGATGACTCTCTCGTAAACGTGACCGGATATCCTCCTTAATCAGATCATAATAAATCACGTTTTTTCCCCCGTCATCTGATTTGGCTCGTAGTGAGCGCGGCGATTCTGTCTCCCTGGTGTCTCTTAAAGAGTAACGCCAACTTTTAAAATCGGTAACATGCAGACTGAACATTCGAACAGCTCTGAGACTCCGCCCCCTCACCGAGCTATACTTAAACGAGCACGGGGTTTTTACTGTTGACGGTTATTGAGCTTGTGTTTGTGTTCTCACACACGTTAGCGGTAACCGTTATTTTGTCTATTAAACTGTTAGACTTTTTTTCCGTGTGCGGGACTTTCTGTTTCGCTTCTTTCGTTCACTCGGCGATGATCACGAGCGCCCCCTGCTGGAACTGGAGCTGTTGACGATCGTGTTTAAAGACGTCCTGCGTTTAGCGGGAGTTTGGGTTATTTATCCGACTCTGGTTAAAGCGGCGGTATGCGACTTTACAAGCGCGCAGTTACTAGTCACATGTTCATGAATAAACGACAGATGGTTGTTCGTTTCAGTGAAGTTGGAGTTGATAATTCTATGCCTGACTAATCCAAAGCGCAAAGTTGACACGCATAAAGCAAACGCGTATTTCTCACAGATTTGTGTTTAGCTAGCGGGATAGGCCACACCCACAAGCAACAAGCTACACATGTGACGTCACAGAACAGACTTAGAAGATGCTTCACAGTCGTGGCTTCCGGGACTGGATCTCAGAATTTTCTGGTGTTGAGCGCACACGACATTGTAGTTCGCTCACTAAACCTAATCCATCACCGCTCCATACGCGACCTTTCTGTTGTGTGATCTGTGAACTCACTGCTGTAACGTTACAACATTCTGTAATAGAAGTTTAACAATGTAATCTATGCACCTCTCTCTCTGCCTCTCGTCCTGACGGCTTCTTCCTTTTGTGTTTCAGCGCCTCGGGAGCGAGCGTCGTCGCCATTGACAATAAAATAGAGAAAGCAATGGTAAGTACCCGCGTCACAACCAGCACGCTTGTCTGTTTCAGCCATGCTCACAGGTTAGCTCGTGTTCACAAAAAGTCAGCTTTGGTTATTGTTTATTCTGTTCTGAGGAAACTCTCACTATTTTTTATTAGATATAAAACTTTAGATTAGCTTTCGCACTCTAGGTTAGCTTTCACACGCTCTCGCTGTCTTGACATGCTAGATTACGCACTCCAGATTAGCTTTTACATGCTATCTTAGCGGTTCCTCTGTAGATCATCTTTGACATGCTATCTGAGCTCACACACGGTTTTTTTATTTTTTATTATTTCCCCTCGCACTTTCGCTCTCTAGATTAGCTTCTGGGTGCTAAATTAGTTAGCGTTTGTCTCTTTTGATAAGCTTTCGCTGACTAGGTTAGCGCTCACAACTTTAACTTTTACATCCTAGGTTTCACAACGTTCACTCGCCGAGTTTGCTCTCACTTTTTTAGATTGCTTTTACTATCCACATTAGCTTTCTTACACTAGATTAGCGTTCACATCCTAAGTTAGCTTTCGCATGCTATATGTTAGTGTTCATCTCTCTAGATTATCCTTCACTCACTACGCTAGCACCCACGCTTTAGATTATCCCTCTCTCGCTAGATTAGCTTTCGCTCGCTAGTTTCGGGTGTTAAATCTTTGGATTCATGTTCTCCGGGTGGGATGAGCGACATCGGCCTTATGATTGGTGAGATCGGTGGTTATGCAGGCGCCGCTCGACTTGACTCCACCCACTTAAGACGACGAGGGGCGGGGTATGAATTGGGACACTGTCTGCTGAGACAAATAAAATTAAATTTAAAAAAAAATCGCACCATGTTACAGTTTATCAACATGTAAAGGGAATTTCTGAGGAAGGTTCTGTTTACGCTGAAAATGTCACACTCTCACACACTCACACACACACGGGCCACGCCCCTCGACCGCGGATACTTCTGCGAAACGCCACAGGACAAACCTATAGCTGAGCTCTGTTCGTATGACGCAAAACCAGAATCCACCCGTCATCTTTATTTTCTGTAACACACACACACACACACACACACACACGTCTCAACATGCAGCTCTGGCCTCAGGCTTCACCTCCGGCTGAAAACCGAAGCAGGTACATTATATAACTTTAAAGTAAGTGTGTGTGTGTGTGTGTGTGTGTGTGTGAAACATCACGGGGAACGTTAATCCTGCCGAGGGTCTGACCGAGCTCTATATACATCAGTGTATGTCACATCAGCTGTGATGTCACTGGGGAAGGGGCGGGGCTTATTTGACGGACAAGCTTTGACATTTTGTGCTTGTGTGTGTGTGTGTGAAAGCGTAACCGTAGCAACAGGTCAAACAAAAGGTTTATGGTGTCTGACGTTTGCGTTGCCTCCCGCGCAGGATCTGGTGAAGAGCCACCTGATGTACGCCGTGCGCGAGGAGGTCGAGGTGCTGAAGGAGCAGATCAAGGAGCTGTGCGAGAGGAACTCCATGCTGGAGCGCGAGAACGCCGTGCTCAAGTCCCTGGCCAACAACGAGCAGCTCTCGCAGCTCTCGGCCCACACGACGGGCACGACGCCGACCGCGGCCCTGACGGCGACGCCCACGCCGGCATCGAACCCGCCGCAGCCCAGCGTGTCCTCCGCTTAAACCCGCCGCACATCGCACCCACCAGCACGTCCTCCTCCTCCTCCTCCTCCTCGCCCAGCACCAGCTTTAACCAGCAGCGCTTCAGTGTACTTCTGTGTGTGTGTGAGTGTGTATGAGTATGTGTTGGGACCAGAAACGATACAGAAGTGTTTTTTTTTTTGTTGTTGTTGTTGTCGTCGTCGTCGGGTTTTTTTTTTTTTTTTTAAGACGAAGAAGAAGAAAAGAAAAAAAGCCATGAGAAGGGTTTATTTTTTAAAGCCGTTTTCGAGCAAGAGTCTATTTTTCGGAGCTGATCATACTTCATGAAAAAGAAAAAAAATAGTATAAAGTATATATTATTATTATTATTATTATAATTTTTTTTTTTTTTTGCGCTTGTGTCAAATCACCAGTCAGTTATTTATTCGAGGGCTGCTACGTTCACACGTCCCCCGACTGTAAAGAAACGCTTCTCTCACTCGACCCAGGAAAAAAAAAAAACTCAAGTGCAGCCGGTAGAATCGTACACACACACACACACACACACACACACACACACACGCTTCTAATCACACACGTGAGATAAAAGCAGCGGGTTCAAACACTAACAGCCCTTTGTTTTTACCTCTCAACTGCGAATGTGAAGGGGTCACATGAGTGAATGTACTTTTATTGTCCTCCTCTGTAAAGTGTGTACAGAGTGTGTGTCCAAGAAGAAGAAGAAGTGAAGAAAGATCTTCAGTTCTGAGGGACAACAAAAACATTTGACCCCCCCCCCCCCTCTCTCTCTTTCTCTCTGCACCCGGACTCTTGTACGTTTTGTCGCTTGGTTTTCACGCTGTTCACGTTCCGGCTGCTTGAGACGAGAGGGTCCTGGTCCTGATCTGCGCTTTTAAACACACATGCTTCAGTCTCATTTAGTCCAAAACACAACTCCGGGGGTTTACACTGTACGACACTGACGGAGTCTTGATTAGGGTTGTTTTTTTTTTTTCCTTCCCAATTATGCTTTTTTTTTTTTTTTTTTTTCACCTCCTGGCTAAACTGTGTATGGATTCGGATGATAAATCTGTGTTATGAAGGATTCGCCATCTAAATGATGAAACAGAACGATTTTGTACGTGTGCGGGTTTTGTATAAATAGGAACACAGATAACGAATATGAAATTATTTTTATCTTAAAATCACCTTTAAATAAAAGTGACACGATGCAACTTTGAATTATTCCACTTCCATTAAAAAGTAAGGCATTCGAAATTAAGATTAAAGAAACCAACGTTAAAAATTTATACTTAAGAAAAAAGGCCATTTTAAAGTTTTTGAAAAAAAAAAATCACAATTTAAATGTTTTACTAATCAACTGTCCCTACATTATACTAAAATAAATGCTAATAATATTTAATATTCAGTGATTAATCAATTCTTTTTATATAAAAAAAAAGTGGTTTAAGCAGATAAAGTGGAACATTAATTAGATGGATTAAATTAAAAACAAACCCTTTTACTCTTGTGTTCAGGTTTCTTTCCCCCCTCTCTAAATTTTGCATTAAATGTATAAAATACTGCTGATTTAGATTTTCCGTTCCGTTCGCTTTAGTGAGAAAAAAGGAAAAAGCGCGAGGAAAAAGAATTTGTGTAAATGTAAAAAAAAATAATAATAATAAAGTGTCTAGATTTACGAGTATAAATGTATCTTCTTTATTAATTTATTATAAGAAATCAATATAAGAAGCGCTGTGGGTGCGGAGATCGAGCAAGGACGAGAAGTTCGAACAGACGTGACCGCATGAGAAATCTCGTTTACTATGGCGTCGATCTGGACGTAGCTATTCGTTGTTAAAAGCAGCTGGTTAAAAGATCTCGAGAAGTTCAACCTGGAAAAAGAAACGAATCAATAATCTCCTCATCCTCAAGTGTAGATCTTCAGCAGAGTTTTGCACAAATGAATCCAAACTGGGATGATGATGATAATTATAATGAAAATAACCCGGACACGCCTATAAATGAAATCTTCTCCGTCGTCACGGCGCGTGCTGAGCGCTGAACAGAGGGTCGTACAGTGTATTCCCCAAATCACGACTCCGGAACACGAAGCACAAGTCCAACCCTTCGGCTGGGTCTCATTTAAGAGCCCCAAGTGTGAGACGATCATGTGACCGTGAGACTGGCTGTGTTTCCTGACATTTAGTGTAAATCCTCCCCCCCCAAAAAAGAAATGATACAATCATGTTCTGCCCCGAAAAACAGCCAAAGTGTTACGCTCCTAAATAAGACGCGGCCGACGCCCGACATGTGTCTCATTCGGAGCTTCCTCCATAAGAAGTAGCGAGTGAGATGATTAAGGTTCCTCTAACGAGACACACCCGACACGCCCCCCTGACTCGTGTTTGTTGTTTTATTTATCATCTTTTCAGGTTGGGATGGGGGTTTACACAAAATAAAATAAATAAATAAATAAAATGAAAGCTGTGAAAAAATCGTTTCAACCGACTTTGTTAACCAAAGATGCAAAGCAGTGTAATTTTTTTTTTTATTTTTTTTTTTTTAATCTTATGCACATTTTGTTATTGTTCACGACCGTTGTCGCTTTTTAGCATGTTCTTGCATGTTCTAGTATTTTCTTTTTTTTGTTTCTTTTTTTTTTTTTTCTATGTCGAACCACTTCCATACCTCATGTTTGTATTCTGGTTGTGAGATAGCAGGCTGTGAACAATGTCATTGAATGGGGGGGGGGTTGGGGTTAAGGGTGTGCCGGAGGGGAGGGGGGGTGCAGGGGTGTCAACGAAAAAAAACTAGTGTTCTTTCTGCGCACTAGCCGGCGGGGGGGAAAAAAAAATGAAGTGAGCCATGTTTTTTTTTTTTTTTCCTTTAAATGGTGTTGGAGTTTCATATGCCAATAGTTTTGTTACATTGCAAAAACAAATTTAATGTATTTAAATAAATGCAATATTCAAACTCATGACACTGCAGGGTGGCTTTTCTTTTGACCCGACGCGGTTTTATTTATTTAATTACCTCGTGTTTATTGTAATACCTCATATCTGAAGCGTCTACGGTACCCGCGCCATGCATCATGTTTATTAGAGTACCTCATTATAATACCTCATTATACCTTATTATAGGACCTCAAATGTAATACACTGTTTATTACAAATAACTCATTACGCCTCACTTGTTAACACTAAGTACCTCATTTATTGTAGTACTTTTTGTGTTTCTGTGGAAAATGTATTTAAGGCCACATTAATGGCCCTCAGGGTGAGAAACTGTGGAGGATTTTATTGAATTTCAATTATATATTAGTAAATTGGTACTGTAAGGGAGCCAATGTCCAATACCCAGAAGGCCTCTGTGAAAGAGGCGTATCCGAGAAAAACAGAAGGCAAAAACCCTCCTGTAACTCATTATACCTAATTTGTTATATCACCACACTTCTTATTATACCTCGTGTTTATTATATTATAATAGCTTTTTTTCCTCCTTCATTTGTTATATCTCATATTTGTGGTATCATCATCTTGGCATATGGCCGTGACATCAGGGACGAGACGTGTATTGATGGAGGAATCTGATCAGTCAGTAAATTCAGGTCGTCGGCTGACTTTATTTTTTGCCAATAGTTAAAAAAATTAATCGTAATGGCCTAATTATTGTACTGCTTGTGATGTTAAGGTTTGCTTGTAACACACAGTTTGTCCACTAGGTGTCAGAAGAACGAGCACACAAATGAGCTTCGTGAAATGAACGTTTTAGTGAGATTATTGTCTGGGAATCTTCGACACCCAACGTCTCACCATCACTAGTATGACTGAACAGCGAGTATATATATATATATATATATATATATATAAAATATTTTTTTAAACCATGTGACATGGTACCAAAATGTCCTAATGAATAAATATCACTAGCAGTATTTATCACAAGAAGTAGGTGTTTATTATTATAATTCTTTTGAAATAATGTGAAAAAATGTTTAAAACACCCTGCTGTTCAACAACAAGAACAAAAATAAGCTCAGAAAACACTAAAAATTCAGATCCGATTGTAAAAGGTTTTAAAAAAAGAAAAAAAAAAAGGTTAAACAGAGGAACTCTGGCTTTGGAGAGGAAAAAAAAATAGTGTCACTGAAAAATGGCAACTGCAGAACACAAATTATGGAAAGAATTCCTGCTGAATCGTATTCCGAACTTGAATGGAAGAAAATAACAATGCGGCTCTTTGGAGCAGGAAAGTCAGTTTAACCGGCGTCTGAGCATCCGGGGAGGGAAACCGAGGTGCCGAGGCAGTCACATGATCTCGGCGGGCTTTTGGGATCGGCTCTGAGGGTCGGATGCTAGCCCACGGTGACGAAGCGGCCACCTCTGGCGTTCTGCTGCGCCGCTGCCACGCGTTTCATCTTCAGGATGCGGAAGCGCTCGTTAAGCGTCATGGCCGTCTGCTTTAAAGACAGGGAGGAGGTGGTGTCTTTAACACGGGACGCATGATCGTGCATCATGTATGGACGCAGTAATGATAATAGGAAGCTACCTGTTTTCCCACGCTGTTAATGTCGAACTGCAGCGCCACCCCTTTGGGCTTTTTCCTCTCAGGATCTGGCGCGGTGTTCTGAGTGGGTGGAGTCACTGCGGGTGGTGGGTGGAGCGACCATGAGTGGGCGGGTCTGGAAAACAAAACCAAAAGAGATATATATGAATATATATAATTTTTAAATATAGCCCCACCCCCTGGTTTGATGGACAGGTAATATCCTGGTATTGTTCTGGAAGACTGAACGGCTTTTAAATAACGGAGATGAGGACGTACTCGGGTTGAGTCCTGGCACCGGGGTTATCTATCGACACAGTGAGAATGCCGCTGCTTTTCACAGGAGTGCGCCACCTGGTGATCATACAACAGGAACAACGTTAAAACTCCAGACACCCACACATTTAATAAATATATTTTAAATTATACATGAACACCTACTTTTTGATCATATTAGTACTGAGAATGTGTGTGTGTGTGTGTGTGTGTGTGTGACTTACGGTCGAGTTCTTTGTGTTCTCTGAGGTGGCTGGATCGGCGCCGTCTTCTGCACCTGTGTATGAACCTGGTACAGACATAAATTGGGATTCTTATCATGTACTCACTTTTACACACACACACACACACACACTGCAGCCTGGCTGCCTCCTTTTTTTCCCCACATGTCCTCTAATCTGAGATTAACATTAAATCTAAAAGAAGTCCTTCAGTGTTTTTTTATTATTTTTTCCACCAAGTGATCAAGCCCCTCTGCTGGTACGTGACCCAGTGCACACGAGAAGTCTCACAGTGAAACAACACGACTCAAACTCATAGACTGAATGTTTACTTCCCTGGTGGAAATGAGGCCTGGGACCTGTAGTGACATTAACACATACGACCACCTGAAAGATTAGCAAGTGTTAGCAGGGCTCAGTGAGCAGCAGGACCGGGGTGAAAGAGCTCGGCACCTTTAGGCCTCTTCTGGAGAGGAACGTAGCCTGGCGCGCCTCCCTCTGCGGCTCGTTCACCGGAGGAGCGTTCCTGTGGGCGAGGGGAACAAACCGGACATAAAATATAGCTCAAGGCAGTGGATGATTTACACACTGCAAAGGTAATATCACCACACACACCATCTCACGCTCTGGCTGGAAGATCCAACATCAACGCTGATAATAAGAACTACATTAATGCTAGTGTTTGTTCCCAGAAAAATAAAGCTCACCATTTCCGTCGCAGGCTGAAGGGTCTGTTCGAGACGCGTCCTGGAACTTTCTGTGGGTCCGGCTGCGTGTACGACCGTCTCTGCGTCTGCACGTACGCGAGTGTGTGTCTGCGTTGTGAAACGAACGGTCGCGTTCTCTGTGGGAAAAAAACAAAACAAACAAAAAACAGGGACTTATAACGAAGGTTAAAAAAAAATTAAAAATGTTATATGCCAAACAAGTGAACCGATGTAAAAGAAGTAATTAAACTTTACTTTAAAATAAAGCTAGTGTTTGTATGATTTTTGTTTTCCTCGTCCCTGACCCCATTCGTTTCTGGATCTGGACAGACAGCGGTACCTGAAAGAGAGCGGATCGTCTCGCCGGCGCTCGGTTGACGTTGGCTCGGTTGAGCGCGGGTCGGTTTAACGGGCTGACGCCTTTCAGCAGGGCCGCTTTCCTTGCCGCAAGGCCGGTGATGACACCCTGCGCGCGCCGCCTGAACGGCTTGTTCACCCCTCCTCCTGAAAAACGGACGACAAGCTCAGATGTAAAGTGCACGTGAATCAGGACATCCTGTTTACAATAACGTGTAAATGTTCCTTGTAAGGTATGACGTAATGACCCCGGTGCTGCTGCGGCGTTCCTGCTCGTCTCCCCGGCGCTAACCGTCCTCGAACACCGAGCCTCTGCCTTCGCAGCGCCACCTTCTGGCTCTGGACCAGCTTCTGCTTCTTATTTAACCGGATGATGTCGTCTGTACAAGCAAGAGAAACGATTCCATTTAAAAACATTATAAATAAAAGAAAAATCACACAAACTCAACGAATCTCAGAACGTCATAGATATCGCCGGCACCTTTACACTGCCACCATCGCTGTCGTGACGTCTATATTGTGATGTGAATTCAAATAAATTCCTATTCATGTGGAATAACGAGGGCGGCCTCACACACCCCATCCTCAAACTCAACACCGTACCTGAGCATCTGCAAAAGATTCCTTTAATTAAATAAGTTTTCAAATGAGCATTTTCATTAGATCCTCAAACTAGTCATGATTTTACTTTTTAATAGTTAAAATGCAAAAATATATTTATATATACACTAATATGGTAAATACTAAACACACACACACACACACACAAAAACAAATAAAAATGCAAAAACAAGTTTTAACCACAATTTGCAGATGAGCAATATTCCAGGATCACTTTTTTTAAAAACCTTAAATTAAAATTAAATGTAATATAATTACCGTAATTCAATCATTTGAGATAAAACGCAGGCTTTTAAAAAGCCCAGCTGCTTTCTAAACTGGTTAACTCCCAATTTACTCTCTACTTCCTACTAAAGTGAACTTTTTCTAACCCGGACCAACGCTGTCCACGGCCTCCCAAGTGTCCTAGATGGGAAAAATCAGCGCCGTTTGGAACACGTCCCACTTTTAACAACAAGGCTTCGCTAACAAAAGCTGCTACTTACCGAGAGACATGTCGACTTTATCGGGTCCTTCCGCGTTCACACTCGGTGTGAAAGATGATTTGTTCATCGTTTACTTAAATCTGAGTTTTGAGTGTGTGTGTGTGGGTAGAAAAATTCAAGAGAGCTTCGAAGCAAATTCAGAGTAAACTTAGCTAGAAGGCTAGGCGCTATGCTAGCTTTCTTTTTTTTTTTTAGCTGCGCGCGATTTAATTGTAGTGCGCACGCGCGAACTGTCTTGTACAAATTTGTCCCAACAGAAATAAATTCGTATTTAAAAGTGATATACGAGTTAAATTAAACATTTTAAGTAAACCGGTTGTTGTTATTATTATTAATAATATTATAGTTGTTGTTGTTAGTGTTAGTGGAAAATGTAATTTCGAGAAAAAACGGAACATAATATTTCTTTAAAAAATAATAATAATAAAAAATTTATCAATTACACGTAAGAGTATGAATTTAGACTGTAATCAGAATAGCTATATATCAATTGCTGCGATTATTATTATTATTAATAATATTATTATTTTATTTGTGTGTTAATAAATACATTTATTAATCATTCTGCTTCGCGGCAACTTCCGCCTTCAACGCCGTTGCCACGGAAACGGTGCTCCGCCCGTTAAAGGTGTTGACCAATGACGTCTTGCTGTTATAAAACACATCCTCCGTTACAAAACAGTACACCGACGGACCACAAGGTGGCGATAATAAGACATACTGGAACACCAGATAGACAAAAACTCGAAAACATCGCGCCCACACGTGTTTCTAGAGGATCTATGCAGCGTTTTTTAGTCCGAGTTTTCGCATCTCTGGACTGAGGAGACTTTGGGACGTCATGCCTGAGAGGAAAACGAGCCGGAAGCGTAAAGGGAAGCCGGCGGACAGCGCGGTGAAGCGCTCGCCAGCCCGGGGAGCAGAGGGCGGAGGATCGGGGAGAGGCGCCGGCTGGCTGCAGGGCGAAGTGGCGGAGACCCGGAGAAACTCAGCCGGGTGTCAATTCAACACCAAGCGGCTCCGGTTTCTGTCCGACTCCCAAAAAGTGAGACAGGGCTGCGGGGCGGTGCTCTACTGGATGGCCCGGGATCAGAGAGTGCACGGTGATCAGTCACACCTTCATCAGTAATGCACTAGAGCTTATCATCTTATTAACACATCCAAGGGTCGGAGAACGAATTAAAATATGCAGAGAACGGAAAGGAGGATGTAAAAATAGGTTTTAGTCTTCGCCACAAGGTGGCACTGCTGAGCTGCTTTGTGTAACTTTTATATAACTTTACATTTTAAGTTCCATTTTTCTTTAAATCTATCATCGTACATTATTAAAATGATCTCTAATAAATGATAAACATGAATACATTACATTTCTGTTTAAAAGTTTATTTTTTATAAAATGCAAGCAAGTGAAACAGGCTGATGTATAAAAAGAATTGAAGAAAGAAATTTTTGTTTTTGGACACAAGATGTCGCTGTTGGCTTAACACTAGTTTAAAAAAAAAAACAATCAAGACTGTTCACACTTTTGTGTTGTACATTGTGACTACTAAAGTTTTAAAACAATGTTCCAGTGAGGTTAAGATTGAACACGCCCCCCCGCCCCTCCCTCCCTCCTGTGGAGTGCGTGTTCTGCAGCAAGCTGTTCAGGATTACTTAAAAAAACAAAAACAAACAAATATGTAACTGTGCATGTCCTGATCTGTGTGTGTAGATAACTGGGCGCTGGTTTACGCCCAGCAGCTCGCGCTGGAGGAGAACCTGCCCCTGCACGTGTGTTTCTGCCTCGTGCCGCGGTATTTAGAGTCGACTTACCGCCAGTACGCATTCATGCTCCGGGGACTGCAGGAGGTGGCCAAGGTGAGAGTCAGAGACGTCATTATCGCTAATGTGAACATTAGGGTATGTGTGTGTGTGTGTGTGTGTTTTGATTGGACATCAGCTGAAAGTTTACCTGATTCAGACGTCCCTGTTTCGCTGTAGGAGTGTTCAGGCCTGGACATTCAGTTCCACCTCCTGCGCGGCGAGCCCGAGCTGACGCTGCCCGGTTTTGTGAAACACTGGGACGTCGGCGCCGTTGTGACCGATTTCAACCCCCTCCGACTTCCGCTGCAGTGGATCGAACGTGTGAAAAAGGAGCTTCTGGCCGACGTCCCCTTCGTTCAGGTTCGCTCTCCGTCTCTGCTCGAGCCGTAACGCCGATTCCGTGTTTCACCTCATGAGGTATTGATCGCTCTCCGTCCGCTCTTCAGGTCGACGCCCATAACCTGGTGCCGTGCTGGGAGGCGTCCGATAAACTGGAGTACGCAGCGAGAACCATCCGCGGGAAGATCACCAAGCTCCTCCCGGAGTTCCTCACCGAGTTCCCTCCAGTGCTCACACACCCTTATGCGTCCACCAAAATGGCAAAGGCAGGACCACGACTCATAACAACGCGACACATCGCGCGATCAAAGTGTTAGTGAGGCTTTCATAGGAGCAAAGTGTGACACACAATCCCCAGAATCAGCTCGCTAACCTCAGGCGGTACCTGCAACTTGGGAAACAAACCTGTTAGAAAACGTACACACAGCGAGCTAACAATTAACGGCGGGGGGAAAAAAAAACCCAAAACAATTGTAGCTACGTCACATTAGCGTACATTGATGATCCAAAAACAAGCTAGCGTAAGAATTATACGGCTAATGCTCGGCCTTAGGCTAACGTTATAAACTATCTGTAAATGAAGGTTAGTCATTTCGCAGACGCTCCTATCCAGAGCGACTTACATTTTTATCTCATTATACGTCTGAGCAGTTGAGGGTTAAGGGCCCGACAGGGACAACTTGGTGGTCGTGGGATTTGAACCCGGGACGTTCATCCAGTGCTTTAACATTAGGAGAGTCTCGATGTGAAGTTAAACGTCTCTTCTTCTCTCAGATAAAGGAGGCTGTTCGTGTTGCCTGGTGATTTATTACGGTACCGAGGTGTTTGTTTAAAGCCCGTTTGCTCTCTTAGAAGGTGGATTGGGAGGAGGTGATGTCATCACTGGAGGTAGACCGCAGTGTCGGCGAGGTGATGTGGGCGGAGCCAGGGGCAGCCGCAGGCATCGCCATGCCTGAGTCCTTTATAGACGAGCGGTTGCGCCTTTTTGCCACAGACAGGAACAACCCGAACGCCGATGCGCTCAGCCACCTCTCGCCGTGGATCCACTCGGGTGTGTGTGTGTGTGTGTCTTCAAGTTAATGGATGAGCTCATTAACAATTCATGACACTATAAGCTGTATCGCATTTCTCCTCCACAGGTCAGATATCGGCTCAGCGCGCTCTGTTGGAGGTGAAGCGTTGGGGGAAACGCTTGACTGAGTCAGTGGCCTCCTTCACCGAGGAGCTGGTGGTGCGCAAAGAGCTGGCCGATAACTTCTGCTTCTACAACGACAACTACGACAACCTCAATGGTCAGTACACACTGTTGAAAGAGTGTGTTTAGGCTCACCGAAGGAGTGGCCTCAGTGAGGGAGGCGTGGCGTCTGCGCCTTAGTCTCAGAGAAGGGGGTGTGGCTGGCCTATTTGCCTCATGCCCAGGGAAGTGGGCGTGGCCTCTGTGTATCATTTGTCAGCAGGAATTGTGGGGAAACTGGTCAAGCGATCGTTTAATGTGCTGTCGTTTTCCCAGGTGCGTATGATTGGGCGAAGAAGACGCTGCAGGATCACGCTAAAGACCCTCGGCCTCACCTGTACACACGAGAACAACTGGAAAACGCACGCACGTATGACCAGCTGTGGAACGCCGCACAGGTACCGGAAGGCAGTGACGAGGCTAATGCTGAAGTCTGACATTTTAGTCACAATTTAACCAAAGTCCTGATAATACTTTGTGTGTGTGTGACACCAACCAGAGGCAGCTCTTGCAAGAGGGAAGGATGCACGGCTTCATGCGCATGTACTGGGCTAAGAAGATCCTGGAGTGGACGTCTTCACCCGAGGAGGCGGTGAACATCTCCATCTACCTCAACGACCGCTACGCGCTGGACGGCTGCGACCCGAACGGATACGTGGGTGAGAGACGCCGCGCTACTCCGGCTTTCATTTACACCACTAGGTGGCGACGGCATCATTGCGTTTTTGGGTTTCATCCACGCGAGGTTCTCGGTATATCTGGTGAGGGGATGAACGCTGGTAGGATTGTGTGACGAGTGATCATAATCACCAGCAGGAGGAGGGTCACAGCAAGGTCAAAGGCTTGAGACAGTTTCTCCTTAATTGTGTCCTTCCTGGATGAAGTTTATTTTAAGGAGATCTGAGGATGAGATTAAGCACCGCTGCTGACTTCTACTTCATTCTTTCTTTCTGTTCATTCTTGTCTGTCTACCTTTTTTCTCTTAAAGTTTAAGTTTCCTATTTGTTTTTTCCTTAATTCAAACTTTATTTTTATTCTTTTCTTTCTTTCTATATGTCTCTTTTTTTTTTTCATTCTTATTCCAGTTTTTGTCCTTTTTTTTTTTTTTTTCCTCTGCTATTTTAATTCTTGTTACCTAGTTAGTTTCCTGTTCCATCTTTACTGCTACTTTTTTTATTTTTTATTTTGTTGTTGTTGTTGTTGTTGTTGTTGTTTTGTCTGCAGGCTGCATGTGGTCCGTCTGTGGGATTCACGATCAGGGCTGGGCCGAGCGCCCCGTCTTCGGTAAAGTGCGCTACATGAACTACGCAGGCTGCAAGCGCAAGTTCGACGTGGGCGAGTTCGAGAGGAGGTACCCTGAGAAGAAGACCTGAGCTGCAGGAGATGTACACTCCACCACACCTGCATGCTGCAGTCTGTCATCCTGACACCTTTCGAGTTTTATGCCGCTCTGACGGTGCGCGCATTTGTAAAAACCTCTGCATTTGGTTAAGAAAAATCTTGGTACATTTGACTACTTTTGTACAATTTTTAAATTTTGTTCTTAAATAAAAAAAGAATTCGTACTTCTTTTCGATGCACCGTGTGGCTTCTTAATAATGTGTTTTTCTTCAAACACTGAATCATTCATAGACCCGCTCATCTAGTCTCGAACGCTGATTGATTGACTCATCATCTGACTCGGTTCCTGATTGTTTCGCTCACAGACTCACTGACTCGTTAGAAGCTTCGTTCCTTGACACTGTCCTGTCTTTCATTACTCTCACTTGTCCAGTATTCCGTTAGATACTCCAGACGTGTCTAGTTTTATCTACGTGTCTAGCTTTTTTTATTTCTAATCCTGAGTCAAATTACAGTTTCTCACGGAAGAGCCTCTCACTTGGCTCGATGAGTGGGGGAAACAGAACGAAAGCCTGGAGCCCAGACGTGTGATTATATATTTATTAGTCTTAAATCACTCATTTTCTATTGTGAAACTGAAGACTTTATGAGACATGAATATACAACATGTAAATCAGCCCGCTTGTCCATTGCTTTCGCCGGGGTCCCGTACGGACGCGTCAGTCGTAGCCATGTATGGATGAGTCTCTCGTGGGTTTGAATGCTTGAGGTGACGCTAAAAAGCTCTGCTCTCCTTCACAGCTTGGCGTCCCGATCGGGCGGGCAACGCCATCAGGAGTTTACTGGCACCTCGAGACCGAGTCTGATATTTGTATCACACAAATAAAGATTGTTCTGTCTGTACAGTCTCATAAACGCTGACATTTATTTTATTTGTAACAAAACACCATACACAGGGTTAAGATCAAGACTGGTAGGTTAAATCGAGCAGCGAAGTCAGTAAATAGAATAAGTAATATTTGGCTAATACCGTAGCCTTAACCTTAATACCTGGTTTGATAGTAGAACACCATCAGTGCTAGCTATACGGATCTGCTAATTCTGTACAGAAAGGCTTTTAATCGTCACTTAATTCTTCATAACATAAATCTACTCGGTAATAAACTCCTGGACATGCGGGTGGATGGTTCCCTTGTGACCTGGATTACGAACTATCTTAACGGGTCGTCCACAATGTGTGAGGCTGCAGATCATCACTTCAGACACTGCTGTGAGCAGCACAGGGGCCCCTCAAGGGACGGTCCTAACTCCCTTTCTGTTTACACTCGACACCTCAGACTTGAGACATCGCTCACAGTTTTGCCATCTGCAGAAGTTCTCCGATGATTCCGCTGTCGTGGGCTGAATCGGGAGACTGAGTACAGGAGTGTTGTAGGCGGGTTTGTGGAGTGGTGTGGACTGAATCACCTGCAGCTCAACGGTTCTAAAACTAAAGAGCTGGCGGTCGGTTTTAGGAAGCAGAGGACGACCCCTAACCCCATAAACATCATGGGCAGTGAGGTTGGACGTTGTGGACATCTACAGATACCTGGGTGTTCACATCGACGATAAAGCGGACTGGTCCGGAAAGGTCAGAGTCGCCTGTACTTTCTCAGGAGACCCGGGTCCTGTAAAGTACGCAGAACCATGCTTCAGATGTTCTACCATTCTGTGGTCTCCAGCATTATCATCTGTGCTGCAGTCTGCTGGGTACCAACAGACCTAACAAGCTCATCATCAGGTTAGCGGCTCTGTCACTGGAGTGGAGCTGGAGTGTCTAGTCGAGAAACTTCTCAGTATCGTGGACATCACACATCACATCCCCTACACGAGTCACTGATGTCATACAGGAGCACGTTCAGCCACGGACTGAGACGACCAACGTCTAAACCTGAACGCCACAGGACGTCGTTCATACCAGTGGCAATCACACTCTATAACTCCTCCCCCTTCGTTCGGGAGCTGTCATGACATCATAATCAATAGAACTTCTTTATCATGTCCTGATACATTTTGTTACAATAACAGTATCATATGCAAAACCACTAATTATGCAATATTATGTAAATCATGTGTAATATTCATATTTATCAGGTGTGCAATATTATTACTACTCTATATGCAGTATCGAATATTATATGTGCAATAACATACATGTACAATACACAAAAGAGACAATTCTGCACCTTTCTGTACAATCAGTAGTGTTTTTGTTTGTTTGTTTGTTTGTTTGTTTGTTTGTTGTCTATATATTTTTATTCTATTTATATCTCTTTTTTGAAATGATAGTATTTGATTTTTATTCTGTTTTCTAATTTTCCTCGTATCCTTGTGTATTTGTATCCTTTGAATATGGAGCCACTGGAGCAACAATTTCCTTCGGGATCTTATCTAATAATAATAATCTGTCAAATAATGTTCTGTCATCCTGAAAAGACAAAAAGGCAGAACTATCCTGTTTTTCCTGCTTTCAATCGTAGCTAGCTTGTAGCTGATCTGACAGAATGAAAATCTTGTTCGCTAGCTGTGGTTAGTCTTTCGTGCTAATATTTAAAGGGTCCATATTTTCCCCCTAAGACCAAAGTCATCAGAATGAAGAACGTTTATCTGCAAGCGGTTCCGTTCCATGAGTTAGTGAAGTGCGAGCTAATGTTGGTGCTAATAATAAATGTGCTGCTGCAGCTGATGATGATGATGATGATGGTAGATGTACAGAACCGTTTTCTTGCCAGCAATTCAGACTCTGTTTTTTAGGAACAGTCGCACTCTTCCGTCCTTCATCCCTGAACATTTACACGTGAGAATACAGTATGTTTTGAAATAAAAAGTCCGAACAGCGCGTTCAAGATTCTTCCTCACCCCGTGGTGCGAAAGGTGATTTGTGTATTGCTGAATTTCTGCTCTGGTTTTCGGCACGCGACCTCCCGGAACAGCTCCCTGAAGCGCGAGGACATGAGGCCGTACAGGATGGGGTTGGTGGCCGAGCTCAGGTAGAAGAACACTCCTGAGATCAGGTGAACAAACTCGAAGGCGCGATGGTGTTGTTCGCCCCAGTCGTCGATGTAGCTCCACATGACGCGGTCGACGTGAAAGGGTGCCCAGCAGATGGCGAACACCACCACCAGCACGACTGCGGATCAAAAGTGACACAAAATACATGTTTCTGTAGTTCTGCGAAAGAGCTCGTCAGATGTTTGCTACTGCATGGAACAACGTTTGATAACATGGGCCGTGCTTTACCATTCTCTGTTATGTGTTACTCAGACAGGTACTGTAGGTATGATCCCAAAGGCCCCTGAGTGACGTCCCAAACTGCATGCTAAGTACTAATGAGGCGCTAGGTGTACTGACATAAAAATACTATCCTAAATATTAAATTAACATTAGCATGAGTTGTTTAAACATGAGTGACATTTCATAAAGGGGGGCCAAACACATAGCGGTTTTCTTCCCTGTTAGCAGGAATGACTCACACAGCATTTTGGTGACCTGGCGATGGCGCGATGTCTGCAGCGCGCTCTGCGCTCCTGAGTGCACCGCGTCGTTCTGCAGTAGCCGTGTTTCCCTGTGCAGCTGGAGTGCGATGAGCAGGTAGAGCACGCCGATGCTCGTTATGGGAACGAGGAAGAAGAAGATCGCAGTGAGCTGGACGAGCAGCGAGTAGATCCAGGCAGGCTTCACCAGGCCGCACACGGCCGACTCGGGAAAGCTCTGGCCAAACTTCGGAGGCAAAGTTGTTACACCGTGCAAGCTTGTGTTGGGCAACGCGCAAAGAAATGATACGATCCACAGCACCACGATGACCCGTCTGACGTGGCCATGTGTCATGATGTTTTTAACGCGTAGCGGGTGGACGACAGCGAGGTATCGTTCGGCGCTGACCGCTGTGACGTTGAGCACCGAGGCGAAGCACACAGTCTCGAACAGGCATGTCTTGAAGTAGCAGCCTACGGTTCCGAGCAGGAACGGGTAGTTGGACCAGAGCTCGTAAAGCTCTAAGGGCAGACCCAGGAGGAGAACGAGCAGGTCGGAAATGGCCAGGCTGAGCAAGTAGAAGTTGGTTGGTGTGCGCATGGAGCGGTGGCGCATGATCACGGTACACGTCAGTGCGTTGCCCAGCGATCCGACGCAGAAGATGCCCAAGTATAAGATGCAGATCGGAAGAAAGAGCGGAGAGCGGCGTGGTCCTAAATACTTTTCCACGTACATGCTGCGGCTGTCACATAAATCCACCAAATCCTCAGAACTCACATTCCCCATGGCGCACTTATCAGATCCCGGGCACCATGACGGGTCCGGGACGGTGCAGTTCATAAGATGCATCGTTTACACCTGCAAAACAAAGAATTTTAAATCTATCTGTTTACCCTGACGATTCAACTGATCTTCGTCAGGGTCACCATGGATACGAGTCTATTCTAAGAACACACTTCACACAACACCTGCCCTCATTGTCATGCTTTTTTATGTTGGAGCTGGTGAATTCCCAGTGTAGTGTCCGACTCCAGCCTGACCCTTACCAGCGCAGGGAGCTTAAACATGATGAATGGACATTGAACATGAACATCAGGAATTTGGTAACAGTGGAACACTGGCGTCTTTTCAACAAACACACTGAAGTGCACTTAAAGAGAAAGATGAGGCCCTCGTCTTCTGCTCATAAGATAAATCCTGAAACATGTTCTGTCCATAAAATTTAAAATAATTGACCCTAAAAGACGAATCAGGAGATAATAAAAATATATACTGACTAGTTTAAAGGAGATGAGATGCTCTTGGTGGCTTTTAGATGAACATTAACACGTATAATGCTGTGACTACGAACAGGCGTTCAAGTCAAACCGGAACTTAAATGATGACATTTCTGGTGAACGAGGACGCAAAAGCGATCGAGATTTACAGAAGAGGCCAGTGATGAGACTCTGAGCCACAGTAAAACATACGAACGGTGCGAACGTTTTATAAACGTGAGTGAACATGCGAGTGGAGCGCTGGATCCTTGAAAATCAACTCGCGGAAGAGAAACGTCTACTGGATCTGTGAGAACTGTAAAGACGGCCATTCATCAACACCACTTGCACATTACAGGAACTCGGCTGGGAGTCATTGCCACGTCCCCCGTGCAGTCCTGACATTGGTTCACATATTTTTGGCTTTAAAGGAGTTCCTGGGAGGCCAGCGTTTTAGACGTGAAGGAGGCAGTCTGATCATAAAAACCTTCTGCCTTCATGGAATCCAAGCACCCGTGAAAAGCTACGGCAAGTGCATTAATTCATTCAGCAGGGGATTACATGGAGAAAAACAGGGTGGTTTTCTTTCTCTCGTATCAAAAGTCCCGGTTTGACTTGAACGCCCCTCATACCTCAGACACTTCTCACTACGACACATCGAGCTGGAAAATATGCCACTGCGTCACCCGTTGTTTAAACGGTGTATGAAAAGATCCCTGTCTGACGCAGTGGGTAAATAAAACATCCATATGAACGGTTCGACTGCCAAGAATTTGCCCTCTCGCTCTCCACAGCAGCGCTTCGTGCCCCATAGAGCATAATGTATTAATTTACTCCTGCTAACTGTCTCCCTAGTGTTTAACCCAACGTCTTAAGCAGAACCCGACACTGTGTTTATTAAGGGCACTCGCTTTCTCTCTCTCTCAGGAGTCCATGGCAATAAACATAAGAGCGGTGTTTACATGAGACGCAGCATTAAAACTTTACAGCAAACCCAAACACAAACCAGTGCGTTTTCACAGCGCTTTAGCCTAAGCGTCATTTACCCTACTGCTTTAAATCATTCCATTGCATTACGGAAAGAGACAATGTTATTCCTAAACAACATTCATTAAATAAATAAATAAACAAACAAACAAACAAACAGTTTATATTATAAATACTAGACAGCAAAACTAGCAGTTTTTTCTTCTTCTTTTCTTTAAGCTTTTCTGCTTGCTCGGGCTAATGTACAACATTTTTTGCTAACTAGCTAGCAGAACTATTCATTTTGTTTTGTACAGGTTTCACGCTAGCTTTGCTCTGGATAATGTGCCCGAGAGGCAGATTAGCTCGCTTATGACAAGACAACGAGGCTTGAGAAATATAATTAAACAGCGTTGCTAACAAGTGAACTCATCTTGTCAACATGCTTCTAAGCAAATTTATTGGTAGTTCTGTTAATTATAAAGAAATTGATTCTGTATCGTAACTATAAACTCATATAAGCTACTTTATTCTAATAGCTAACTTGTGTATAAAGTGTAACGTTATGGGGTTTGTTTTAATATTTGTTTATTTATTATACAACCTTGTGTGGCAGTGTCGCGAGCTAGTCAGCTAGCAGTGACAGGATTTTTTTTAACATGTTTTTTTATTTATTTATTTTTTTAGCATATGCTAGCTAGCTAGCATGGGCTAAATTACTACAAAGGAAATCAGCTCTTATATTAATATAGAAAGAAGAAGTTGAAGAAAAACAGTGTTGACAGTGTTGCTAAATAGCTAGCAGTGACAGCATGCTCATAAACATGTATGCTGATTGTGTTAGCTTGTTAGCTATAAACATAGATAAATCCACAATCTATCTTTTTAAATAGGAAGAGATACAATTATGAGTTCGTGTTCCCAACAAACTAGCAGTGACAGAATATTTATTGTCCTGCTAATACTGGCTAATTCATTAATAAGAAAATCTATAACGCTCACATAAGAAAAGGAGAGTGTTGCTAACTAGCTATTATTATTTTTTTTTTAATAAAGATTCCTGTTACTACTTGGCTAATATATATATATATATATATATATATTATATATAATTTAAAATAGTCTGATTTAACAATATATATATATATATATATATATATATATATATATATATATATATATATACCATTTAAACGGCTATTGTTTTGCTAGATAGTTAGCCAATTAGTTTTTTTAATTGGCAACAAATCTCCATTTTCCGCCCCCTAGAAATACAGTTTCATATAAATTGTAGTATACGTTCATACTCCTCGAAAAATACTAAGGGAACACAGTTTGAATCAAATCCCCCACTGTATGGTTGCGTGCGTTCAAGTCGAACCGGGACTGTCCCTTTAATTTCTTTGAGTGTATATTGCATATGGTCATAAGAAATGTCTCTGCTTTTAATCTTCGGATAGAAATGAGGATTTTTACAAAATTAATTTTTTAACAAACAACAATTTGTTTTTAAACTAGAACTGCTGACGTCTTAAAAGCGTGATGAGGTAGAGTACTTGATTAAATGAACACAGCGCTTGATTACATTACCCCTAAATTGAAACGATAAGTGAATTTTCCAGGACAGTGAGGCCATTATGCCCTACAGTTTTTTCCTCACAACCATTACATGTATTATGTTCTTTCTCTCTCCTGATGTACTTTTTTTTTGAGTTATTATTACCTGAAGGGCTTTTAAACGAGGCAGTTCTAGGTTTTCGAGGGAGAAGATTGAAGTCAATTTTCTAAAATTATATTATATTTATGCAGAGAACCATAACTAAGAGTAGAAAATAATCAAAGAGTACCAAAGTTAGTTATAGGGGGACAACAACACTAAACATAAACTTTTCACGCTTTACCCATAAACGCTGTTTTTTTTAATGATTGGGATTTTTCCAGATTTTGTTCCTAATTTAGTCGTAAAGAATTCCCACCCATCATTAGGGCACGCCCCCCCAAATCAAGGCTACACTTAGCAACCTGGGAGGACGAAGATTCTCACGTGTTCCCTCTGAGCCACGTGACGCCGCATCTTATCAAAGCGTTGAGAGCGGCGTAACACACTCGGAGGACAGTGCTAGCTGCTTCTTACGCTTGGGTGATCTCACAGACGCTCATGATTGGCTGGAACCGTGATGAGTGAGAGAGTGCTCAAGTGCCCCTCCCCTCTGAGTGAGCTCAGCCAATCAGCTCAAGTCTCCCGGCTGCGAGAGGATACATTCGAAGATTCGAACTTGAGATCCCTGGATGATCTGCTGCGCCACTTGGGGGATCTTTCTTTATACTTTAATTATGCGTTACATCAGCGCGATGTAGTGTTTAACATGCTAGCATGACGGTTCCAGTTAGCTTAAGTTAGCCTAAATGGCATCTTTAAGAAAGACAAATGTAAGCGTTACAGTTTCTCAGTAACATGACAAGCTATGTTTTTTTTTATATATTAAAAAAGAGAGCTTGACAAGAAAAGTACTGTTTATAGCTCATATGTCGTAAACGTATTTACGTAGCAACATCACACGAATGTTAAACTGAGCTAAAAATGACAATGTTTTGTTTTTTTGGTTATCAATTGCTTAAAAAAGGCGAATAGCCAGGAACATGGTTGGAAACAAATTGCAATTTCTCCTAGACCATGCTAAATCTTTTAAAAAAAAATTTTTAAATAAAGTATGGCTAGTATGGCATTAAGGTTAATTAATTGAAGTATTTATCTATTTTTGTCATGTGGACAATGCATTCATTTTTGTTAGATAGAGTCCTGTTATTGAAATGTTTGTTATAATGAATACATTTATATGAATTTATATCTTCACTAAGCACTTTTGATGATTTTGTTAAATTTATGATCATTATTAATAAGTGACATCCTTAATATTCCTAATCTTTGTGTATAAAAAGTAAATGAAACATGACTGACCTTGTCTTGCAGAGCTCCTCCAGACACACACACACACACACACGCACGATCAGGTCTCCTATTTGAGCTGTTGATGTGTGCGCGTGCGTTTGTATATGTGAGGTTAAATGCGCTTTAGAAGAACAGCAGGACCGTGTGTGTATGTGTGTGTGCATGCATTGCCTCCGATTCCACAAATCTTGTCTCGATATCAGACTTGAGCCGTTTTACTCTCCTCCCCCTTTCCCCCTCCATCTCCCTCTTTCTTTTTTTAAACACTCATTAAGTGTGTTTTCTCATGCAGCATTGTTTACTCTGTTCTTCAAGAGCGTTGTCCCAACCACTGCTTCATCCTATTGAGCAAAAAGGTCATCCTCGGAATATGACATACTCTAAATAAATATCTTACATGCAAAGTTTACATGCTCTCCAAATCCCATGCTGAGTACTCTAATGAATAAAACACTCTGATGTCTCATGCTGTTATGGGAAAATAATCAACTCCTGGTATGATGAAACTGTACGTGTTTGTGACTGCTACTGACACTGACACTGGAGACTCCTTCCGTAATTAGGACTTAATTCGCTGGGGTACGGTCCACATGTCTTGCTTGAAACTGGGGCATCCAGATACTACAGTAGACAGTCTGGAGGGACGGGTACTGTCTGGAGGTTTAGTGCGTAGCACACAATTTAGGACACAGCCTGAGGCGCCCCCTGGTGGAAGATACACGCTTCTGTCTCGCCACGATCATGTTGCGTTCTCACTGTTACACTTTTTTTTTATTTTCACATTCTGTGGTTCTGTTCTTAAACAACTTTTTCCCTGCTCACACCCACCAGTATGTACTCAGTGTTCTCACACGTCTGTCATCACATGGCACGTGAAGGTGAAGGCGCCACTGACGGCATGGGGCCATCGCCCGGATCTGAACTTGCTTAAGCAGCACATCAGGATTTTCATCAGTTTGATATGGCCATAATGTGCCGTGCAAAAAATAATGCAAAACAAAACAGTGTATACTGAAAAATACTGAAAAAAAATTATACATTAACATGCCACTATGAAATAATTGATTGTTTCATTCCCATAAAGTATATGATTCAGAAAAGAAACATCACCTTAAACACAAACCTCAAGTGCTGATGTTTTACAAAGTAAATTACAGACACCAGAGAGCTGTTAGAGGAGGGAATAGAAGTGTTTCTGGCAACCCCAGAGTTCTGACAGTATTTGCATATAATGGATCCTATAATTGTGCTTTAGCCACAGAGTCACAAATCTGGTGTGTGTGCATGCGTGTGTGTGTGTGTGTGTGTGTGTGTGTGTGTGTGTGTGTGTGTGTTAGAGCAGAAAAAGATTTTCCAGGAGCAGTGTATTAACAGGGTGCATAAGTCAACTCTAAGTCAGAGTAAGCATGCCCCTGAGATGTATTCTCACTAATATGGCAACCTCGTGTGTGTTCTGCTCTGAGAGTCTACACACTTCCTGCATGTCATGTTTTGCAGTTGTGTTTTGACAGGTCTGTAAAGGGTGAAGGGATGCCAGATTGAATAACTTTCCTCTTTTAAAGGAAAATTGAAACTTTGGCTTACGCTGTATTGACATTGTCATATGGACAAAACTGCAGTCTGATTGATTGAAACACCTGAATTCAATCATTAACAGGTTTGCACACATGTTTATGTCCACATAGTCTAGTGTGTCATTAGGATGTATCGATAAATTGTCCAAATTGCATATACCAATGCTGCCTTGTGTGGTCCAGACAGTGAGACAAAGTGTTTCTGAGATGATGATGCTGATGATGATGATGATGATGATGATGATGGGGTTGTGATTGTATTTATGTGTTTTTAGTGAAGGAAGTCATTTCAATTGTGTCTGTAAGAAGTAAATGAATGAATTATTGTATATACTTTCTGACACAAATGAACTTTTTTTCTTTCTTTTTTCTTTTTTATCCTGTCATGTAAACAGTATTGTTCAGGGTTGCCATATTGTGATTCTGTTCCCCTTTTGGTTTGATTTCAAGGAATTACCTAAGAGGTTACCTGTGGCTCCAGCCGTGTGCAGATCCTGACGCCTGCATGCTGCCATTACCTGCGAATAGAGTGTGCGCTCGACTTGCTGCTGCTCCTCGCGCTCCTACAAGGTTTTAGCAGTATGACATAAAACCTGCTGATGATGATGATGATGATGATGATGATGATGATGTGGATGATGCTGTCTACTGATAAATTCGTTGATAAATTATAAACGTTGATACTGATAAACCCGCTACATCGGCCATCGCTACATCATACCTCGCCAGGAACACCTGTGACACGCCTGTGACGGAATTTTAGTTTTTTTTTTATATATGTAGGAGATAGATAGATAATGATATAGATAGATACTGACGGTCACTCCTGAGAACAGACTCAGAAGCCACCTGAGCCTATAAATGTACAGGTGCACTTTAAGTAGCTCTCTGTGAGCTTCATGTATCCGACAGAGCAAATAAAACATGTGCTCATGAAGGCAAATACATTTTTTTTTTTTTTCGACAGATTAAAACGTGCACATTACTGCGTACGTGGTGCTACAAATGCAGTGTTACTCCCTAGTCTCACTAATTGTAACCAACATACATATGATTTGGACGTTGTGTGAACCCTGTGTTACAGTACGAACTCTTTTTGATGCAGTAATAAACTGTACTGAATAAATCGCCAAGACATTTTGTATACAAGAGACATGAGGTTGTGTTCAAGGGATGTATGGCTGCAGAGACGTGTGGCACTGGCCATGTCTGGTTATTTCCTCTGGATCAATTTCTATAATCAGGATTTCTGAACTTTAGTAAGTTATAGCTTAAAATATAGCATATGTATGAGGCGACTATGTGAACAACCTAAAGTCATTCTCTCATCTCTCATCTCTCTCTCTCTCTCTGAAAAAAGCAGCTTGCCGTGTTACCAAGAGGCCAGGAGCGAAAAACCCTGCCAACGTCTCATAATAATAATAATAATAATAATAATAATAATATCGGTACCTCAGCATATCAACTCCCGGTTGTTGAGAATTTTAAGAACTGCCTTAAGACATGAAATAGCCTCGGCATACGAGCGAGCCGAACCGAACCGAACCGAACCGAACGCTGGTTAAGTTGCGCTTGTAATCCGAGAGCTGTTAAGACCTTGTTTGTAATATTTCTGTGTGGCTGGAACAGATTATCTGCATTTACATTATTTCCCAGGGCCTAGGGCAAAATGTGTTTCGCAATATGAAATTTCACCTCATTCAATTCGTACGTTGAGGTACCATGTTAAAGATAATAATAGTAGTCATAGCCGGTGGTGGCTTAGTGATTCGAAATGTTGCGTTGTACCTCCAGGCTCGGGATTCGATTCCCGCCTCGGGTCTGTGTGCATGGCGTTTGCATGTTCTCCTCGTGGTTGGTGGGTTTCCTTGGGGTATCTTATAACTTTGTGTATATATATATATATAAAAAACTATCAAAACATTTAGAAAAGACATATAAATTAGGTCAAATATGAAATAAATAGGCATTAAACCTCATTTAAGTTGAATTTAAGATTCCTCTTGTCACCGGCTGCTTTCGTAACCAAACTGAAGGCGGCTCCCTTTTCTTCTCGCTGCCGTCCTTGATGACATTCATGACTCGACGTCAAAAGTAAACCTTGCACCAAGTGCAAAATAAATAAATAAATATATAAATAAATAAATAACCCCACACAATATGTGTAAACTTGCTTCACCTGGCTTTTCACCGACAAGCAAGTTTTAGCCGGCGTTCGGTTCGGTGCAGCTTTGCTGAAAATGCTCTGTACGGCGAGGCAAATTTCTTCTGCTCTTAAGGTAAAGGTGTTTGTATGCTGAGGTACCACTGCAGTGTGTGAACGAGTGTGTGTGTGTGTGTGTGTGCAGTGCGATGGATTGGCACCCGCCCAGGGTGAGTCTCCTGGGAATGGGCTCCAGGGCCCCTGCGGCCCCCGTACACATGATAGAGCGCTATAGAGATGACTGAGTCAGGGAGTGAGGGAGTGATGATGATGATGATGATGGGTAACGCAGTGTAGTGATAGTGTAGAGTGGGCGTGGCTGTGAAGCCTGAGGTAATTGTGGGGCGTGTCTGCGCTTGGAACGCGAATCCCGTCAATCTGGCAACCCGTAGCGCAGCTTTAAGGAACTGGAGCGGCTCCATTTTAGTCACGCTTCCGCGAGTAGCAGCTCCTCGCGCAGCTGGGAGAACTTTTCTGCGCTTCTGAGACACAGACAGAGACACAGACAGAGACACAGGGAGACACAGACAGAGAGACGGAAGGAGGATAAAATGGGCAGCACGGCGGCGGACGCGAAGGCGCGCGACTCCTCCGGGAAGAGCCCGAAGAAGCGGCGCGCGCTGCGTCTCCACATGCCCGTGAGTTCGGCTCTGGGTCCGAGCGAGGGAGGGAGGGAGGAGGGGGGGGGGGGGGGGTCGGATCTCTCGTGCATGGTCTCGTGCACGCTTCTCATTCGCGCGTTTGATCTCGAGTCTCACTTTCTTCCTTTTTTTTCTTTTGATCTTAAATAAGAACAGTGTAGCGCAGAAAAAGAAGGGGGGGGGGGCGTTTACGGGGGGCTTCGGGTTCTGACCCAGTGCGGTTAATG